>OZ023273.1:126455731-126658231 GCA_964007475.1 Hybos culiciformis
GCAAAAATATTAATTTAGAATGTTTTCTAGCTAATTTTCCGTCAGTCTTCCAAAATTTCAAACGGTTTTACAATATTTTTTTATACTTAAAAAAAAATTATTTTTTATTTTGGTTACGTCATCGTATGAGCTCCTTAATGCAGAAAATCCTTCGTTTTACAATTTTCGTGAAATCCACCTACGTGCAAAAATTTAAAGTCAATTGTATAAAGGAAAGTGGGCCCAAAAACTCGTCTTTAAATTTTGACTGGCGTTATAAAAATAGGTAACAAAAAGACAGTTAAAAAATTTTTCAGATTCAATTATTTTAAAATTAAAAGTTAAGATGACACTCTGTAAAGAAATAATTGATTTTAAAAAAAAATTTTTTTTTTTTTACTAATTTTTACAAAAATATTTCATAACGTCTTCTTTAATTTCTAATTATCACAAATTTTACAGATTTTTTTTATGATTACCTATTTTTAGTATCTAACATGAATTGAACTTTATCAAATGTTTTTTATTTTACATATTTATAGAATGTTATACTTTTTATTAAAATATAACTTTTTTTTTTTTTAAAAAGCATTGACCTGATATTTATTTATTAAATCAATTTTTAATGTTTTCATCAATACAGTACTATTTTTTCAAAATAAACTGAATTCAGGACTCCACCAGCTTACTATTTTATGAGTCAAAAATAACTTCATATTTAATTTTACCAATTATATGATTTTTTATAATTAGAAAATGTCATTTCTAAACCAGTATCAAAATTATTTTTGTGAAGAGGTCGTCGAATAAGATTTAAAATAATTTTATCTTGTTGCTCAAAAATGGGAAGCGGAATAAACCGATGCGTTTGTATTAGTAAGATGTGCTGACCCTCTTTTGGGTTGTCAAATAAATTCTTAAACTTTTCAATTTGTTTGTCCAAATGCTCTAAATGATCTAAAATATCATCTACAATGTCATCATCACTTTGTTCATAATTAAAACCTTTTCGTTGCTTCATAGGAACAACGAAACGATAGCAATAAATCCAAATATCAGCGCATTGACGATACCACGATTGTACATACTGTAAATTTTCTAAATTTGTTAGATTTTGTTCCTTCTGACTCACTAGTCTCATAGAGAATGGTGTATAAGTATAAAACAATGAGCATATCACTCGTGCCCGAAGTCCATTTACTCTACGAATTTCACGTGGTCTTAATCTTTTAGGCAATAAAAGCTTTGACGAATAAAATCTGTGATATAAGTTTGACCAGTAACGAGCAGAACCTACTACCGCTTCAGTTTTTTTGCAAATAAGAGCAAAACGACCAGTATCTTCGGGTCTGATGTGCTCAGAAATTAAAAACCAAATATCGATATGATAGTCTTTATATTCAATTTCACCGTCTTGAGGCATATTATCATTTGATAACGTTGTCTCTGCTATTAACGATATAATTTCAGAATCATCTATTCCATTCAAACTATTTTTTAAAGTTTCAATACTTAATAAGTTTATAGGTTGATGTTCAATAATTTTTTTTAATCGCCCAGGATTCCGAGCATTGGCGCAATCATTAAGAGTAACATCTAAAACCAAAAAAAAAATTAAATATCATAGACACCAAATGATCAATAACTTATATGAACAGTGCCTCATTGTTAACAAACTTTGATAAAAGTTAAAAAAAGGCCTAATTTAATACAAGTAATATGGATCTTCAGAATTGTCAATGATGAATCCAAAACTTGACACCAAAGCTTCAATCCAAAGTAAATTAGGTATATATTTTATTGTTTTATTATTTATTATTATTATTTATCTGTAGCTTAACTCAAGCTCATATATACAAAGTTTAAGTACATTAAATTTGAAATTTTGAAAAAATATCACATTATGAAACTATTAATATAAAAACAAAATGAAACTTTAACATTGCACTATACATTCATTACATAAAGATAACGATGTATTCAAAACCTCTGAAACATAGTTCAGTCAGTAAATAAATCTCTGTCCACAGTTCAGTTCAGTTCAGTCAATAAATCTCTGTCCACTGATTTATTGTAGGTATCATAGGATTCATAGGTAGGTCAAATTCCTCACCATATAACATTCACCACTGCACTTTTACACCACTCTTACAACTTAAACTTTATTACTACTGCCAGGAGATGTTTATCCTATGGCTATAGTACCTACATCCAAATAGATAACTTTAGATAGTCTTGTGGAATTAATATTTATTAATATCATAAGGTGGTTATCACTAGCAAATAATTAGCTTTAAATTCAAATATTTTCACCTGATCACCTAATTTACTTACCACCCTGAACTGTATTTCGAATTCGCTTTTTGGGTTTAGTTATTTTTCGTCGTCGTTGTTCATAATTAAGGTCTACGTCTTCTTTTGACGAAGTCATGAACACAATTAATTGACCATACGAATGTATGTCACTGTTGTAGGTATATTGTTTTATTACGATTAAATTCCACGGAAAATGAAAAATAATTACACTTCTTTACCGTCTTTCTTAATTTTTAAACATTTGATAAATAAAATTATTAAAATATGACAAGCAGAAGCAAAGAAAGAAGAACATTTCGTTTTTATTTTGATTTTACCATGATTTTACGATACAACCGGACATGAACGCCATTAAATTCTCACTATCAAGCTGTCCGCTGAGTGAATAAATTATTTTTAATTTTTTCTTTCGATACAAATATTATTCACTGTTTTGACAGTCCCTCCGTGGCCATTTATGGAACGTAGGAGAACATATAAAATTTTTTTTTCGTCAAATTTGTATGAAAATATGCGATTTGAAATTTTATTTAAGTTATAATTAATTAGTTAATTAATAAAAATGAATAGAAAAAATTTTGAGGTCTGCGGAATATCATTAGCAAACAATTCTATAGGTAGAAATATTTTCATTCATTACTTTTTCATCCAAATTAATTCAAAATATAAAAACACCTAACAAAAAAAAAAAAATTAAGTACAATTTTCAGTTCATAACAAATATAAAAATGTAAAAAAAAGTTATTATTGGAAATTCTCATACATTTGGAGTCTAAATAATATTGGTAAGTTTTTCAAATTTAAATTAAAAATAGTTCATTTTGAATTAATTTGGATGAAAAAGTAATGAATGGAAATATTTCTACCTATAGAATTGTTTGCTAATGATATTCCGCAGACCTCAAAATTTTTTCTATTCATTTTTATTAATTAACTAATTAATTATAACTTAAATAAAATTTCAAATCGCATATTTTCATACAAATTTCACGAAAAAAAAATTTTTATATGTTCTCCTACGTTCCATAAATGGCCATAGGCGGCGCTATTTGGACATTTAAACAAGTGAATAATATAAATTGATTCTACTACCAAATTGTTTCTTGCTATGAACACCAGAGGATTATATGCCTGTGCCTGTCAATATAAAAAATCACACACATGTTTTATTTTTGTTTTGATTCATTTGAATATTTTTTACTTAATTGACACTGACACTGACAGCTCTTTTATTAGTCTAACTTTTTTTATTCCTTTTTCGTTTTTCCACCAGCCGAACCAAAGTTAATAATAATAATTAATTAAATTTTTATCTTTGCTGAATTTTATTAAATAATCATATGAATTAGAAATATAAATTTAGTAAAATATTTAAATTTAAGAAAAAATTAAATTAATTTTAAAAAATAAAATGACGATAGTAAGAATACTTCAAACAAAAATTTTTTCACGTTTTTCTTGTAATAAAATTACAAAAGTAAATAATTTTTGAACATCTCAATCCAAAAATTATATAATTTATAAATAATTGTAATAATTTTTATTTTTTAGTGTTTTTCATCACATGCAAAATTTACAGAACACAAGGAAATTGAGAAAATCCGTAATATTGGAATATCTGCTCATATTGACAGCGGGAAAACTACATTAACGGAACGTATCTTATTTTACACCGGTAGAATATCGGAAATGCATGAAGTGAGAGGTGAAAATACCTTACTTATATTATAAGCTATAAGCTATTTGAACTAAAATCAATACGGCAATTCCGTAGATTGTAAAATAAACATACATCGATGTACCGTAGGGATATTTATAAGACAACAGTTCAGTAGGTATTACATAACGTAATACGTTAGTAAGTAGGTACTTAGTGAATTTTGAGAGTTTACGTTTACATTATATTAAGAAAGTTTTAAATACAAACTACTATATACGAATTATAACTTATCAACCTACCTATATAAATTGAATTTAATTATATTTAATTACAATAATGTTTGTAGGTTATCCCCCATTCGAGTTTGTTAGCCTTGAACATACATCTATATATCTATTCATTCAAAAGCTTAACCCGAAAATTTTTTTTTAAGGCAAAGATAATGTTGGTGCCACTATGGATTCCATGGAATTGGAAAGACAACGTGGCATAACAATCCAATCCGCAGCTACATTTACCCTTTGGAGAGATTATAACATCAATATAATAGACACACCAGGTCATGTAGATTTCACTGTTGAAGTTGAAAGAGCTCTGCGAGTTTTAGATGGAGCTATATTGGTACTTTGTGCTGTTGGTGGTGTTCAATCTCAAACTTTAACCGTAAATCGTCAGATGAAACGCTATAATGTCCCTTGTTTGGCATTTATAAATAAATTAGATAGAAGTGGATCGAATCCTAATCGTGTATTATCTCAAATGCGTTCCAAATTAAATCATAATGCAGCGTTCATTCAACTACCAATTGGATTGGAGTCAGAATGTAAGGGCCTCATAGATTTAATTGAACAAAGGGCTATTTATTTTGAAGGCTCTCATGGGAATGAAATTCGTTATGATGAAATTCCTAAAGAAATGAAATCAGAAGCATCCGATAGACGTCAAGAACTTATAGAACATTTATCAAATGTTGATGACAAATTTGGCGAACTATTTTTAGAAGAAAAAAGTATTACAGACAGTGATATTAAAGGAGCTATAAGGCGAACTTGTATTAAGCGTACATTTACGCCAGTATTAGTGGGGACAGCTTTAAAAAATAAGGGAGTTCAACCTCTCTTAGATGCAGTTTTAGATTATTTACCCAATCCCGGTGAAGTAGAAAATTTTGCTCTTAAAGAACAAGATACTGGAAAGGAACCAAAGAAAATCTCTTTAAACCCAGCTCGTGATGGCAAAGAACCATTTATAGCATTAGCCTTCAAATTAGAAGCTGGCAGATTTGGCCAATTGACCTACATGAGATGTTACCAGGGGGTGCTTAACAAAAATGATAACATTTATAATACTCGAACTATGAAGAAAGTTCGAATTGCACGATTAGTAAGATTGCATTCAAATCAACTAGAAGATGTTAATGAAGTTTATGCTGGAGATATTTTTGCATTATTCGGTGTAGATTGTGCTAGTGGTGATACTTTTGTTACAGACCAAAAATTACAACTTTCAATGGAATCAATATTTGTTCCTGAACCTGTTGTCTCAATGGCTATCAAGCCATCTAATCCTAAGGATCGTGATAATTTTGCCAAGGCAGTGGCTCGCTTTACAAAAGAAGATCCAACGTTTCGCTTTTTCTATGACGCTGATATAAAAGAAACTTTGGTTTCTGGAATGGGTGAACTACATTTGGAAATTTATGCACAGCGAATGGAACGAGAGTACAATTGTCCTGTCACTTTGGGTAAACCCAAAGTGGCTTTCCGGGAAACTTTAATGGCTCCTTGCGAATTTGATTATTTACATAAAAAGCAATCTGGAGGTTCAGGACAATATGCTCGTATTATTGGTGTAATGGAACCATTACCACCGCATCGGAATACAGTTTTAGAATTTTCGGATGAGACGATGGGAACAAATGTGCCGAAACAATTCGTACCAGGTGTTGAAAAAGGTTTGCGAGACATGGGAGAAAAAGGCTTACTAACAGGACATAAATTAGCTGGAATAAAATTTAGGCTTCAAGACGGTGGTCATCACATCGTAGATTCCAGTGAGTTAGCATTTATGCTGGCAACTCACGGTGCTATAAAAGAAGTTTTCCAAAACGGATCATGGCAAATTTTAGAACCAATTATGTTAGTCGAAGTAACAGCTCCAGATGAGTTCCAAGGTCAAGTAATGGGACAATTGAGTAAACGTCATGGTATCATAACTGGTTCTGATGGTACAGAAGGATGGTTTACTATTTATGCTGAAATTCCTCTTAATGATATGTTTGGATATGCTGGTGAATTAAGGTGCGTAGTGTATGAATTGTCTATTTATTATTTGACTTTCGTTAATCTTGAAAAAATAAAAATACCTGTTTTATAAATATAAATATTTTTTTAATTTTTAGGTCGAGTACTCAAGGAAAAGGAGAATTCAGTATGGAATACAGTCGATATGCACCATGTCTACCAGAAGTACAAGAACAAATTATTAGACAATATCAAGAGTCACAAGGCATAAATAGCGATCAAAAAAAAAAGAAAAAAAATTAGCTATCAATTAAATTTTTGCAGACATTTAAATTTTTTAACTCTGTGATATCAAAATAAAAGGTTGATCAATCTGACATAAAATAGTATTAAATTTAAATACATATTTCAGTGAAAATTTAACGATTCTATTCAAAATTTATTATCAATTTTTCTCTTTTCAATTCGGAACCAACAACGATTAAAACTACGGAAACGATTTAAAAAAATGAACTTACCATTTGCATATCAAATATATATAATAAATATTTTTTGACTTGTTCATTTAAATTTTTTTTATAAGTTATACTTAATATTTAATATTTATTATACATCAAAACTTCAAAATACATAAAAAAAATACATAGACAAATTTAAAGATTAATTTTAACAATCAATTATATCAAAAAAATCCTCATCTCCTTCTAGAAGGTTTTGAAAATAATCAACATTATCACATGTATTACTTATATTTTTGTTTTCATCATATGTTTGACCTCCACTAACTTTTGTCTCAGCCTTAGTTTTTTTACTTTCATTTTCAACCGCACTATTTTCATTTGTACTTTTTCTTTTTGTTACAAAAGAATCTAATGTTGATTTCTATATAAAAAAAAAAAATATGAAATTGGTATACTATACTTGTTAAAATTTTTATAAATATACCTTACGAAGATTCGGCGCAACAACTAAATTTCCATCTTGAATGTCTTCTGCGAAAAGGCCTGCAGTAGATAAAGTTTTTTGTTTATTTTTCAACATTTTCCAAATTAAATCATCCGCTGTGTTTGGTGCTAAGAGATAACGACATGTTACTTGATTTCTCTGTCCAATTCTGTGAGCTCTGCTTTCTGCTTGAGCCATTGCCTGTAGACAAATGTTCTCTTTAATAATAATTATATTTATTGTTTTTTTTTATAGCCATTCTACTTCACTAAGGACATTAACGTTTCTGGATTCGATTCCCTAATACTAGCGACATAAAATTATTTAAAAAATTTAAGTTAAAGTTTATTATAAAATGTAAAATTACGAAATAAGTTTATTACTTCTATATAGATAGAAGCCGAATGAGGCATCAAATTAATAGCGTTGAAAATAGTGCAGTGCGAAAAGTAGTATATTTTAGGTTCAACCAACAAAAAAATAATATGTATTGTCCAATAATTAGTTAAAATTTTGAGACATTAACAAAAACAATATAACATTATAAACTTACACTTGGATTCCATTCTAATTCAGCAAATATAACAAACTGCGCAGCTGTCAAGGTTATACCAGAATTACATGCAAGTAAGGATAACAAAGCAACTTTACATTTATCCTTATTTTGGAATCTGTCTATCAATTCCTGAAATAATTTAATTCAGATTAATTTTGGTTGGATGTTTTTGCTTGAATAAGAAAAGTAATCAATCATAATATTTATGATGGTCTTTACTTAAAATATTTTGAAATATTAATAAAAAAAAATCTTATTATGCTTATGCATAATAATGATCATTACTTTTTTTTTACTAGAAAAGGAACTGCAGTTAATTTCAGATAATTAATTGATTAAAAAAAATTACTTACATTTCGCATATCGTTTTTTGTAGTCCCATCGACACGAATAAAGTCAACATTCTGTTTCTGTAAGCATTCACCAATAGCATCCATCATAATTTTGTGATGAGCAAATATCAGAAATTTTACTTTCTCTTTTAATAAATTTTTCACATATTCACTAAAATTTAGGTTTTATAATTTTTTTTAGCATGTATTTAATGTAAACTATATTTACCAAACAGCTTTTCTTTTCACTTCTGCAGTTTTTGCATAGTAAATAAGTAAAATATCTTTTTGTGTACTTTGGCTCAGTTTTTCTTCGTAGGAATTAAAATCATTTTTAACATCATCATTTAATTCAATTAATGAGGTGTCAAGCACAACAGTTTCTCTGAAAATAAAAAAAAAATCTGCTAACCTCCTTTTATATATAAATAATAAAAAATCAACATACCTATTTTTTTCGGCTAAGTCAGGCAAAACATCAGTTTTAAGTCGACGAATCATAAATTTGCGATTCAATAATACACTAAGTTCAGAAAGATTGGATTGGCCATTAGCATCCCAACCAAAATTTCCCTGCTTACCAGCGCAATATCGTGTAGCTTCAAATTAAATAAGACGGATTAGAAAATTAAAATAAAGATCCATCACATTCAAATTGTAAGTCATATTTTTATTTTAATTAAAACTCACTGTAATTACGATACGTAAAAAATTTTCTATCAATCATTTGCAGTTGAGAAAATAGTTCAACTGGTCTGGACAATGCTGGAGTTCCTGATAATAATATTACTCGTTTCGCTTCTCGGGCCAACATATCACAATTTTGAGTACGTTTTGCTTCATGATTTTTTAGAGAATGTGATTCATCTAAAATCATAACTCTAAAACGTTTCGATAAAAAATTATCAATTTGTTTATCTAACAAACTATAGCTAGTAACTACAATTTTGGCATCGTAAATTGATTGAGATCCATCGGTTAAGCACACAGTTTGATGACAGGCAACTTTTGGAAGGTATTCTCGAATATGTTTCATCCACGAATTCCTGAAATATGTAAATTAAAAATTTCGGATATAGTGCTTCGTTTAAAAGGCTCTTAACAGTGTACAAGTTAACCACGAGAATCAGAAAATATTTTTTTTAAAAATTCGTTGATTCACACCTTGAAAATTGATTTTTCATGGGGACTTGTATTTCGCCACGAAAAAGTTCTCATTTAATATACATGCAAATTTTATTCTTCGTCATTCACCATTAAAGCCTTCTGTAGATTTCTTAAGAAATTTCGTTAATTTGAAATAAGAAATGATTAACTAAAAATATTTCAAGAAGAAAACAAACCTCGTAGACGCAGTGGTACAAATCAATACTGGCCAATCTTCTTTAAAAAAATCAGTTATTGCGAGTGCTTGTATTGTCTTACCAAGGCCCATTTCGTCAGAAATCATAAGTCGACCATTTTTCGATATCCCAAACCTAAAATTAAATAAAAAAATTTACATAATTTAATGATTTAGCTCAAATTATCATTAGCTCATTTTTTCTCACAAAACTCCATCTATTTGGAATGGTAATAAAGAATTTCCTATTTTAGTTTCAATTGATGCTAAGCAAGTTTGAAATGATTTTAAATCATCTCTTGGCTTTTCCAATAATTTCCTCACATTTTTTGGTATTTCTTCAATAATAATATCTGGTTTGAGGCCGTTAGTTTTATCCTGTAATGCGTCATAATCAGTTAATTGAAAAGACCACAATCGTGTTATTGGATCTAAAATGAAAATTTAATTTGGACCTTAGTAACCTATACCCAGGCAAATACGAAAATTTACCGTATAATTTTGATGGAATACTTTTGAAAACATCTATTAGCTGTTGATTAAATTGTGGCATTTTGATTTCAAATCTAGTTTCAGATATCATGTAAGCAGTACAAATAAGTTTTTGCTTTAAAACAGGCAAGCGAAAAGCTGGTGGTGGTTTTTGTGTTGTAGAGACATTAATTGATTGTTGAACTTTGTAAGTTGCAATAGTTTTACCATAAAAACTTTGTGATGATGATGATTGTGCTCCAAATTTTATAAGATTTTGAACTCCAGCAGCTGGCGCTGGCTGAGTTTTATTACGATCAATAATTGGACTTGAAGGTGTAGTAACATTTCTCTTTGATTTTAATTTCTCTAATGCCAGTTTACGTTTCTGTTCAATCTCTTCTTTTGAACAAACTGATAACATTTTTTAATAAAAATTTAAAAATAAAATTGATTACGAACTTTTAAGAAGACAGAAAAATGAATTTCAAATTCAAATATTCTAAAAACAAAACAAAACAAAACACTTTAATTATTTGATTTGATACATGAAATTATGTTTGTTTATTTATGAAGTTGCGTTGCAATGCGTTGCAAATATGAAATGCAAACAATGTTGCCAGATTGTTCGCCGTCGCTTGAAAAAAATCAGCAGATTCGTACATTTGAAATTATTTTTCTTGATACGGAATTTGAGAAAATATCATAATTACGTATAACACAACACCTGTTGGAATTTATATAAACCATTTGGTAGGCGTTAAGAGTAAGGACAAAAATGCAAGAAAAAACGAAAATGATCATGAATCTATATTGACCCTCTATTGTCCATCCTATTGCTATGTCTCACTCCATGATCGGGTCTTGAAACAGAATTGAGTTAAGGTGATTTTTTAATATGAAATTTTTCAGCTCGAACTTCTGTGGGATTTTTATGCTTTTTGAATGTACATTTTTCCTACGTCTTATTATATTACTCATAAATCCTACTACTAAACGTTATTAATTTGTTTAGGTTTATATACTACATATAAAATAAAACAAATTTTTATTAATTTTAACCGTATTTATTTAATTTGAAATATTATAAAGGTTCAACAAAATTATTTCTTTTAAAATTGATTATTCTTATACATTAATTTTAATATATGTATATAAGGTATTTTTTGATGTTTTTTTTTTTTCTTTTATGCTAAAAACATTTTTTAAACTTTTATTATACTATATTACATTAAAGCAGCCTTTCAGTTACAAATTCACTTTTTTTTTACATATAATGTGTATGGCAGAACATACTTTCCACAATTTTCTCGAATTTTTCATACATAATGTTTACATTTTTAAAATAATAAAAATAAAGAAACGAGGTACCTAATTAAAACTAATCGTGTAATAAACTTTATATGCATAAAATAAAAACTTAAATACCAATAATTTCAAACTTAATGAGTAAAAAATTGAAACATTAATAAAATGTATTTTTTAAAACACATAATAAATATGTTCAACAAAATTAAGTTTCTTATTTCAATTTACTCATAAACTAAACACATCTGATGACTTAGATCAGAAAACAGCTAGAGCTTTAAGTCTATTGCATATAAATTCTAAATCAAACGATTTCCTCACATAAACAAATCGTTATAGTATTAGGAAAACATGAATTTTATCCAAAAAACTAGCAACTATGAATATTATTTAGTTGTGGAAATAATTGTAAGTAAAATTGACATACGTTCGACATCTAGCAAATGATTTTACTATAATGATATAAATTGACAATTATTTATATCTGTACATTTCAATCTCAAAAAAATTTTATAAATCAATTTATTTTGCATAAGTTACTTTCTTAATGGAAAATAAAATTTCAACATTTTTCTTCTAGAGTTTTAACTAAAATAAATCAAATCTAGTATGTATCTTTAATTAGTTTATGTAATGAAGCTAGTTTTCATCTTGTGGTGATATGCACCAGTTTTTTTTTATTTTTTAAATTATTTAAAGTTCTAAATGTTGAATCATAACATCTTTATAACTACTCTTAATGGTTAATATCAGTTGCTATGCTACTTAGGTTTACTTTTCACTTATGTTTATAATATCAGTTGCCAGTTTTATGTGATTAATTCATACATTAGAACTCACAGTTTGGATTAAAAACTCTAAAAAAAAAATAAATAATATTAACTACATAAAAATTAGTTAAGCTGAATCATAAAAATCACTATTAAAATGAGTTGTCAAAACATATACAACTAGTTCGTAAGTAGACATCATAATAGCAGTATTTGGAATTTGTCTAACAAGTTGAGTTGCTAGCCCTCTAAAAATAAAAATAATAATTTTGATTAATTTAGTTATGAATTTGAAAGGTTAATTTATTTTCGATTTTATACTTTGAAGTCCAATAACATATTTATTAGATTCCAACTGAAGTAAATTTTTCAAACTTTTTTTAAAATCAATTCATTCTTAGATTTTGTTTGATAAGCGAGTCACACTACAACTAAAAAGCCACTACTCATGACGGCTTTTTTAAATGCGTTCACACTTGCACTTTTTGGTTTTTTTTCTTTTTTTTTCTCGTTTTGTCATATCTTTTTCCTTTTTTTTTGGGAATTTTTTTTGTTTTTTATTCGTTTTTTTTAAAAAATTGCCGCCAACTTCCTGAAAGTATGCAATTGTTAGTTTATTTTTTTCTCACAGAGCTCATTTGTTATTTGATCCCTGATTTTCTAGTGGCTTTTTGAAAAGCCACTAGCTTTTTTTTCTTTTTTTCGTATGGAAAAAGCCACGAAATAGCCACAACGATGATAGCTTTTTCAAAAAGCCATTAAAAAGCCGAAGTGTGACAGCCTTATGACGTGTAATAAATAATTTACCTATATAATCCAGCCCTTCCTTCTTCTTTCCAAACTGTGTACAAAGTTTGCCAAAATTTATTATATTTATTTCCTTCTTCCCGTAGTCGCGTTCTAGCTACTTCATGAGGGTATGCTACACAAGATGCGATTGTTTTAGATATTGCTCCAGCTAGCATAAATTCCATAAAGTCCCTAGAAGTTTTTTCATTATGTTGATTTGTTTCCCTAAGTTCAATCTACAAAAAAATAATAAAATTGATTATAATTGATGATTTGGTTTCCTTTATTATTTTTAATACGAACCAATTTTGCTTTTAAAGCTTCGTATATTACAAAATGTATAACTGTTTCTGATATACCAAAATAACTGGCAGTTATGCCTTTATAAAAACCTAATAGTCCTGATTGTGCATAAACCCTTTGGATACATTGTCTAACTGTCATTCTTTCTTTAGAATTATAATCTAATTGTAAACGTGTTTTTATAAACCAAATTGGATTAGTTAATGTTGAAGCCGCAAATCCAGCACACGAAGCACTCATTATATGTACAACCGGTGAGTTCTCCGGAATATTTCTGGAATATCAATTTTTATAGTACGATATTCATACTTTTCGTGAAATTTGACTTCATCTTTTGGGAAATAAATCAATTTTATTTTTTATATTTAAAATTTAAAAGGGGGAAAAGGTTTTTTAGTTTCAATTTCTATAATAATCAGGTAAGTGCAATATCAGTAATAATCTTTTGAAGTCTCGAGCGCAATAGATTTAGACGTCTACAAGCTAGGTTTAGTATTTAACAGATTCAAAATTGGATTTAGATTGAATACAATTTAAAAATCTTACTATATAAATTTAAAAAAATATTTTTTTTTACCGATAACTATTCTATACTATATATAATATATATTATTAAGTTAAATAGAACAAGCATTATTTCCCGAAAGATGTTTATCATAAGATGAACTTTCAAACATTAATTTCTTAACGTAATTTATTGTGTTTCAAAACAAAAAATGGTTGATAACAAAATAAAAAGTGTTATATTTTCATGATGACAAAAAATTAAAAAAAAAATTTGTTTAGGCACTTGAAAAAATAAATTAATGAATATCTTCTTAATCTAAATGTTTCCTGGGTATATTATTTTATATAAGTACAGACATTTGAAGAATTTATGATATTCCTTAAATATCTGACTCTTCAGTAAAACATTCTTAGTGCATCGATTAGTATTTGAAAGTTTATCCTAAAAGGAAGGGTTCCAAATTTACAAGATTGTTATCTTTTAAATTGAAACAAGGAATATTTAGCAAAAATTGTAAAAGTTTTGCAATATATTATTATATTTTATGTTTTGTTAATGTAAGTAGAGTTTATTTTTCATAAAATTTCCCCAGAAGACTAAAGATATATTTTTATTGCAACGCATCATATTTTGTACAATTATTCATTTTAATTATGCTTTGCTTTTAGAAAATTTAGCTCCTCTTTGGAAAATTCAAAATTTTTTCTCTCTTAGTAATTTAATTTTGTTAAGATCTGGTTAATGCTATTTTACATTTTGTGGAAGTATTATATTAAAAAAAAAAAAAAACCTGAGGAGTTTTCAATTTAAAAATGGGCAGATTCTAATGCAATTTTAGAAAATATTCCTTGTTTCAATTAATCAGTCATTATAATTACCCTAGTCGATTAAAGGTAGCTTTAGCTTGTGAATATGTACAAAAATATATAGCGCGAGACGGTGCAACACCAACTAAATTTGGTCCTAATCCTTTGAACAAAGCTCTGCTCCCTTCAGTTTGTATAATGTGCCTTTAAAAAATAAGTGAAATAAATTACATAAAGTGAAAATACACAATAATTACAATAGTGTATTGTTCAATCAAAAAAGAACAGTTCTAGCCAAAATGTTCATTGATTCTAATTGAATTAATTTTTAATATAAATTCAATTAAGAGTGGGTAAACATGTAATTTAATTCTAATTTTCAATATCCACAAACACAAGAACATTTATTTCAAATGATTATTAATCGAAAAGTAAAATTGTGAAAATATATAATATAATGTCTCCTAAATTTCCCTATTTCTGTATTTGGAATGTCTACATTATTTATAAATATCCTTAATTTGTTAATTTATTAAAGAAGAAAGTATGATTATAATACATTATAAGCTTAATTCAACTATTGAAGTAAAACAATGGCTAAAACTATCTTTTTAATTTACAAGTGAAATTATACAGCGCATTAATATATAATAATGTCTATTAAATCTTAAGCCAATATTTAAAAATGTTTTAAGTGAATAATTTTTATTAGAAGTAGCGATGCTAAATAAATTACTTAAAATCAAAATTATTCTGGTGAAAATAATCGATTATTTGTGGTTGGAAAGAACCATATAAAGAAAAACAATTTGGAAATTGCAAAGTACAGATAAAAAAAAGGAAACAATAATTTGGAAATTACAAAATCCTTATTCTTTTTCGCAAATTTCTTGGTAAAAATGTCTTTTTTCTTTTCTTTTGCAAAAAAAATTCGAAATCATATAATTGTTATTTATTAAATTTAATGGCCTTTAATATACTTTCATCTAATTTGCTAAATTATGCAAAAAAAAGTTATTTATTAACTTTTTTTTTCCTACATTAAAAAATTAACAATTTCTTTTTATTTACCGAATTTATTTAAAAAAAAATTGTTAACTTGTATTTCGTTTTTATTGCGGAAATAAAAATTATATGTATTCTGTTTATTTTAAATCGAAAACCAGAAAAATTTTATGAAAAAGCTTCACTGGACTTGATAATAAATGATTTTATATTTAAGCGCTGTATTTTAACATATATTTTAAACTTAATTTACAGAATTGATCAAAACATTTTACTCTTGCGTGTAATGTTAATATTATCACTTTAATATACCTAAGACATTGTAATATACTCATAGATTTAGCTGAAGACGATATTCCACAATGCGAGATTGTAATAATCTAGAAAAAAAAAATTAAAAATTTAAAAATTTGAAAAAATAAACTATTGTCTAAATAAGTTCTTCATTAAAAAAAAACTAAAACATACTTGAGATTGAGGCCTTTTTCTTAAAATTGTAGTACACAATTTACGTCGTTGTTCAGGTCTTAATAAACCCTCTGTTGTTATTGCATTAGAAGTTGTACTTGATGGATCAGGTATTCTAGGCGGCAAAAACGCAGATGAACTTTGTAAACGAGTTTTCACTACTTCTAAGGGACAAGTAACGACGGCTCCAACTGTACCAGCTGTTCTAAAATTACAGAGAAAAAAAAACGTGTTAATTTGTTTGATTATAAGTACTTATTCCATTCAAAATGTTCTGAATAATTATTTATTATTTAAAATGTTATAATAATTATTTATCAAAATCAAAGTAATTTTCCGTCAAATTGTTGTATTACTATTTATTCAAACTACTCTTAGGAAAATTACTTAATTTTTATCAACTAATTTCTTAAAACTATTTAAAATGTTCTTTTTTAACTAATAAAATGTTAATGCCCTAAGAAAACATTATTCACAGTTAAGTATTTTATTATAATTCTACTTTTCAGGATCAATCAACTGATGATGCACTCAATAAACTATTAAATATATTTAAGCTTGGAAATTTTAATATAAAAATTCTTAATGTCTATACATAATGCTACATAATGCTACATACATAAGTCCTTGACTTAATAAGTAAAAAATTCGAATCAAATAAAAACTTAAAAAAATAAAAATACACTCTTAATCTAATTTCAAGATAATAATTTTTTATTTATTTTTTTTCTAAATTCTAGATAATTAAGAAATTACGGATGGGTGAAATGGCTGAAAAATATCTTTATAGAATATTTTATTACTTAAGTAGTTAATTTTTTTATATATTTGTTATACTTACCGTACTTGTTTATGAATTTTTGTTTTCATAGAAATATGATACATTAAATACGGGGATTTATTTGAAACTGCAGTTTTAAAGATTATTATTATTTTTTTAATGTCAAGAAAAAATAAATAGAAAAATAAGTAATGTTGCATAACTATGCCAGGTCTTAATAATATCGTTTCGCCATATACTTAAGTAATACATTATAATTGGTTCCTTTTTGGAAAAATTAAACCCCTTTCGGAAAATACAGACTCCTTAACAATATTAGTTCGAGAATAATAGCTTTCTAGATTAATAAAAAAAAGTTTATAATTTCTTGTTTTCTCGCATTAATTTCTGTAAATAAATTAACTACCAATAAAGGGAAAAAGCAATTTACATTAAATATCAGATTTCGTCTGATTCATAAGCTACTAGTGGTATCTGGTTTTTATGAGTATACTAGATACTTTACTTATTTCAATTCAGAGAAAACATGTAAAAAATCACGTTTACACAATAATCGGATTGGTATTATATTATATTTTAGTGAAACTTTTAGTATACACATTATAATTATTAAAGATTGAAATAAAAATTATAGTACATGGAAATGTTTGTTGACATTTTTCTTTAGTTATATAGGTTTGGATATTATTTGTATGTAAACATTATGTTTATACAACTTTAAGTATAAAATGATAAACTCATTTGCAAAACAAAAATAAAGATTTCATTATTTTTTTATTCTTAAAATAAAATTGAACGAAAAATCTCATCCAAAAAATTTTCAAAAACATATTTTCTTCTTTTTTTTTTTTTGTTTACATTTTAACAATCCGCAATTTTAATTTGCGATTAACATTATATACAACTTTTATTCCCTGGTTTATATTTATTTTTTTTTTTTGAGAAGGCATAAGTCAAGGAAAATAAATCGCATAAGCATTTCATTTTTAATTAAAAAAAAAAAAAAAATGACTTAGAAGGAATTGTAATCAAATTGAAAAATAATAAATAAGATTGTAGGTATACTTTGAAAAAAAAAATATTTGTCTCTCTGTTTGTAGAAGCAGAAATCTATTATTTTGTTATTGTTGATATCAACGAAAAACAAAAAAGTTAACATTCTCTTAATAGACGAAAAATTTACATGAAAAAAAAAAAACCCAAAATTTATTATTATAAAAATAAATATGTAAATAAATCTAATTTTAGAAACGCGAATGCCGACTGAAACACACATATTCATATAAATAAAATGATATTTTTATTAATTTTGAGCTTATAATTTTTATTTTCATATTAACAAGATTTTTTTTTTTTTTTTTCAATAGGTAGTAAGCTTATGAGTTTGGGAAAATATTTATTATGTGACTGATTAATTATATTAAGAAATTGTTACAAGCTCATTTACCTAATAATGAATATGATAACATACTACAAGGTACAATTTAGATGCACACATATTTTTGAAACAAACAAACCTAACTACTTACCTACTTGACTATAAAAGGTATATGTTCTAACTACGTACCTACAACATCAACTAACTACAACTTATTTGACAAAAACAAATCTTAAATTAAAAAAAAAAAAAGGTTTTTTCGTCACTTGGAATATAAATATACCTAGGATGGTAGATACCTAGGTAAGTGCTGTCCATAGTAATTATTAGGTATATTGCAAATTTGCAAATAAGAAAATAAGATCTTTGAACAAGTATTAACCTCGCCAGCCGTACGTTGAGATTACTTATTGGTGTAGATATTTTAAAACTTTTCTAAAGAAGACGTGACTGACAAAATTGAGTATTTGTTTTTATGATTTTTATTTTATATTTTACAATACCTGTATGTATGTACTACGTTATAATTTATATATAAATATATTTACTAAATAGATAGAGCTTACTTATGTTTTTATATTATTATACCTATATAACTTCTATGTACATATATAATGTAGAAAATTTTTATTTAGAGAAGCTTAAAAAATAATATACGTCGTATAAATAAAAATAAAAAAAAAATTTTTTTTTTTTATACTTATTTACTTTATTATTATTATTGTTTATAACGAAGTTAAAAGACTATCTGTAAGTATGTATGAATGTATCTTACACAAAAAAAAAATTGATAAAACAAAAATAAAAATTATCATAATTTAATTTATCACGAAATTAGCCGCTGAAATACCTAAATGCCAAAAAAAAAATTATAAATTTTTTTTTAAAATAAAAAGATCCGAACTGATGAACGAGTATAGTGGTACCTACGTAGCTATCTAGGCAAGATAATATTAATTTGGTTTTAGTTCTGGAATTAGGTAACTAGGTAGTTAAATACACCTATAACTACAAATCATAAATAACTCTGATTATTTTAATTTTATTCTGTTAAAATTTTCCGATAACAAACTGAGAGATCCAAAAAAATTTTATCATAAAAAATGTCAATTTTTGTAGGCATTAAAATTTTTTTGTTATAAATAGGTATTTAAAATAAAATTTAATAAATTATTTCTTATTACCCTCCAGCTATTAAATGAATTAAACTATCTCGTTCTCTTTTATTCATTTCCAATTTAAAAATTAATTAAAATTAATTTATTTTTATTCTTTTGTGGTTATAAAATTTACAAGAAAATTTTCCAATGTTTTTTTTTTGTATTTCTTTTTTTTTTTTTTTTCAGTGTTTATTTTTATTTTTTAAAACTTGAATTTTTATGAAAATGTGAATTTTATTTAGCGCTGCGGCTACATGATTTTAATATTTATATTAAATATTATTATTACTTTTAAAATGAAAGAAAAAAATTTAAATAAAAATAATAATAAAAAAAAAAGTTATGTAATTATTATTTTTAATATTTTTTTTTTCTGATTTCTAAATTTTACAGTTCACGAAATAGGTAGAAATTGTTTTTTTTTTTTTTTTTTTTAAATAAATACGCAGAAATTTAATTTTTTTTTTTTTTGAAGTTTATTTTGTATTTTTTTTTTATTTATTTAATTTTAAAAAATATAAACGAAAATCGCAAAAAATATTTCGCTTTATTTATTTTTTCGAAACAAATTCTATGAAACTGACTGAACGAATACAAATTTTTAATTAAAATAACACTTTATTTTGACAGCAGCTTCTTTGGGAATTGTACGCTACACAAATCTGTAAAATAATTGATAGTCGCTTATGATTTTACAGTTTTTTTATATATCTTGAATTTCTGTAGAAAAATTAAAGTGATGCCAGCATAGTAGGAATTTTTATTCATTTTTATAAATATACAGGAAATCTGTAGCGTTTATACCGGATGGCGCCGTACATTTGTCCGCGGGACATTTGTCCGCGATGAAATTTGTATGGAAAACTTCGCGGACAAATGTCATTTTGCAAAATGTCATTTGTCCGCGATTGTAAAATGACATTTGTCCGCCGCGGACAAATGTCCCAAAATTAGCGGACAAATGACATTTTGCAAAATGACATTTGTCCGCGATTGAATTTTCTAACTTTATTGGACAAATGTCATTTTGCAAAATGTCATTTGTCCGCGATTGATTTTTCGAATTTTTAGCGGACAAATGTCATTTTGCAAAATGTCATTTGTCCGCGATTGTTTTTTCAGTTTTTTTAGCGGACAAATGTCATTTTGCAAAATGTCATTTGTCCGCGATTGATTTTTCAATTTTGGAGATACTGCAGATTACGTGAACCACTCAGAATCGTCTGAAGCTTGGAAAAGGGAAGAGGGGTAGAGTCCCCCAAATTGTTCATACATTTTGTATATGCAATTTTTTTTTTTTTGCCCGATTTGCCCCTTAAAGAGTTGGGGGGCGGCGGGCGGGCGGGTGGACTGGTGGTTGGTCAGTGGGATTTGCGGCTGACGCCGCAAATCCCACTGACCAACCACCAGTCAACCCGCCCGCCCGCCGCCCCCCACCACCCTCTCTTGTTGTGCCGATTCTGATTGGTTCACGTCATCTGCACTTTAGCCTCAAATTTTTAGCGGACATATGTCATTTTCCAAAATGTCATTTGTCCGCGATTGCTTTTATTAATTTTTAGCGGACAAATGTCATTTTGCAAAATGTCATTTGTCCGCGATTGATTTTTTAACTTTTTAGCGGACAAATGTCATTTTGCAAAAAGTCATTTGTCCGCGATTGATTTTTTAGATTTTTAGCGGACAAATGTCATTTTGCAAAATGTCATTTGTCCGCGATTAATTTTTATCGCGGACAAATGACATTTTGGAAAATGTCATTTGTCCGCGGCGGACAAAAGACATTTTGAATCGCGGACAAATGTCATTTTTATGTCCGCGATACAAAAACAAATCGCGGACAAATGTCCCGCGGACAAATGTCCAACCCCCATACCGGATGTTTTTGAAGAATTAAAATAATGAAACTTTTTTTTTTAGTTGTGCATATTATTTTTATTCAAAATTTAATAGAAATTTAATTTAACTGAAAAATGAAACAATCCCAATATACCACGAGTCAGTTATTTGTCTAGTTCATCGGAAATAAAAAACATCATTTGTTAACTAACTTAGTATACTAATGATATGAACACGTTAGCCACAAGGATATATAAAAAGTACGACATGGATCGTATATAGGTGACAAATAACTGACATTGCCCATACATCAAGTGCCTTCGAGCTAGTTATTTGTAACCGTAAATTACGACTGAACGTTAGGTATACGACAAGCATTAAGGTAAAGAATATAGCTGACGTAGCCGTTAGTTATGAAACTAACATATAAGTCAGAATTAAAACTGTCTCCAGGATCAGTTATCAGGCTGACTACTAAGCTAGTTGTAAATCTTACTTAAATGTCACTTATATGACGGACATCGAAGGACAATTCTATGACTGCCGTCGATGTTAATTGTAAAACATACTTTAATGTAAGCTGACCATTTTTGTCCTCCTAAGGAGGACCTATTCAGAATATTTTTAGTTTTTCGCAAATATTTCGAAAACGGTGCGTTTTTTACCCATTCATATTTTCGAGATATTTGCGAAAAACTAAAAATATTCTGAATAGGCCCTCCTTTTAGGAGGACAAAAATGGTGAGCTTACATTAAAGTATATTTTACAATTAACATTAACATCAATTAACAAAATGTCAGCTCATTTAATGGTAACTTTGCTAAAGTAAAAAAAACTGTTGTAACCAAAATGGCAAAAATAAGAATCAGATATAGTTAATGTTGAATTACTATTTATTATTTAACATGAAAATAATACAAATTAACATAAATTCTCTAAAAAAAAAACAAAACATAAATTTTCAAAAACGAAAGATTTTAGTAATTAATATTAAAATTATCGAATGAATCTATTTTGCGGAAAATACATTTCTTATGTACTTTATATGATTATTATTTAACATAAAATGATAAAAATTGCACAAAGAAGAAATTAATAAAATATTAAAATTAAAAATAATCAATTTAACTTACATTATTATTATTAATATTCTGCTTCGACGTTAATTAAAGAAAATATTGAATTAAATTGAAACGTTCTTCCCAACTTAAATCCGTATTATTTAGCTCAAATTTCCCCTGATTTATAGCAACTGTTTTATTTGATTGCTCTGTTGCTGTCAAATTGGGAGCATTCAATAAATTTTGCTGATGATTTACTGATGCTACAATATTATTGTTTTGTTGTTGCTGTTGTTGATATCTCTCTTCAACTAATATATTTCCTGATGTCGTTGGTTGTACAACACCAATAGTTGTATTCAAATTATTATTTGGAGTTGAATGTAAAATATTGGTTGCTAAATTTCTTATATTATCGTGATGATGTTGTTATGTTATCGAAATCAAATTATTTGTACCTATAATACCTACAAAGAAAATAATTATAAAATTTGAATTAAAATTTTTTTTTTTTAGGTAATATAGGTAATCGTATAGTTCAATCTAAAATTTAAGGGAGTGGCTACAGTTACGGTAACCGTAACTTATTTTTTTTTTAACAGTTACGGTTAACGTAAGTTATTTTTTTTTTTTAAAGTTACGGCAACCGTAACTTTTAGGCAATGCTTAAAGTTACGGCAATTTTTTTTTTGTCAAAAAAAAAAAAAAAAAATTTAATTTCATCGTCATACAAAAAATGCAAGAATAGTAAAACCTTACATCGTTATACAAAAATAGTTTTAAAAGCGCGAAGCGCCAAAGCTAAATAAAAAAAAAAGAAGCCCTAGGGGGTTTGGGGGAGGCGGCTGCCGTCCCCCATTCAGCATAACAACTTTTTATTTAAAAAAAAAGTCATAATGCTCAAAAAAAAACTTTGCCGTAATCACTAAACAAAAAAAAAAAGTTACGGTTACCGTAACTGTAGCCACTCCCTTTGAATAAACAATTTTCGTCAAAATCAATCCATACAGGTTGCGTAATACGTGTTTTTTTTTTTTTTTTTTTTTTTTTTAAATAAAATTTAAATACTATACTATTTGTAATTAAACATAAAATATTCATAGAGAAGATCAATTATTAAAATTAAATATTTAAAATTATTTATTTGATCAAATTGCCTTAAAATAATTTTTTCTTTTACTAAACTAATAGTGGAAATATATTAATTATTAAAGAAATAATATAGCTCTGAAAATTAATATGCACTCTGCAATTTAAGAAATGTTTAATTATTTTTTGACTAATTATTGTCACAAAAAAAATCTGCAATCAATTCAGCGTTAAAATACTCAATCTCTGCTATAAAAGACATGAATCTATCAGATTTGATAGAAATAAGAAACCTGAAAGTTCCATTTAATATATTTCGCTACAACTTTCAATAAACAATTAAAATATTTGAATTACCTGTATAAGAAGCACCTACAATGAAGAAAGCAAGTCCGACAGCTGCTAATATGGTGAAAAATTTGCTTGCAAAAGTTATTCCTATAAAAGAAATTAAATGTCAATGAATACGTTATGAAGGTTTTTTTTAATTTTTTACTGATATAACTAATATGGTTTTAGACGAATCATCAAAAATAATGAACAAGAAATTTAACTTAAACCATTAAAACGTAAACAATGGATTTTGTAGTTAAAATATATCATTGTATATGAATATAGTTAAAATGATTATTTACTTGAAATTAATATAAAATTTAAACTTACCCATAATTTGATTAGTAACTAGCCAATCGCAAAACCAACCGCTTGAAACTGATATAATCCACATGAATAAGTAAGGTAATGATGTTAGTAAACCATTTTCCTATAAATTTTATTACATTTAGAAATAATATAAATTAATTTCCATGTTAGTGGAAAATGATAAGTTTTTAATTAGAACATAATCATGGAACATTAACACAGAATGTAAGACATCTGCTCATATGTCAAGTTAATTGAATAAATATTTAACAAAATAAATAAAGGAATATGTATTAAAATTTTTAAAACAACTAGGTATATTATACAATAGTTTTAGGTAATGATATGTTACGTTGACATTACTAGTTTGCGTGATTTCGTCTATGGTTTACTTCCTCTTTCTCTGATTGAAAGAAGTTATGCTTCTGATTAAAAGAAGTTATGCCTCTGATTAAAAGAAGTTATGGTTTTATCTTTTGTTCAATTTAGATAATTAAAAAAATTTATTTTAGATTTATTAATTTAATACTTTAATTTTAAAATAAATTAAAGATTACTAAATCTATTTTTCACGGAATCAGGATTTAATTTTGAACTTTGCTTATTTTCCAATTTAAGTGATCGATACAAAAGTATATAATAAGTCTCAATTTTAACAATGAAACTTACGTTAATATTATAATTTGACACATCTTTCATATACTTTGGCAAATCTGAAATCATAGCATAGAATCCCCAATCATGTCCAATTTGAGCCATTACTAATGCAAACATTGGCAATTGCTGGTTGCAATTGCTTTCCATGGAGTTGGCGGTAGTTCGGTTTTTCTGTTCATATGTTCCATTTCTTTTTCTAAATATATTCTTTCTTTATCAGAAATAAAAGGATGACTTTTTGGATCACTAAAGCAAATTAAAGTCTAAAAACAGTAAAACAAATTAAAATTATATTTGTTCTTCTTCGTAAAATTTAGATTCTTAATAATTAAATTAAATTTTTATTATCTAGTCAAATAAATATTTACGAAAATAAGAAACCATATGACACCTAGTGCACCGAATACGTAAAATACTGATTTCGACCCATAATAGGGAATTAAAACTCCACTTAAAGCATTTCCTATAATTGTTCCGACTTGACCACCACCAAGAACAAAACTTCCTAATGTACCTACCTCTCTCTGATGCTAATAGAACGCTCATTGCTGGAAATGTTGTTCCATCTCCTAAACCCATTAAAACTCGAACAATTATTAATTCAGTTGAATGACCGTAAACTATTGATAATGTAGTTATCAAAGTAAATATTGCTTTTGGCAAAATTCCCAAAGATAATGTCCATTTTCCTCAAAACTTTTCTGCTAATATTCCTATTTATTTAATTTAATTTAAAATTAAATAAAAAAAAATATATTATGTAGATTTATATAATTTTAGAACAATATTTATACCTCCAGGTAGCAATATAACCCACATAAAAAGCTGAGAGAATAAAACCCTGTAAACTTTCTGACCAATGATAATATCCAGTATCTGGATCCTAAAAAATAGGAATAATATTTTAGCACTATAATTTTTATTTTAAATTAATGATACTCTTTATAAGTTTTAAAAACTAAAACTTACATATTCTTCACCTTCTGGTAAGGTTTTATTTTCTTCTTTTGGAGGAGTAAGTTCTGTGATGGCTAAAGATAAAACTACTCTCATTGTATATGCATTAAGAATTGCTAAAAACCCCATTATGGGAAGAACTACATGTTGTGGTAATATAAAACCTATGTAAAGTAAAAAATAAATTTTATATGACAAATTTTTCTGTAAGACATAAAAAAATAGAATAGGTACAATAAAATAGAATAAGCTACTTTCGAAAACAATTTCGACAGTTTTCAATAAAGGATCATCAATGAAGGTTTGAATTTCGCACAAAAATGGTTAAGTAACATAGTTTTGAAGAATATTCTGATTTAATTGCTGCTTGTCTACCTTAAGCCATTAAACGATTTGTTTCGAGATCTTCGACATAAGATATGATGTACATTGTACAAAGATTAACTTTTTGTAAAATTATGAAAAAAAAATTTCCCATAGAAAAATTTATGATAACTTTGGGGGGTCATATCTCCAAAACGGGGCCTTTACCCCAAGAATTTTGGGAGTTTGACACCGCCTCTACCCCCCCCCCTCCAAGTTTCAGCCCATTCTGAGAGGTTCAAGGAAACTGTAATTACGCACGCCGACCTCCCCAAACAACGAATTCCCGGAAATTCTTCAAAAGACGGCTCTTACTGTTTATCTAAAAAAAAATTAAATAAAATATAAATAAAAAAAAATAAACTTACCTTTTTTGTTATTTTTTATTTATTTTCTTAATTTTTTTTTATTTATTTTATTCAATTTAAACTCTTTCAGTAGAAAATTATATGAAACTAAATGTCAATAATAGCAAACAATAACAAATAATTATGGCGGTGTTACCATGTCTATATACTGGCGCTTATGTACGCCTAGCAATTTTCTTTGAATTACCAACATATAATAAAGCAATTTATAGTAGTTATTTGTACACAAATAACTGACGCTGTGTCAGCTTTACGTAAACTGACATTTATGTACAACCAGTAACTGTTTGAAGAGAAAGATTACCGTAATAAGTCGCCTACACTCAAAAATAAGATAGACTGCGAGGTCAAATATTTGTTTCGACTTAGAACATAGTTCAATATCCGACACAAAAGTCGGTAATTTAAATTGGTCTTTTCAGCTGACCTTAAAACTGGCGGCCGGGACAAACTCCTGTTTATTGGTGTTCAGGTCAGTTTCAAAACTAACAAACAAGTCGGAGGCATATTTTAAGCCGGTGTGCCAAAAATATGTTAACTATGAGTGAACTTGTAGGCCGGTTCAGTAATCGACGCCCATGCCAGTACAAATACTTGACATTTCTTTGCGAACTGGCGCGATGGTATATTGGGAATGCATACTTTAAGCGCTCAAACCTCATCTAATTTCTGTATTCTATATTTAATAGCTTGTTCGCACCTATTTTTTTTCCGAAATTGTCAAATTCCTTCTTCCACTTATACCTTATTCGCACTATTTTTTTTGCCGGAATATCTTTAGGTGTGAACACGGTACTATCAAGAATGAAAAGTACTTTTATTAGAAGTGGAAAATTCCACTTTTTTTTTGGGAAATATTTTTAAGAGCGAACAAGATATAAAATAGGGTGCATTCGATTTTATAAATACACTGGATGTATTTGAAGAATTAAATTAAAATTTTTTTGGTTGAGCGGGCACAATTATCAGTATCATTAAGTAGGTAGGTAGGTATGTTATATTTTGTTTAAAAAACGTCTTGATTTTTTATTGAGACGCACACTCCCGGTTATAGGATAGGACCAACTTTTTGAAGTTTAACCCTTTGGCGGACAAGGACGTGATATCACGTTATGGGGTGTTTTTCTCGTGGGACATGACGTGATATCACGTTTTCGTTTTCATATAGTTTATATTAGAATTCAATATATTGTGTCCCCTTAGAACACATATAAATAAAATTGGTGTCCCATTGGAAGTATTTTAATTTAGGACGAATCAGGACAATAATCCCATTATTATAGTGGCTTCGGTATAGTTCTACATGCTCTAGAACCAGAAATACCGCAAGTGTCCCCCTATAAACCTTCATAAAAATTTTGTGTCCGCCAAAGGGTTAACTTCTTTAGCGAGGTATTGTTAAAAATTTTTGATCAAAATAGGGGAAAAAAAAAGACAGAATATAGTATGTGCTGCATCACGATAAATAAAAGCCACAACGCTGCAAAATAGGGGTAATAACCACAGAATGTATCATGTTAAAAAGTAAAAACAAATATAAAAGCAGGGAAATATAAGACGTTGTAGCATGTAGCATGTATTTACGAAAATAAAATAGCGATACTACACACACATAACAAAATACTAACGATGTGTGGAAAGCAATCAACTGATTTTGTTGTTAATATTTATTTAGTTTATTTCCTTTTCGAATTAGTGAAATTCTATCATATGAAACAGAAACGCTGTTTGTCTGTTTGTCTATTCTGAATAGGCACCTAAACCGCTCAGCGGATCGTTTTCAAACTTACACTATTTCTTTGTCTCAGATCAAGGGTCGTTATATGCTATTTTCAAATTTGATTGGCCTCCTACCTAGCGACCTCCCCTGAGGGCCCACTTCAAAAGTTCGTCCGATTTCATTCAAATTTGGTATGTAAAGAGAAGAACTGATTACACACAAATTTCGTAACAAAAAATTTATTTCCGATTTCATTCAAATTTGGTACTTAAAAAGAGGAAATGATTACATACAAATTTCGTAACAAAGAATTTCATTCAAATTTGGTAAATAAAAAGAGGAAACGATTAAACACGTAAATTTAGTAACAAAAAATTGATTGATCCTACACAGCGAACACCACGGGGGCGGACTAGGAAATGCATTTTTTTAATAAAAATTTAATTCCGGATTTTCGGAATTGTCTTGAAATGAAATCCGAAATTTCAGTTTATTCCGGAATTTCATATAAAAATTAAAATATATTAAAAAATTAAATTAAATTATTCTTTAACATAAATATTAGTTTATTTAGTTCAAAACATTCTAACAAATTAAATTATGAAATATTTTTTATTAAAATAAAATTTTATACTTTTCAATAAACCGAAAGTGAATAAACTGAATGGAAAAATAAAAATTTGAAACCCAAATTATCCAATGTTTTATCATTGAGTTTTAATCGAATTTTTATTGAAAATGTTCCTGCAGCGTTGTTAATAATTTATATTAGAGATTTTCCAAAAAGTTCTTCCAAATTCGAAAAATTCGGAATTTAGCATTTTGAATTCCGAATTTTGTGAAATTCAAAAACAGGCCCATTTCCGGATTTCTGGAATCCGAAAAACCGGTTTTGCATTCCCTAGGGCGGACTTCTAAAGTTCGTGTGATTTTATTCAAATTTGGTAAATAAAAAGAGGAAACGATTAAACACATAAATTTTGTAAGAAAAAATTGATTGATCCTACCCAGCGACTTCTTAAGTTCGTCCGATTTTATTCAAATTTGGTAAATAAAAAGAGGAAACGATTAAACATATAAATTTTGTAACAAAATATTGATTGATCCTACCGACTTCTAAAGTTCGTCCGATTTCATTCAAATTTGGTAAAAAAGAATAAATGATTACACACAAATTTCGTAAGAAAAAATTTAGCCCCCTCTTCCACTTACAAAAGTAAATCAGTCAGAGTCCGTAGCCAAATAAATATTTGCAAGTAAATAAAGAAGTTAAACTTCTTTCGTGAGCTTATGGGGATGAGGCTCACACATATTTTTTTTTATGTATTTTGTTGAACAATTTTTCAGTATTAATATCCAATTTTCTTTAGTTTTATATTTTGCACTTTTAATAAATCATGTTTTAAGCTACGAAAAGCATATAAAATTTTTAATTACCTGCATTAAAATTCGTATTCAAAATACAAAATAAATTAATATTTGAGTAGTTATAAAATATTAATTATATCTGCACCAATTTCATACATAAAAATATTTCTCTGCATTATTTTATCATTAGATAGAAAATGATAGATAAATGTAAGTGCTATGTATTTTTATCACTTATATTTTTATATATTTTATTTAAAGTTTTTCTAGATACAATTTTTGACTATATACTAACCTTTTTTCTATTTTTTTATTTGCTTGTCGCAGGTTGGTACAATTTTTGGCTCTTTGGACATTTAACATATTGTAATAGTCCTTCTTGTCTTCACTATAACTATGTAGTAATACTATAATTATAATATATATTATATTATGTTGTCACGATAGGGTTGAAATAGAGTTGAGTTTTCATTGAGTTGATTTTTAGTATGAAAATTTTCAACCCATCGAAAACTCAACTGTTTCAGCCCGATCATGGAAACACAGTAATAATAGAACCTGTGTAATTAATTAATTATAAATAAAAAACACATTTTAAGATTTATTAATATTTGAATTTTATTTATCATTGAAAATTTTAGTTTTTAAATTATATGTAGATAAACTGAAAGTATGTACAGAAAAAAAACATGGACGTACTTGTTTTTAAAATGATTAAAGATTAAAGCGTGAATATTTGAACTTATCTATCAAGTTAATATTGTTCACGAATGATTCATTGCTCGAACGAATTTTTTATTCAATTTCTCAAAAACTAGCATATGAAACTATTTAAAAAAAAAAACATAATAATTTTACTAAGTAAAATTTTTTTTTCCCTAAACAGTAAGGCGAGCTAACAATTTTATAATAAGATCAATATAGGCACATCCAAAAAAAGTTCTATTTTCATACTAATAAAAGCAGCCATTAATTTTTCGGTCTGCATCACCAGATCTAACTTATCAACAGTGAATACTTCACTAAAACAATAAAATAATCCAGTGTCACTCTCAACAAATATTTTTGAATGTGAATGCGAAAAAGAAAATAAAACAGGAGCCATGTAGTGAATATTAATATTTATGGATGGATGAATTAAATAATCTGTAAGTGGTTTAGTAAATGTATACCTAAAATGTTTCATATGATTCTGAAACAAATTTTTGAATTTATTATAATTTTGGCGTGAAATGCATTGGTTTCTTTTACAGTTGCAACAAAACACTTAATCAAAATTAATTAATTTCTTCTTAGCATTTCCGCCCAAAATCTTTCAATTTTCATAGAAAAATTATGTACATATTGTAAATGTACTTAAACGTTCATAAACGAACTAAATATACCTAAATATATTTTATTTTCGATGAGTCTGCGCCAATCATTAATTATATGTATGTATATAAATAATAAACCATTATTCTTTTGGCACATAATGTAAATAAATAATTAATAAACGGACATGTCTGTAATTTTGTCTCATAAATTCATATTTATTTTTTTTATTATAATAAGTATATACTCAATACTTAAGTGTGCAATGACTTTAAATTTAAATTATTATAATATATAAATAATAAAGTTTAATATATCCTACTTCAAAAAAAAAAAAACTATGTATAAATATTTATTTATACATATTTTTGCAAAATAAATTTACGATTTATTAACACTTATATTATATATAAATTACCCTTATTTTAGGATCTTTAAAGTTTTTTCTAAATTTTCTAATAAAAGTGAGACAGTTGTATTATGGCAAAATTTTTACTAATTCTGACCTACGAAGAGAAAACAATAATAAATCATAATTTTTATTAGAAATGATATGGTTTTGTAACATACATTTGAACATGTAAATAATGTGATATTTTTTGTAGTTTGTAAGTTGATCTTATCTTAATTTTTTCTATGGAAATCACCGAATATTGTCGAATAAATTTGTGAATTTCAAATATAAAAAAAAAATTTCGGATATGTTATTATCAGGGTTTCGAACCCCGAAAATTATTGGTACGGGTACAGGTTCGGGTTCGATGCCTTAAAATTTAGTGGGTTCGGTTCAGGTTCGGGTTCGGGTTCGGGTTCAACTTTTTTAAGAAAAAAAATTCTATGTAGTGTTTAGTTTAAAATGTAATTTTTATTTTATTTTAATTATTTTATTTAATTCAAAAAAAACTTATAAATTCTTTTCATTCACTTTTTTCACTACGTATGAAAACTTCTAGACTAATGAAAATAACCAAAGAAATACAATTAAAAAAATTCAAAAAAAATTCTGCGAAATATGAAATTTGAATTTCTACGCGCCGCATACTTAGGTAATAATTGCAATTAAAAATTGAACCCGAACCAATTTTTTTAGTGGGTTCGGGTTCGGGTTCAGGTTCACATAATTTAAAAAAAAACATTGAACCGGAGCGGGTTCAGGGTTCGGGTTCGGTTCGGGTTCGAAACCCTGGTTATTATGATTATGTAAAAAAAACATTAATTATATGTCGATGTAAAAACAAAATTCTTGAAAATCGAATTACATCTACATATTTTCATACAGAAAGATAAATTTATTTTATTGTCATATTTTGATAATCTGAGAGCTTGGATAATTTCAAAAAGAATTATATTGAATATTAATTATAATAATTATTGATAAAACGCTGTATATTACATATATATAATTTATTATTTATTAAAAGTTTTGGGTAAGCATTATTTTAAGAAAAAAGATATCAAATTTTGTAATTTTTATAATTTTCGTAGACTATGATTTTTTATCGTATATTTATTTTAAAAAGTATATAATATATACGAATAATGTATTTTGTATATTAATTGTTCCTAAATATCTGTACGTTTACATAATATATAAATTGCATATTTGTAAATATAGTTTTACGTATGAATGTTGAATATTTTTTTTAATTTATATTCATTATCTAGTTAGAATGGTATACATACTTATTTCTTCTAAAGAACGGTATGTTCAGTATTTGTTCTTTATTGTAAAATGTAAATTGATGTACGAACAGTTTAATGTTTTCAAATTTTAAACCTAATGTTTTAGATAAATTATATTTTTGTACGGGGAGATGCGGTAAATTAGATATGATTTAAAAATTTTCAATTCAAAGATTAAAAATAGCATTAATTAATTTCCAATTTTATCGTTTGTTCAAAAATAAATTACATTTTCTAGCTTCGAATGAAAAAATGAAAGCAAAACATCGCTTTTGTTTATTAATATTTTAATTTGCAAAATATGGATCTATATTCTGAAATTTTTATTGATTTATGATTATTTGGAATTATTTAAAAACTATAAATGAATAATTTATAATGCGATAATGCACGAAAATGTTAAATTATTTTTCAATTGCATTTCTTTCTCATTAGTCAAAAACATAAAACACTTTTTTTTTTATTAAATTTAATTTAATTTTTTAAATATTATTATTATTAATTTTTTTATGACTAAATTAATAACGTTATCAAATTTAATTTTGCCAATTTCCGAGTAACTGTCTCACTTCTACATATAAATTTTATTTTATTTGAAATGTGCTTTAAATAATTAAAATTTACATAATGCGATTATTATTTGCAAATTGCGGAATTTTAAAACTACTTATCAGAACAAAAACTATTTCGTTTTCTTTTTATAATAACTATAATAAAGATATTTACAATATATCATATTATTTTCTAAAGTTTGTATTATTATTGCGGTATAGATATTTAACGATTTTGTGAATGGCTAAGGAAAACTTATATATTATATAAATGTGGAGCCATAAAAAAAAAATTTGTATTGGAATAACACAAAAGGTACATTATATTTACAAGTACATAGAAAACTCAGAATATACCTAATTAATTAAAAATAATATAAATAGAAATGAAACTAGAATCAAAATAACTAATTGATAAATTAAAGGCTAACATTGATTTAATTATCAGAAAAAAATTGTTAGATTTAAGATTAAAAATTCTGTTGAGCTTTTCCTATATGTTTCATTAATAAATATTTAGATGTTATATAATAAAATATTAAATTTTTGAATCTTTAATTTTAGAATTTTTTGTTATAAGGGTTTTTCAAGGTAATATAATATGTAGGTACGGTATATAATATCTTTATTTAAGGTCTTTGCATTATAGTTTAATTGTTTCTAAAAAAAGAGCCAAGGCTTGAGAAGAATTCAAATTTATGCAGGTACGTATTTAAATATGCATAACATTTTAATATACCTAAATATGAGAGAATAAGTTAATCCCAGCTATTAAAATTATTTTATAATTTTGCTTTGAATATTCAGATGTAAAAGAATAAAAGAATCATGTGTTGAAAAATTTGTGAAACATTTTTAGAAAAGAAGATTTTCACATTGCATATTTACTAATTTAAATTTATTTGTATTTTTAAAATGTCGAAAGAAGCTTACACAGGAAAGTAAATTATTAAATTTTAAAATGGTAATTTCTTATTCGAAGCTACATTATAATTAGTATAATTAGTAGATCACTGGTCACTCGTAATTCTAAACTAATTAGCACTTTTTGGGAATGGTCTTATTATATTTCAACTTCTATATAAGGATTGTGTAACGTAATATTCTACAAAAATATTATCATGATGTAAAAATAATTATAATCATATAAATACATCTTTCATATACAACAATAGTTTTTGAAAAAATAAGTATATGATATTCAGTTTAAAAAGAAAATATATAAATTTAAATGATAAATTGATAAGATTCTAAATAAACAGTAATACTGTGTAAATTTTCGTACAAAAAGTAGAACTAACAGTTTAACACTTATTTAGATTTAAAAAAAATTCTATTTAACTTATTATGAATTATGATAAATAATTAATTTAGAGGGTGCGGTATCACATAACAACATCCGAAGATTCATTTGGACTAAAATTATCGTCAGCGACAGCATGAAGTAATGGGGTTTTTTCTTCTTCATCAAAAAATGCACTCGGCGATCCAGATGTCGTAGCATCATCAGAGCTTTCAGGCTCAACATTTGGATTTGAATTTGAGGAATTTATTGAAGATCCGCTCGTTGACGGCTTATCATAATGTTTATTAAAATAATTTATATTATTGTCATTAAAAGATTCTTCATCAGAAACACAGTCAGTTATAGCAGTTTGTTTGAAATTAGCTAAATTAAACAAATATTTATCAGATTGTTGTCTTAATTTAGTCTTACTACTTTCACCTATTGCTGATGAGCATCTCGGTTGATTGTCTTGTAAGTTATTCAATGATACATTGGATATTGATTGTGTATTTTCGTATAATGATTCATTTGATTTATCTATTTTCGCCTTATGATATAAAATATTATCTTTCCACATGACACTGTTTCGTCTTGTATCAATCCCACAGAATGTCGAATGGGTTAATTTTTGTAATTTATTAAATCTTTCTATATTGCTATAAGTGCTGACTTTGTTTTCGGAATTAGTTCTGTCTTTAATCGGTATAAACGCTTTATCAATTCGTCTCTCCTCTTCTAAGGATCTGAAAGCAACCTTATTTACGCTTCGTAAATTCTTTCGACTTGGCGAAATATCTTCAAACGATGATATTCGATATTTTTGTGTAAATAATTCTAAATTTGATCCTTTTGAAGGCGAAGTTGTATAAGAATCATTTACTAATATTTTCGGTGGATCGAATTGTAAATTGGAAGTGGATGAGCTGTTTCGAGTTCGTTTCGGTGATATTGATAGCGATCTATTTGTACTTTCAGAATTTAATAAATTTGTTGAATAATCTCGTGATGGAGTTGAAATTGCTGAGTCATTTTGGCTGGCTAATGTTTTCAATTCTAGACAAACTTCATTGTTTGGAGAAATAGTGGAAATTAAAATGTCTTCAACTCCTTCATCAATGGGGCTTGAAATTGATTGAAAACTTCTAACAAAACTGGACGACGCTACTGATTCGCTTAGTGATCCAAATGCGGAGTCCTGTGAAGGATTGCTTTTTCCAAATTTCAAACATTTCAAGGAATACTTCTTTCTCATTTCAGTTGAAAGTTGATTACACATTTCTGTGGTTAGTTGGTTGGGTGCTGTGGTATTGAGTTGTGAATTATAAATGATATTATTTTCTTCATGTTGTTCAGTTACAATTTCAGCGACAGATGTTTTTCCACTATTATCATCTGATTGGATGCTATTGTCACAAAAATGTATTGGAGATTGCAGTGGGTCATAATGATGTGATTCATAGCTGCTAGTAACAATAATTTCATCTAAGACTCCCTCAGAATCATCACTTGAATCATCGTATGAATTAAAAGCTCTGCAAAATGAAAACAAAAATTGTATTTTAATGTTTAAAAACATGTGATGAATCAGTTATTATAAAATTTTATTTAACAAATTCACATACAATAAGACCATGCATTTCTAGAATTTTAGCATGTTTATTATTATAGCAAATGTTGATTGTGTCTTCTTTTTTAAGAATGGATGGATAGAAAACCAATTTTTTTTAAGTGTCAATCAGACATAATAATGTAGGCTTCAAAATATCGACATTTCGTAAATTTCAACGAAATTAAAGTAAAAAATAAATAAATGTATATTGCGTTGTTATATTTTGAACGAGTTAGAAGATTATGAAAAGTATCAAATGTCAAACATTAATTTTTAAATATTAACTTTTAAATTTGTTTTAATACTGATGTGGACTAAATTAAGATGAAGGTTTTTTTTTTATATTATATTTTTTTAGTTGCAACTGTAGGATTAAAGTTATTTAATAGTATTCTGCAAGACTAGAGTCTTTAAAGTTTATCTGACAAATTTTGAAATTATTTTTCCATTAAATAATACTTCAATTATCTAATACTTAATCAAGGCTAATACTAACACAATATTAAAATATTTATTATTTAACATATAATTAATTTACTTATATTATTTGTCTAATAATTTTTTTTAGAATAAACACAACTCTATTTGCCACCAAAAATAAAATCCATTTGTCGGAAGACATAGAAAAAAATTTCCAACTAAGGTAAAAGAACAATTAATTACAAAATTATTAAAAAAGAAGGTACTGAAGCTAAAATTAAAGTAAAATACAAGCTATGGCTTTATGGAATAATATAAAACTATGAACCATAAAATATGTAATTACTTACCTTTCGGATACAATGTTATATTTGAAAAATTTACAAATACGCGATTACGTGCAATATTACATTAAGGTTATAGGATTCAAGATGAAATTCTTAAATACATGCGTGCCGTTCTCTTTTTAAAAATAAAATAAAAAAAAATTAACTTCATATTAATAAAAATATGTAGGTATAACATTCAGTAAAATAAAAAAAAACATTTTTAGAGAAAAAACATCGACATAAATAAAAAAAATCCATATACCTTAATTTACTTGGAGTTGTCGGCGGTGTACACGGAAAGCTGGTGTGGCTAATTAAATTATGAATAGATACAGTTTGACGTTTCTTAACTGCTTCCAGCAAATTAAGTGAAGATTTACTTAAGCTCGGTTTAATTGTCTAAAAAAGAAAGAAAAATATGGCATTACTTCTCACTCATAATTTGTTATATTTGCGATATTCTTTAAAAAACCACTCTAAAGCTATGAAACCTAATTTTCTTTGGAAACATTTTTAAGGTACAAAACTGATATGAAGTCTGATAATAGCATAATAAATAAATCAAACTTTTATATACGTTATACTTAACTATGATCGGGAATCATATCTACACTATATCAACTATAATATGTATTCTATATACCTCAAAGCTTGATTTAAAATTTAAATACTTACACTAATACAGGGGCCACGTAATTCTCTCAAATCAATACCTCTAAACCAATCACATAATACTAAGTCTTCTAATGTCGGATAGATCTCACAGTAAAAAATCGTTGTTAGAATTTCTAGAACCTGAAAATATTTAGGATATTAAGTAAGTTAAGTAAATATATATTTTTTTAATTAAACCAATTGAATTCTTACTTGAGGATATTTCCTTAAATCTTCTGCTAAACCCTCCAAACTGGGTTTTGGAGTATCTAATTCATATCCAACACACATTTCATAAAGCAAATGACCAAAGCATATAATATCAACGTCTTCCACATTATCAACTTCTGATTGGGACCAGATTACGGCATTTACGTTTGACTTTAAACCTAGAAGTCCATTTTCTAAACCAGATAACCTTAAAATAAAATTTAGAAAAAAACTAAAATAATATTCTGTTTTGTGAAGAATTATTGACTTTAGAACTACTTAAACGAGAATGTATATAATGATTATATAATGATTATATATAATGATTATATAAAAATAATCCCTTCCTTCTGTACCGCATTATAAAATTAATTTGTGTTATTTTGATAGAGAACTTATTATTATTTTTATTAATTAATCTAATGCTAACTAAAAAAAAAGAGAATTAAAATTAAAAAGAGAAATTATACACTTTTCTGTTACCTGGCAACTCCATTTTGAAGTATAACATTTCCACTGTGTAGATGTCCATGAGAAGGAAAACCACGTTCTTTCAAAAACAATAATGCTTCCAATATTTGACGACCCAATATTTGAACTTGATTTATTGGTAAACCGCAAGCACTTCTTTCATACTTTAAATTCCAAGGATCAATACAATTTGACTTCGAATGGTGAAAAAATAAAATGATAAATTATTTTATTATTCTTTCACGTCACTAATTAATTACCTTGTGTAACAAATCCTTCAGACTACCACGTGGATTAAATGGCATTACCAAACAGGCATAAGATTTTGTATTTGAAGATAAAAACCCTAAATCTATATCCAATACTGGATAGATATATGGATGATGTAATGATCCCAATAATTCCATCAAAACATCCTTCGGATTTTCGTAAGACGGCAATTCTTGTAAGGCAACACAGTTTTGAGGTAATGGAAGTAATGTCATTAGACGATTGGTTCGAATCTACAAGCATATTTTTTTACCATAAATAATTTTGTTTGAATTTTAATTAAAATTAATATTAATAATATAGAGAATAAACGTAATACTCACTGTTGAATCGCCGACGAGAAACCAATTTTTTGTCTCTCTAGAACCAATATTGTTTAATTGGCGAATTATTTCATATCGACCATTCGAACGCAATGTCCATTGTTGACCCGCTTCAAAAGCAAGTTCTTTCTCTCTTTCAGATTCTAAACAATCTTCATTGCGTTTGAATTGATTTTTTGATGTAATACCGCTTCCGCTATCTAAAGCTGTGTATTGATATTTTGTAGCCGGTCTGAATGTATTAAAAAAGAAAATTATTTCATACAAAAAGTAAAGTAATTTATAAAAATTTACAATTATATAGAAATTACGAACATAAACATTGAAACAACATTAGTATAGTATGAAAACTTACAATAATAATTATTATATATAAAATGTATCATTTTATTACAAACTTATTAATAATGACTGCATTAAAATTTATTTTATTCATGAAAAAAATTAATTTGATAATATAAATAATTTAGAGACTTTTTATATGATTAAGAGTTAGAATGAAAAAGTTTATCAAAATATAATTTATTTTGAATATATTAAATAAACTCAATATTTTGTAAAACAGCTTGAAAGGAAAACATCATATAAGAGCTTCGAAGTCAAATATGTGTAGAAATAAAACTAACATAAATTTCCTCTGTAGTTATTTCTCTGTACAAGTTTCTTTCTTTATTTGTAACGTGTCAATTTTGGCATATTACGAGCCCTGCATCATAATAACTTTTTTCCGTTTTTTGAGTTTTCTCCAGTTAGATTTTTTTTTCATTCAAACATTTTTAGGAGTTTTTTGTCGAAATTCGAAAAAACAGGTCAAAATTGCTATTTTTTCCGTGGTACGAGGTTTTATGATGACGGGAAAATAATTACAAAATATGATTATTTTTTTTATGAATATTCTTATTAGCTTCCTCTGTTCTTCTGTAGTTAGTCTGAAGCTCCTTTTTTATTTTTATAACGTGTCAATTTGGCCTATCAGATTATCTTGATTTACAAAAAAATGTTCTTGTCAGCAGGCTAGATGTACTTTAATGTAATAATAATACATGTGTTACACAATGTGAACTAGATAATCTACTTTTGCTAATATTAATTTGAACATCCCAAAATCTATATCTATTCATATAAATGTGTACTTAAACATGTTCAATTGTAGAAATAAAATAATTGATTTTAATCATTCAAATTTAAAAAAAAACACAATATGATCAGGTACTCTCTATTTCTAACTATGTTACATATTTAATTATGCATATTTTTCAATTCTCTAATACGGTATCTTAATAACACTATTTCATGATTTTCATGATTGAATTATGTATATATAACATAAATGAATTAATGTATGATTTATGTGAATGTATAATGATCATATCAAAAGTTTGCATTTGACACTTTTTAAAATAATAATTTTTGTATTAAATCACTAAATTAATCACAAATTAATTTTTCGTTAATTATTCAACTTTATGTCAAAAAAAAGCTACCATTGTTGGAGTAAATATCCAAAAAAATTAATATACCTATCATAAAGCATTTTATGTTGTTTTTTTCTTATTCTGTCATAACATTATAAGAACATGAATTAAATCTGCCTCATGCGATTATTTATTTTATTATTAATTATATATATACATATATGTAATTAAAGATAAATATGTTGAAGATCTTAATTATTACTATAAGTACATTAAACTTCACTCACATAATAAATATCTATTTTTATACAATGTGATTGAATAACAATTTCGGATTATAGTTTACTATATTAAATAATTTTATATTTTTCATAAAAGAATAAATAAAAATATTGGAAAAAGAAAAATATTTATAATATGTTTTAAAGAACACAAGTCATGCAAAAGAGTAATTTGTTTGTATTTGTTAAAAAATAAATTTTGTCAATAAATGGTGTAACGTTTTAATAGTAAAATGTACTCTCCGTTTATAGAATTTATGATTCAAAACCTCTGGAAATTTCATTCTAAAACCATGATTTAATTTAAACAAACTTAAATATTTTGGAAATATTGTTGTAATTAAAAAATAAAAATCAAATTTTGTAAGTCATTTAAAATTAAAGTATCAGAAATGAAAGAAAAACTATTGTTTAAATAGGTGAACAATATATGTGAAAATAATTGATTGCATTTTCGAACCTGAAATAATGTCATTGAAGACATCATAACAACATGCTTTATTAACCATGAAACTAAAATGAAAATACAAAAAAAAAATGACTTCTTTTAAATTTTTAATTGTTTAGGTAAGAGTTATTTTTGCATTAAATATTAATTGCTATAGTTATATCAACTTATAAATAATTTATAAAAAAAATTTCAAAATTTCAAAAACAGAATATTTGCAATCCATTTAATTTCGGTTCTTAATCAGATTTATGAATAAAAATAAAAGTTTTGAACCTTAAATTCTAACCATAATTATTAAGGAATTTTTACGATATATCAATTAAATACTTTTAGAAAATAATTTAAATATAGGTACACTTGTATAATATTCTAGTAATTTTTAATGACAAAAATTAGGGACATAATTTTACTTAAATGAAAGGACTCAAGTAAATCATACCGATGAGTCTTATATGCTTGGCACCACCAGTAAAACAATTCTGTAACCTTTTAATGATTTGAAGTAAACTTCTTAGAAAATAAAAATAAAAATTCTTAAGTTCTACATTGTAACATGTAACCATAAGTAATTTTATAGAAGGAATTTCTTACAAAAAACTTAATAATTTTAGAAAAAAGTAAACATTTTTTTTAAGAAAATTTATTTTTTTGTATAAACTATTTTGTATTTTTTTTACTGATAAGTGATAAAAACTGTTCTTTTTTTAACGTGTTTTGTCAGACCATTTTTCCCAAACACTTCTTAAATATGAATCCAAATTTTAATGAGTTTTGAAGTTACAATTATTATAAGACAGAAAAATTGTTAGTATTTTATTTTGTTATTTCAATGAAGATTTAATGTTTCAAAAATTTTTTCTTTTTTGCTTTATACATTATAAATGAACAATATTAATCATTTAACAATATCTTAAAAAAAAATAACAACAAATAAATATTGGAAGACATTATTATTATGATCTGATATATTTTCAAATTTACAAAAAAATGAAAACAGAATTCTAACAATTAAGAAAGGAAATTTTAAATATGAAGTTAACAACAAAATTACAATATAGAATGATATCGAAAAATTAAAAAAAATCCATTAAAAAATAATCTAGCATTATTAGATATATCTAACTTAGAATTAAATTTATTAAGTATAAAATAACGTTTATAATTATTTTTTTTTAAATTAACCTTTCTAATACGGATTCAGCAATACCGGATTCAATTGGTAATGATTTGTTAAAAAATAATTTCGCTAAATTATCAATCCTAGTATGAACAAGTGGAGATTTTTCAGAATGTTCTGATATAAAATCTGAATTTTCTTGTTCTGAACTGGCCGATCGGTGGCTAAATATTATATTAGTAAGATATAAAAATAAAATATACAAATTATACAACTATATCAAATTCTTGTTTCTATAAAAATTAAATGATATAATAATATTAGATCGAAATAATTTGAATATTTAACCAAGTCAATTAAAGTATATATTTAGTGCAACTAAATGTAGTACACATAATATTTAAATCATCAAAAGTTTTATGAAATTTTTACTTTTCTAATAACTACAAAATTTTGAATTTTATGCTGAAAAAAATTGGATTCAAAATATATAGCTGTTACTATGTTGAAGTAGTGCATCTTATATATATAGTAAAAATTACCAAAGAAAATAGATAGTTTTAATTAATCACAATTGAATTGGACTTCTATTTGTATCAAACTATGTTTAGCATTCATTTAAAATAATATTAATTTAATTTTGTTTGCAGCCAAAAATAAAATTGAATCTAAACTTAAGTTGATTGACTTGGTTCATTTATTTAAAATATGAAAATTATTATGTAATTTTTTTTTTTTGTGAATTTGAAATGAAGATCGATCCTTAAACTAATTATATAAGAAAAATGAAATAAATTAAAAAAAAAAAAATACGAATTTTCTTATTTTATAAACCCACCGGCTGAAAATTTGCCTTTTATTTGCAGCTGTCAAGGCTGTAAAATCAAATTCATTAGCAGAACTCGCTCTTCGTAGATCCTTAACTTTTTTAAGTTTTTTCGCACTTGCTCTAAAGATTTGTATAAAATACAAAACATATTAAGAAAATTACTTAAGTAAAATATAGTTTTGGGAATTAGTAGGGTAGATGACTTACCTACTGGATGATCGTACTTGAGAAAACCTATCGTGGCCAGTTGAACTATCAGATTTATCACGATTTTTAAAATTTTTTTGCATACTAAACATTTTAATTGATTTCTTTGCGTTTGTGGCCTCACAAACTCGAAAAAAAAATTTCCTACTGCTTTTGAATACTGTGTTTATTGTTTTAATTATTACTGATACTTTTGGAGATCTTTCAAAAGATTGATCTTTTTCTGTAGTACTATCACTAAATGAAATATTGTGTGGATGTCCGATGTGGTCCTTTAAAACATATTTTTTTTTTATTTTATTTTTGTATTTTCAAAATACAAAATGCTTATTTAATTTATATTAAATTCTCACTATATGTAATAGGAGTATTATAATAATTGATTATACTACACGTAATCGTGTGTAGGTTAAAAAAATATAGTGTATGTATATAAATGTAAAATTTGTTTTATATAATATCAAGAAATTTTTAAACTTAATATTGAAAATAATACAAAATATTTAAATTAAAAAAATTAACTGAAATATACGAAGATAATTGATCCAGTTTAAAATCGTTTATTTGGACTACGATCTCCAATCTAATAAGCCAGAATTCTAAAATTAAGCAATACTAAAGGTCAAAGCGGCAAATAACGCCAGAAACATTCAATTTTAAATTATAAAAAATAAAGAATGAAGCAATCGACGAATTTCAGAAGTCTGCATATAAGCGAATGAATGCTCTCTTTCGTGAATTATGTAAAAAATCATCTTTCTCGTTAAAATTGAAAGTTGATGAAATTATCATTCAATCACAGGTTCATTTATAACCATGATGCCGCCGATAGAAGTCCAGAACTTTGATTCAATCAAAATTAAAATACTTTTTCATGGTAAAAAATAATGGTTAAAAATGTTTAAAACTATATCACGGTACTAAGTATTTAGAATTCTGAATTTTAGTCGGCCAATTGATTGAATTGATTTTAAGATAAAAAAAAAAAAATATCTCCAAAATAATAATAAGAATATGGTTTTATATTAATTTTAATTAAATATTTATAAAATTAGAGTATAAAATCTGTTTATTATAATATACATAATGTAATACGTACATTTAATTATTCTAGTTAAAATATACATAGTATATGTTATAAAGTTATAATATTATAGCTTATCAGATTGTTTTATTTTATAATAATATTTTTACGTATCACTTTCTTTATGGGAAAAAGTACTACTACTGAATGAAATTGAAATAATTTCGATTTGTCTAGCAATTTAAGCCCTTGAAATACAATATTTTTCATATTTAATCCAATTATTTGTTATATTTTTTTTTTATTCTTGCTCACAAACAAAAATTAGAGAGTACCGATTTTCTTACAATATTTAATAAGAAACAAAAAAAAAAACAGCTTTAAGTTACTTTGATGAGTGCCAATTTTTTGAAAAATCCTTTATAAACAAAATAAAATATATTGTCCTTAAATGGAATTAACTTTAATTTCACTTGTACTTAATATGATAATTAGATCATAAATATTAGTTATTAGGTTATGTTGAAAATTAATTTTATTTTTTCAGTAATCGGTACGGTCTAATCGAAGTATTATATCGGCAAGTTAAATACAGTATATTCTCGATTATTTGGTGTATATTTATGTATTCATTTTGAAAAGACCTATGTATAAGAAATTAGTGTTTCTAACATCTAACGTGATTAGTTAGTGTTATAAGTTTTAATGTCATTTTTATTTATCAAATTAAAACTAACAATATGTAAAATAATTTTATGCTATCGTACAAATTTGACTTTAACATTATAGTCATTTATAAGTGAGAATTTTTTCGCATCTTTGTTTCTAAGCAAAATTAAGTTAAGAATTTTTTACAATTCAATCATGAAAAAAAATTTATATTATACATATATAATCGAGATTTTACTGTGCTTTAGTTTTCACATGTTTTTCCACTTAAACATTTTATACATTTTTAGTTAAATTTATAACAACTATAATAAATTTAAAATAAAATAAAAAAATTGACATAAAACGTTTTATTTTCTTAGGAAAACACTAAATTTACATAAAGTTTGAAAGTAAATCCAATTTGATTTTTACTATAAAGTTTAAATATAAATATAATTTCGTGTCAAAATATAATTATTAATCATGAATAAAATATTGATAAACAATAAAAAATATTGTATTTTGTTATTTATTAAATATAGCGATGCATCATATTAGTTAAATTTATATGTGTATAGTTTCTTTGAGGATCGGATCACTAATTGTATATTTTCATAAATGCTTTTTATAATAGAAAATGGGGCTGTTCGTTTAATTATTTTAGACAAAATTTAAACAAGTTTATTTCTAATTACTCTCTCTCTCTCTCTCTGAAATAAAAAGGAAGAACGCGTTATCGATTATTTGATAACTTACCTGCATTTTCGTATCCAATACGATAATACAGCTATTACGGTTAGTAAAGTGCCAAATGCACACCAAATCCCAATCTAAAAAAAATAAAATTAACTTAATTAATATTATTATGATATTATCGATTTTTGTAATTCAGCTAATTGGTATTAAATTTCTTAATTGTTCAACAGCGAAAAATACAAAAATATTTATTAATTCTTTTGTGACAAAAAATGTTCACACAAAAGTAAAACAAACATTTTTTTCCAGTTTTTGAGGTGAAAAAAGTAAATAGATATATTCTATTTTCTATCATTATAATAAATCGTTAGTCGTAAATTCTGTTTTAACGACATTCCGGCTTTAGTGTTACAATATCTATATAATTTTTATTTAAATTTAGTTTATGTTCAAATAATAATTTATTTCATTTCGATCGCTCTATAATCTAAAAGCCACCATTGTTAGACTAAATATATATTTCTTTCTAAATATATATTTCTTTCTAAATATATATTTCTTTCTTTTTGGGGAATTTCCATACAAACGTCAGAAAATGATTAATATAACACTAAAAATTATGTTTTAAAATATAATAAAAAATACGTACAATCCAAATATTCGAAATTGATTGTTTAATCTCAAATTTCATTTCTCTTTAGATGTTGTACTAAAGCTGCCCTGTAATGAAAAAGAAAATAAATTAATAAAGAATAAGACACTTTAACAAATAATTTATTTTATAGTATAATAATAATTGATTGAAAAATTGTTTTTATTGAAGAGAGAAGATTCTAAATTGTTCCTTAAAATATGTTAGATTTATTTGACGACAGTAATAAAAAAAATATATGTAAAGTTTCTTTTTTTTTTCTAACCATTTGTTTTCTACTTACATATGTGGAAATTTTATATTCTTATATCTACTTTGAAAATTATTAAAACCTATTTTATTATTGTCTAATAATTATTGTTTCAATCAGTTCCTAACACATCATTTTCCAATTTTATGGAAAAAGTTTTACGTCTGCTATATCACTCCATAGTTAATTTTTAGCAAAATATAAAATTAACAACGGAAAATGAAATCCATTAATAATTTTAACATTATTTCATTATTGTATTATATTACAACTTGTATAACTATATAACTGAATTTTTTTGCTGAATAATGAGACAAAAATTATTATAAAAATCTTTTAAAAATATAAAAGAGTCATTAAATGTAATTTTTGTTGAATACTAAACTTCATTATGTTTGCGGATGAATATCATAAAAGAAAATCTAAATGAAGGTAGTTTATGACATTTTTAGCAGAAGTTAAAATATAAATATATGTATAACGAAAAAAAAATTTTTCTTTATCTCTTTGAGTGTTAGAACAATAAAATAAATATTTACATTAAGTAATTTTCTGTTTCTCTTAAGAACAAGAATTTTGTTATTAAAAACTGAAAATTATAAGACTCTAAAAAAGATACATATTACAGAGAAATTAAAAAAATTATAAGAAGCTTGATTTATGTTATTTTTTTCTGTCGAAACATAATAGTTAGGTTCATAAAAAATAAGTTAAAAACGAGTTTTCCAAAAAACTGAGGCCAGGCCGCATGAAAAAGTAGAAAATAACTTTTTCTTCACACACAGAGGTGGACTCAGATTTTTTGATTGGGACGTAAGTGATTTGATTCATGAGGAGAAAGAATATTTAAGAGAAATGTCCCAATTAAAAAATCTGAGTCCACATCTGTGTGTGAAGAATAAGTTATTTTTTACTTTTTCATGCGGCCTGGCCTCAGTTTTTTAGGAAAACTCGTTTTTAACTTATTTTTATTTTCTGCCTTTTTCACGTTAACTAAATTGTTATTATGTGCTGCATGGAGATGTTTTAAAACAATTTTATGACTAATTATATCGATGAAAATTTTTCCGATGATTTTCCAGCTTTTCCGGATTTTCCATCCAGTTTTCCACAAAAGCAACTTTATGTAACTCATTTCGCTCTGCAACTTTGTCTCAGGTTGCAAAACGCTCAAACGCTTCCTTGGTCGGAAAAACTTCGGAAAAGCGTTTTACATGAAATTTCTTCGATTTTTTCTGCAAGTTTTCACCATTGTCGGAGAGAAAGTAATGATGCCAGTTAATAGGGAACTTGATCCTGCATAATTTAGAAAACTTTTTACCGGAAAATTTTCCGGAAAAGTCGGAAAATTCCGGAAAAATCAGAAAACTCTGCATTTTTCCTAAAACGGATTTATCACTACTCAAATTTGTATCAAATTTTCAAATGATTTTTCCCGCTTTTCCGGGTTTTCCATGGAAATTTCCTCTTCAAATTTCGATAGATTCAATTGTCACGCGACATGAACCTGTGTGCCAAATTTCAGCTCGCTGTGATGACGAAAAGTGGGTCTACGAGAGTGTCGAAAATAGTAAAGAAATATACAGACAAATTCCTGTACGAGTTAATAAGAATTGTGTCCTCAAAAAAAATACAAAAATTCATCATATGTGTACATTTTTATGTGAATTAATTATTATACATAATAATCATAAACTTAACAAGTTTTTTTTTTTTTTTTTTATTTTTCAATAGTTATGTATGTATAAGTTACATTTAGAAAAGTCAGAAACTTTTAAACTTCTTTGAAATAATTGTTGTAAATTAATTACTTTTGTTATAAAAATTTAATGAAGACTATTAATACCTACATACATTAAATTTTATATTTTACACATTAATGGAAATCCATAAAAACAAAAACTAATAGATTTTGTATTAATAGAATTTTAATTACCTCATTTTTTCATTTCTATTCTTTTTTAACTACATACATATTTATAAAAACTGCAAAATGCTATAATATAAGTATTTTATATTAAGTATATTGTACCTTGTACGTTTACCGAGGTACACATAAGTTTTGTAAACGGAACTAAAGTTAAAATATATAATATCATAAGTTTAAAAGTAAAAATAAAAAAAGCTTAATTTTCGTGATTTTTTCAGTTTATTTTCTTTTTTCTTTGTACAAAAAAAAAAAAAAAAAACAACTTAGGTATAGTTTAACTTTTATTTTTATACTTTGAAGGATTATACGCTAATATAACAGATAAAATTGTTTTTATTATATAAAGTTGAAACATATTTAAAAAAATACATGATGCAAGCTAAAATATAGAATTTAAAATTTTTAATAAGTATTTAAGATTGTCTGTATGTAAATAAAGAAGCTTATTATTTTATCTACATTACGTATATAATATTTTATACATATAATCTAAATTTTATATTCAGTGATTTCAAACAGAAAATCCCTTATAATTTTTATATGTTTTTGATCAACAATATATTAACAACATATTACTTGAATTATATTGTTTATTATATTTCTTCATTATTATATAATTATATGTAAATGATAATCTCATAATTCTTATAAAATCATATGATTATAATTTATTATTGCAATTCATAATATTTTAGTTTACAGAATTTTCTTTAAATTTCTTTTTTTTTATTAAAATTTGTAAAAGAAAAATCAATGAAATTACTGAAAAATAAATTTAAATAAAATTCATATTTGTTTTTATTTTTATTATCATCATTCATTAATATAACTGGAATATAACACATTTACTACATTTATTTATGAACTAAAATATTTAGAATACTATAAGAGATTACGTTGGAGTGGGATGCCATTCTACGTCGACGATTGCTTTTTCTATTGTGCTAAAAATCAGAATAATTGTCGACCTTTTCAAAAAATACTTAAAATCGTGGAAGAAAAAAAAAGTATCATTCATGGACGTTAGATCTTTGTCTATTAATTCATTTTCTTCAGAAACGAGAATTTCAAATGCGAATCACATAATAAATAATATATGTATTTCGATTAGAATCACAGAGCACACAGAAAAAAATTTGCTCGTACTCATTACGTCAAAAAAGTTCGTTAATGATATTCTCGTTAAGATAACGAAAAATAATGAATAATTACGTTTTTGTAACGTAAATTTCGTTTATTTTCTTATTACGAACATTTTTTTCATTTTTAGTACTCGTTAAAAAAGTTCGTTATCGTCAAATACGGGAAACAAAAATTTCAATCCATACAGAACTTATATTTTCCATTTTACACATTGCCGTAAATTTAGTTCATAGCTCAGTGGCAGAGTTGATGGATTGCAATGTTTAGGACAGTGGTTCGAAGCCACAAGCGGGCATAAAAAAATTATTAAAAAAAAACTAAATAAAAAAATAAATAAAAAAAATAGAAACACAATTAAAAAAAATTAATAAATCAAAAAAAATAAGTAAAATAAAAAAAAAAAAATAAATAAAAAAAAAATAAAAAAATGAAAAAAAATAAAAAAAAAAAAAAAGAAATAAATAAAAAATTAAATAAATAAAAAAAAATTTAGTCTAGTAAATTTTTTCTTTCGTATTTGCGGTGTTTTTGCTGAAGAATTTGAAAGGTTTTTGGTTTTGGGGTATAACGAACTTTTTTAACGAACTACGATCTTTTTTCAACGAAATGTTCGTTGTAGCCAAAATAACGAATTTTTCGTTGATTTTAACGAATTATTTAGTTATTAGTACGAGCAAATTTTTTTCTGTGCAAGTCTAAAGATTCATAAGCATATTCGTCAATTCACCTTTAAGGCTTTAAGTGATATTTGTCGAAAAAATCCTGTCCATTTCATTCGAATAAAAATAGAAGTTAATTAGTTGTTTGTTCATCCTTGAATTTTATCGAAATAGAATTTGAGATTAATATTTTTGAACAAATACTATTCACTGCGAGTTCGAGAAAAGGCTTAGTTATTAAAAGAATTATGAGAAATGCAGAAAGTAAAGTATCAAAAAATATTATTCAAAATATTTATTATAGTATTATATTTCAATGAAGAAAATTTCATTTTTGTGTTTTTATTTCTCTCATTAGTTCCACATTCAAAAACCGCAATCTTTTGATTTTAAGAAAATTATATACAGGTATCCGTATATAATTTGAATGTATATTACATGTAATTTGAATTTGAATATATATAAATCTTTATAGAATGTTACAACACATTGGGTTTTATTCATTAATGTCTCGGCCGCGGACAGCCTTGATTTAAATTGAAACTGAATTAATCAATACTATTTTACCTGAAAAATATTTTTTAATCGGATTAAGAATAAAAAAAATTCTCAGAACCCTGTTGCTACTAATAATGCTTCTTGCTTGCAAATTATTTTTGTACTTTATATCTTATGGATATCGATTCGATTTTAAGTCGGCTTTAAATTGTTCAATTGTTATTACAATAAACGATTTTATGACGATCAAAAGAAAATACTTTTTTTTTCTTGCTTTGTTGCTCAATCTTTTTCTCGTCCAACGTCAAAATTTAGCACATCTTATAGAAATTTGAATTGGAGCTAAATCTTTTTAAGATTTTGTTTATAATTTAAGTGAATTGTATCCAAGCTACACCAGAGCTAAACTAACATACGAAAAATATATTTTCTTAATATGAATAAATTTGCTGCATATAGGATTAAACAACTTAAGCTTTTTTTGTTGGGCAATGTATAAAAGGATTTGTGAATACTTAACACTTCAAAGCATCTTGTATAGCTCATACTTAAAAAACTCTTGATGGGAAATAAAATTTAAATAAAATGTACATACAAATTTAAGAACCTGAAACTATATATTAAAAGAAAAATTTGATAAAATCCACAAAGATTTTTATATAAAATGCTTATTATTTGTATATTTAAATTAAAAGTCATGGAAAATAAAGTAATTATATTCTTCTCAATAATTTTTACCAAAAACTAAATATACTTACTATATATACATATCTATAGTCTTTGCTTTTGCGAAATATTAAAAATCATATTTTCTTAGTTAAATTTATAGAGTTCTCCAGAAAATACTGAAATCTGAAATTCACTAAAGTAGTAATAACTTTTAAATAACCTGTTAAAAGATTGCAGATATTATGGAGCAAAATATCGAATTTAAAGATTTAAAATGCCAAGTCGTAGTTCGAAATATTGTAATACTTCAGTGTTTTAACAAATATCTCTAGAACCCTTAAATTTTTAGATTGCCACAAATTTTCTACACAAATTAAATTTTCCCAACAATTTTGTGAAAAAAATATATAGTAAAGTTGAAAAAGTATTTTATTTTATAAATATATATTTGAATGCACCTACTATGTGGCATTCCTCCCTTATGTGTTCTAGATAAAATGGTTTTTTTTATAGTGCGCACTATTTTTTATTGCAAAACTTTTCATTCCATTAAAATAAATTCAAATGTAGGTCATGAATATCTCATATTTTATGGAATTTTTTTTCGCGTTTTTAAGAGGAAAATGAATTTTGAAGAGTAAATTAAAAAAAATATATATATAAAATGAAAGCCAAAAAATCCTCTAGTTTTTAAGATAAATTAAAAGAAAATATTATATTAAAATCACGTGTTTTATAATGTTATTAGGTATATAAACAGCATTAAGATACATTTTGAAGTATTACACACAGCCTTATGACTACAAAATAAAGAAAAGCACATCTTATATTAAATTATTATATGTAAATTTTATTTTATAATAGCACTTTTAAATTTAAATAAAGCATATTAAATGCATTATAATATAAAGAAATTAATGGAAATTTTAGATTAGATTTGCATCTCACTTGAAAGTATTCTTAATATGCATCTCGACTCTTCGGGTCGATTCAATGCAGTTTTATATATCAAACGAAAATGTACATAAAATAAAAATAAACATGTTTCTTTCACAAACAAGGGTTTATTGAAGCTATTTTAGTGTACATACAAATCTATAATAATTATGTTGTAATAGATACTTTCAACTAACATCTCAAATTTTTGATTGAATTAAAATTTAAACTAATTATTTTATTATTATTATTTTCATATTAATCGAATGTTAAAATTTATTCAACTTTTTTTGTAGCTTCTAAAATCACTTAAAGAAAAACATTCCAAAAATTCATATTTTTTTTTATTTTTTATGCAGCTTTTAATTTAATTTAATTTTTCCTAATCAATCATAATTTTTATGAATTGATAAATAAAATTAAAAAAAAAATAAATAAAATATGAAATATAGACATAGTCATTTGAAATAATTTTACATTAAATGAAGGAAATTAAATTTGAGAAAGAGGAAATGATTTTTGATTAAATATCCCAAATTGAAATATAATTAATTTCAATTGTGTTTAATCTTTTGATTTTATTTACCAAGTTTTATTTGAAATAAAATTATCCTTTTTTTTGTTTTTGATTTATTCTTTCTTAATCAGAATTTTGCCGAAATCTAAAGTCAGCAAATGAACACATTTGATTTTGTGATTGTATAAAACATAAATTATAAAAGATTAAAAGGATTGGCGACAACAAATTGCTATAAGACAAAAAACAGAATGATGTAGTCTTGAAAACGTACGAAATTCTGTGTGGACAAATTGGTGCCTTGCAGAGTACCTACATATCTAGACAAAGTATGAATTAGTAATACGTACTACGTAGATTAAGTATATGATTGAATTGGAAATTAACGTCAATTTATTCACAATATTTTTTACATATTAATATTTTTGGACAATTATAATGACAAATAAGGTTACTGTGTGTCGTGAATATTATAATACACGTTTTCTACTAGCGAAATAATACATATAATCTTTTTTAATGCATGTATTTTTATATTCCACAATAAACTGACATTTTTGAAATATTCTAAAAGAAAACCAAGATAACAGACTTTGATTTAAAAATATGACTGAAAAAATGACAATTTTATATTTTAAATTTTTTTATTTTGGTATTTTCAAAATATAAAAATGTACATATATTCTACATCTCAAAGGAATGAATATAGGTATATAGCGCAAAGATAGAAACAAAATATAAAAAAATAACAAAAATATTTATAAATATTTTGACAAGTATTATACACAAAAGGCACCTAACTTCAAAATTTATAAACATAAACTTTCCATATAATAATATATTATGTATACAAAAATATATATACGTGAATTTATACAACCACTATTATTATGTACCTACAAAGTAGATATATGTGGATATATAATACATAATAAAAATCATACCAAACAAAAACAAAAATTTAAATTGTGTATATTATTTATCCTGATTAAAAATATAACAAAAATAAAATGTATATTATAACATTAATATTTTATCAAGCATTATTATGAACTGTATAAGTATATATTATATACCTATACTCATAGTTCTGTTGAAAAGTGAATGCGTATATAAAAAAGCTTTTTTTTTTCGGTTCCCAAATTTATGTGTCTTCTTTCTTTCTCATTTTCAGAAACCATTAAACATTGGAATATAAATAAAAAAGACACTTTAATAACAAATCCCAGAGATGTTATAAAATGATAATAATAAACTTTTAAGGAAAAATATAGTAATAAAATGTAATTCATTTTATAGAGAGTAAAAAAAAAAATTTCGTTTAAATTTTTACAAAAAAAGGTTTGAATGAATAAATGGAGAACTATTAAACAATGTATGCGTATACATATAATATAGAAAATAGTTAATGAATAATTATTTATAAAATAATTTATTTCTACCACAAAAGGCTAATATTTAGTTTTGTGGTTCAAAAATGATTTTATCATAATATATAATAGTTATAATATATTGAAATTTATAACTAGTTAAACCATAAAATCTATGGCTTGAAACAATTTATCTACTTGCAAAACTTTGAAGATTTTTTTTTACGCTTATTTATTAATACTGTAATATTTTATAATTATTATCAATCTTATTCATAACTAACTACTTATGTATAAAAAATAACTTTAAATTAAATTGGATATTGATTCTTGGTTTTTAAATTTGCGTGCTAGTATATAACACATATATATTGAGTGAATAATTAAGCTGATAAAAGATTCTTTATATACAATATTATTTATCTAAATCTAACTAAAAGTCAAAACATTTAAGACTGATAAAAACAATTTTTTGATATTCTTTGAAAATAATTTCGAATTCCATTCCATAATTTCGAATACCATTGTACAAAATATTTTCTCTAAACAGTAAAGTAATGAATCAAAATTAATAACTTTTTACATAAACTAATAAAAATTATACTTACATATAATAATAGCAAGATGTTAATTATAAAATTTGTTTTTCTTTTATATAATATTTGAATATACTTTTAAATTTTTCTATTAAATTTTTTTTTATATGTAATAAGAAAACATTACCGTCATCCTTGAATATTTCAAATAATGTCCTAATTACTAAGTTCACGAAATATTACTTATATTTAATGAAATTAATATTTTTTTTCTATAGATTATATTCACCTTTTGCAAAGATACAGTAATTAAGAATTTTTGAATTAATGTCTTTCAGATTTTTTTTCATGTTTTTCTATTATTTTTTATCAAATTTTTCCGTGTGAATAATAAGGATAACAATCTTAGAGGATAAAAAAAAAAGTATCTAATTTTTTTTCAATTTTGTTTATGAATTTATTATTTAAGGAAAATATAATCGTATCGTAATGTATGACGGATATACCTATAGCTATAAAATTTATTTATAAAAGAATAATTTTGTGAACGTTTTTCAAGTGTTTTTTTTTCAGCCTTGAAAATTTCGAAAATTTATTGTTTGAATTATCTGCCTTTATTTTTCGTATAATTTGTGTATAAAATTTATACAATATTTGATTAAATTTTTCGTTAAGCTTGAATTATTACAATATTATAGTTGATTTCAATTATTTTTATTTTCATATATATAATATTATATTGTTTAGGGAACACCGAGATAAATATAAAGCCGTGTAGTGGAAAAATTGCATAAAGGGATAAAAATAAAAACAAATGTACGAAATGTCTTTTGAAAATTGAAACATAAATTTGTAAAAATATTGAACTAAAATTAAAAATAAAATAAAGATTAAGATTTTTTGTAAAATTCAAAATTTTGTTTATTGGTATTACGAAAAACATATACTGCTTCCATTGACGTCAGATATAAAGCTGAAGGTAAATAAACGTAATAAACTTTATACATACTTCATTAAAGTTTTGTTTTAATCTATAACTAATTTGTATAAATATAAATTTTAATACAAATTACACATAGATACAAAGTTATGTACTAACATAAACATTTATTTAAATTATTTTTCGTCCTTTGTGAACATGCACATCATTTAATAATAAAAATTGATTTCTATAAGTTCGTGGTTATGATTTTCTTTTTCGGAAAATTTATGATATGATAGTTTGCACTGTATACCTAGTATAAATGAATACATGAATACTATACTTATGTCAACATTCATTAATAATTTTGACTCATTTCTATTAATAAAACCTACTAGGTAACTTTAAGGTATACCAAATTAAAATAGGAAAAAAAAATTTCAGTCCAATTCTAAAAAATATTCATATTGGAGACTCAGTACCAAATAATACAAGATACAATAATGTATTTAAATGATGAAGATCCAATTATCCATAAAAAATATTTTATCTCTGGAGATAAAGATAATTAGACAAAATCAATATAGACAATAATATTTGATAACCAATAAAAAAAATTAAAAGAAATGGAGCAATTAGAAAAATAAGGAAAATATGAACGAACAAAGATAGAAATTCTTATAATGCTTTTAATACAGTTTAGACTTCACTTAACATGGTTTGAGAGTCAACGGAAAGTAGTCAATGGAAGTAGTCCTTATAAATCTACATATATATATTAAATGTACCTGTGTATAAGCACATCTACATACGTATCTATATGTCAAAATAAACAAACTCAAAGTAGATAAGGTCTGAGTAAATGACGTATTTATTTAAACCTTATGATTTACCTACATAAATTTATAATTTCGATGTATTATTTACATGTATTGTATGTATAATACTGTATGTATACATAAAATATGACGTAATTAATTTATTTATTTATAGATACGAAGCAATTTCGGCAAATTTTCAAAACTACCCATAAAAAGGATGACATTACAATTACAACAACTATATTTTCATTTAAGTATGAAATTTTTTTTTCTTTATGTATATATTCAAAGGAAATTTATACAACGATGTTTTTAGAATATTGGATCAAGTATACAGGTTAAAAAAAATGCACCACTTGCTCTTGTACCCACTTAGCTCTTCTTAACTATAACCTGCAGACTTATTAGGGTGAACTGGAAAATAATAGAAATAAGTTTTTTTTTTGTTCCAAAAAGAGACAAATTTGAATATTGCATACACAATATATTTAATTACATTTTTTTTTTATTATACTACTATTATATGGTTTCATGCTGTGTTAGTTTAATTTATAATTTTCTTGTATGCAATTAAAATTTAATTATCTTAGTGATAATTAGTGAGAAATGGAATAAATTTGATGACTGAAATTTATATTCATAATACAATATAGTTAGATACAGTTATATCATCAATATTAATTTCAATTTGTTCAACTATACGTACATTATTATATGTGAAGAGTTTAACAGTGTCCCGAGCTTGTTTACTGACGGAATCGTTTAATAAAAGTTAGAATGTAACGAATTTTCTTTAATGTCTGTCAGTAACTTTAGAGTTTTTCATTCAACTGGTCTTCCAACATGCTGAATGCTACAGATCTGTACACTAAATTGAAAAAATCGTCCAAAAGTTATTCAATGCACTATACTAGTTTTGTATATCAACTGAAGCCATTTAGCACAAAATACCAAAACGTTTTGATGTTTTCAACCACCAGGTTAAAGATGAATAAAAACTCAAGTTGAAAAAGAAAATCAACTCAGATTCATTCCAAAAAAAAGATTCATAATGTGAAAATTAAAATATTTATATGGAGCTTTTTGTAATATTTTTTTCCCTTATGGGAATTATTAAATAAATTTGAAGCATTTGTGATTGTCATTAGTATAAACGACTCCTAGTTACTAATTCACAAATATGTATAAATATAATATTATTGCAATTATTGCATTATAATGAAATATTTTTTAATGGAATGGCGGGAAAATTTTTGTTTTTATAACAAGGGAAGGGAATGTTGTGTATTTGTATTGAATATAATTAAGCTATATATTTAAATGAATTTAATGAATCCATCCTACTATATAGATAAGAATAAATAATAATACTGTTTTCATTTTTTATTTTTTTTTACCTTTTGGTATTTTCATTGGAAAATAATTATACATTTTTTTCTTTTACTTTTTATAATTTCACGATTTTGATAAATTTTTGAATTATTGCTTAAAATATACATATACCTAAATATTTCTTCTAATTATATATTTTACTTATATGTATATAATTTTTGATTATAATAAAATTTTATTTTTCATAATTTTAAATTTTTTTCATAATTTAAAAATTTTTCCTTCACTAATATTCATAATTATTATATTTACAGGCCTTGATTTCAAACAAAAAAAAAAAAAACAAAAATAATTTTACACTTATTGCTTCCAGCTTTTATTATTATTTTATTTTTTTTAATATTTCTAAACAATCATAAACAAAAAATTTTATGAAATATTTTAATTATAAAAATAGATCAATAAAATAATTTCTAATAAATAATTTTACTTTTTGATTTATGCGTAAAGAATAGAAAAACATTAATATATATATAAATCAAATTTTTAATTCATTTGGAAAAAAAATGAACCCAAAAAAAAAAGAAAAACACATTTTATCCAGATATACAAAAATTTAGAAATTTTTTTTTTATTTATTTTTATTTTTTTTTTTTAATTTTTTAGTAAAATTCCATTAACGAAATGGACCCATAAAAGTTTACTTTTCAACTGCAAAAGCTAAATAAAATTTCAAATTTCATCTTTGACTCTCTGAAAGCTTTATTCGTACATAAGTAAAAAAAAAAAAAGATATTTTTTCCAGTACTACACTATATGTTTTTTTTTTCCTTTTTTGATGTTCTATTATAGATATGCGGGCAATATATATAAATTTTTAATAGAAACCATGAGCACGAAATAATGTTTATTAAATTGTAATGATAACAAGAACTTTCATTGAAAAATTACGTTATATACGGTTATACATTGAATGTGAAGGAAATTTTTTGTATGTTATATATAGGAAATATTATTATTTTAATATTTAATATTAATATTTTTGTTTAGATGCATTATTTTATAGTTTTTTTTCAGTATTATTAGATGGCTTTCAAAACAAGTAAATTGTTATCAATGTAATTATTAGACATCGCATGTTTTTTTGCAATTAAAATTAAATGTATTTAATTAGATACTATTCTATACTTCATGCAAAGTGTAATATCTAAAATTCAAATAATGTAAATCAAAATTTAATTTATAAATGTTTTATGAAATGATTGATCAATTTGTAGTCTCTTAACTCTTAAATCTTGTCATTATGTGTACCTTTTGTTATAATGATTTCTTACTGTAATATTACATAATATTACATATAATAATAATACAAAACGTAATTTCATAAAAATCCCATTATTATGAAAACACACAGACAGAGACAATTGCATTTTATTTTGAAAAAATTTAAAATCTAAAAGGAAATAGGTGAAGACTTGTACTTTAATGTCAGCTATAGTTAAAAGCTTTTTGTTTTTGTCATATTATATTAGACAGGATTTGCGCATAAACAAGTATAAATATTCTTAAGAGAATCAATTTAATGTTTTATTTTGTTTTGATACACACAAAAAGAAAAAAGAAAACATTTAGTATTTAGTTATTATTTTTTTTTCCAGAGAAAAATCTTATTTACACATCCTACGGTAATGTATAATGTGTATATATGAATTTAATTGGGTTAGAATTTGAATAAAATACAATTTTCTTTTATTTTGTATATATGATCCGTAATCCTTAGGAAAAAAAAATTCTTGTGCATGTTACCAAGTTTTCTTAGTGACGTCAAAATTATATTATGTATACATATAATGTAAAAGTGAAGGAAAAAACCTGTAAACCAAATTTTAACACATGGTACATTTAATACATTTATCATATGCCTAAATCCTTAAGTGAATTTGGTGATTTACATTATAAAATGCGTAGATTTTAGAGATTATTTTATTTCTTACCTCAATCTTAATTAAAAAAAGTAGAGCTGTTTAGAATATTCGAATGCTCTTGTCCTCGCTAATGAATGTTCGATTTCATTTTTATGGATAATGAAATAATTTTTTATATATTTATTTATTTAATTCTTTCAACATCACACTGATAGAGAGGAGACCATATCACACTACAATACTCCAATGTTAATCTAACCACTGAACAGTACAAAGATTTAGTGACAAATGAATCACTAAACTCCTTAGAACATCTCTTGATAAAACTCAAACATTTACCTCATTATATACAATATTTTAAAAAATAAATCTGTACATATTTTTTTATAGTACTTTTATGTATAAATTTTTTATTGTTACGGGAAAGGATAATCAAATAATCTATTTACTTGAAAAATATGGGTTAAACCGTTTAATAGATACGGATAAGTATATACATTATATACCGAATTATACATAAGAAATATTCTTATGTTTTTGTTTTAATTTTTTCTAAGGACAATATTTGAAAGAAATTCTATTTCATTCATGAATCTATTTAAAATAAGAAAAAAAAAACTACATTTTCCTCTCAAATTCTTTTTGTATTATGCCCATGCTCAACAATTTAATGTGTGACATCTAAAGGAATACCTAATTTTCTTCTTATTTATCTCCAAAATGATTTTTCGCATTAACTATGTATATTATGAAATATCTAAACAAGAATAAACCATTTTTATTCATTTCTTTTTCTAATCAAGATTTTTGAATTTTTAATTATTAATTGAAAATTTTAGTAAAAATTTTTCAGTTCATCCGAAGAATTTCAATAAAAAATGTTAAACGAATGTCCATATCAATGTTTTTTCCTCATTCTAGTTCACCCGCTTCGCAATACAAAACGAAGTAAAAAATATTAATAATTAGGTGAAAGTGAACAAGAGTATACACATATTGGTATTCAAATGGTTGTTTATTAATTGCCAGCATTTTAGTAAGAGATGGAAAGACTGATAGACCGTTGTTTTTTCATTATTATTTATACTCATTATTTTCTTAAATACAATTACTTACTTTTAAACAAATATTCATTATAAAGTAGAATTAATTACCTTGCATTCAGTACTTCTTCAAATCCAATTACTTTTAGAAAAAAGCATTTAGTATTTTCTCAAACACAATTATTTTTTGAATTAAGTATTCAGTACTTTTTCAAATACAATTACTTTATATTTAATACTGCTGGAATTATTTTCAAATTTCATAATTGATGTTTAGTGTTTGGCTGAGATCAAAAACATTAATATTTTTTCTTCTTCGAAATTCCCAATTATTGTCTTAATGTTTTTATTAGATTCTTGGTAGCGGAATTTCCTAAAAGATTAAAGCTTCTTATTTTTTAGCCAATTATTTAATTTTAATTGAAAGATAGCCATTTCTGTTCCAATATAAGTATTTTATTATCATTATCAGTTTATTAAATACAATACTAGTATTATATACAAACTTATCACTTTAAAGTCTTAACATATTTACCAGTATTTTTAATTTTTAGAAATTTAGGACAAGTATAGAATGTAAAATTTAATCTTATAAAAAATAATAAAAACAACAAAAAATTTTATAAGCCAAATAAAATAACTAAATTAAATCAAATATAGATCTAATAAATTCAAATTCAAATTCAAAATTAAAAACATAATAAATAAATAAAAGTTTCAAAAATTCTTATAAAACAATTTTTCATAATTGAATTTGAACTCGTGCCCAAAAGTCTAGAAACGATTTAGTTTCCTCGAAAAAGAAACTTAATCGATGAAATCAAACAAACGTTAAAAGATTATAAACGCTTTTTTAAAATTCGAATGTTGAAAATTTTCGTTTGAATTAAAATTATTCAACTATCATATGCGATTTTGTTTTCAATCTTTTTTTGTTCATTTCATGAATTTATTAAATTATTTTTATTTTCAAATTTTATTGTTTTAGTTTATTCACCTAATACAAATAATTTGCTACATAACTTTTGGGCTGTCTTATCATTCTATTTTAATTAATCTTAATTAAACAGAAGTTCTAAATAATATTTAAATTTTAAATTAAATTTTAAAAAATTTTAAATTAAATATTTACAATTTATTTCTATATCCTAGAAAAGGCAACCTTTTTACAACTATAAATATAAATATATACTTTTTCTTAAATAGATATATGTATAATGTTAAAAATAAAATAAAATAAGGCATATTGTTGCAACAATGAAAAATCTTAAACATTACGAAAAATTATTGGTATTAGTGCAGTGAAAAATTGAAACCACAGACTCCTAAAAATTTGTCGATTTTTATTCTAACACAATTTAATTAAATTTTTTCATTAAATGTTATTTCAAAATTGCAGAAATTCACTTTCAGATTGTATTGCTGAGCTTTATATACTTGTGTTTTTATAGATTGATCCCCATAATGTAATTAAACTATGTTTTCAATCATTCGACTTAAAAAAAAAAAAACGATGGTTCGCAAACTTTTTCGTTATAGAAAGAAAGTAATAAAGATATATTATATTTTATTTATCGCGATTTTCGTAACATTAAAACTTTTTTATAGTAATATTTTATATCAAAATTTAAATATTTTTATAATAATTACATAATTGTAATATTTTTTTATCTGGCACAAATTTTATGTTTGTAAATAATTTATTCACAATTGTTTATTTATTTATTTTTAATTTAATATATTATAGCACTTTTAATGGCAATATTTATAATGAAAGAATAAAATAGACTTTTAAAAAATATTTTTATATTTTAATTTAAATACATCTAAAGCTTAAACAAATTTTTTTTTGTCACTAACTGACATAATTTAACTTCTTTTTTTCGGAAGAAATTTGTGAACATCAATATATTAAAAAAAACTGAAAATTTTTACATTTTTGAATAATATCGAAAAAAAATAAGAATTCTACGTTATATTATTGACGAATAATTCCAAAAAATATTACATAAACAAAAAGCAAAGACATAATAAAATCAATAAGAAATTGAGATAAAAGCTTAATTTTATAATTTGTGAAATAACGAGTTCTTGAAAATTAATGATGATGATAGACATTTAATAAAAACATGATGATTTATTTAAAAAGCATGTATACCTTCGAGAGTTCGAGGGAATAAATCTTTATCTTAAAAACTTTTATGTCTTTGCAATCATTTTTTAACAATATATTATTAACAAGTTACATATAATTTTTGACGTAAGAAACTAGACTTTATTGAAGTGCATTATTAAAATTGAATTGCAGCTTCTTTTATTTATTTTTGTTATGTAAAAATAAAAAAGAACCTCCTTGATTATTATTTTTATTATATAATTTAGATTAAAGTTTAAAAATATCAATTCTAACAAATATCAAATATAAATGCTTAATATATTATTTTACATTGTTTTATATACTTTTGTGAAGTACTACGTTCAGACTAGACATAGATAGAACATTTGAACACGTTTAAATGAAAATATACTTAAAAAAAAATGTTCTCATTAAAGGGTGAATTTCAGTGTATTTTGAAATTTTTTCTAATTGCAAGGACTTCAACTTTAATTTTCAAAAATTAAATGAGAAATTATTATAAAAAAAACATTTAATAAAAAAATTAAATTTAATCGCAGCCTAAGCGATAATTTAATATTAGTTTCAATTTTAAAACCATGATTCCGTCTAGCTTTTGCCTCTTGCTAATCTGAACGTGAACAAATAAAATTTTTATTATTTAGATAAATAAAAAATTTCAATTCCTTCAAAAATTAAAGTATTATAACAAAACCAGTGCTCATAATAAAATTAGTTGTTATTTATTTTAGATACAATTCTATTTATTTTGTACATTTTGATTTTGAAACGAAAGCATATCCAAGATTAATAAAAAAATAATGATTATTATTATTCTCTTCTAATAAATAAAAATGAAAGTTCTCTGTTCATGTTTCTCTGTCCTCAATCACGTTTAAAATGTTGGATAGATTATAGGGCACTAGAAATTTTGATCCGATGCAAAAATTTATAATTACAACCAATCAGATCCAACAAGATCTCTTTACTCAAATTTGAATTTTATTTTTTTTTTTTTGAGGGTGAATTCACCTAATGCGAACAAAGTTTAATAGGGTAAAATACGAAATTCTTTTTAATTAAGGCATCATTCCAGAGAAAATTTCGCGTTCCGTGAAGTTTAATTTCTTCCGTGACTCACACATGTTTTTTTTTATTCTCTGCATTAAAAAATGTTGATCCATAAAATTTATATTTAAAAGTAATTTTATAATAAGATTGGATTCATTAAAAGTTTATTGAAAACCCGAAATAAAAATGTTTTACATTTTCACGATTTCATTCGAAAATACTTCTCTGTCTAAAACAATTTAGTCCTCACTTCAAAACTAAGTAAATTTGGTTTGTTTTAAAGAAATTAATTTATCTACTTAATAGTTTCTTTACTACTACTAAACCAAAAACTATCGAATGAAATATGGCATGTATCAAAAAAAAACTTCGAAAATATAATTCGAAAAATTTTGCATTAAAAATTTAAGTTCACAATTACCTTAACTTAAAACAAATTAATTGAGGCCATTTTTGCTCTTTATGACTTAAATATAAAAGGAAATTAAAATTAACAAAAAATGTTATCTTTTTTTACAAAATGTGATCTTATTTGCAAGCAATAGTTTGAAATCATAACTAATGTAAGCTACTTATAACTCAAAAGTTTCTAACAGCATTACATAATATGAAGTTGCTGACAGAACAATACAAATAATTCAATGAAGCATTTTTTTCTATTTAGGTTTGGTTTCAAATATTTTTTAAACTTTGTATAGTCCGTCCCTTAAAAACTTTCTACTTTAAAATGTTAAATAAAATCGAGATTCGTTTTGAATTCAAATCAAAATATCACCTTTACCTTCATTAAGTATAACTTAAATATTTTTTTATATATACAATAAGTTGTTTAATATCCTAGTTATGTACAGAGTTGTACATATTATCATGTCTTCTTAAGAAATTAAAGATAATAAAGCAAAAAAAAAAAAAAAACTATGAAATCAAAATAAACCTATTAGTTAGGAAAATCAATTACTACAATTTAAACCATTTTAATTGTACAGTCTGTATCTAATCTACCTAATGTTTTTTTAACTCTTAATGCAGTCAGTCGAACAGTTGGATTAGAATGCCAACATTCTTGCATTATTTTTGATAATACTTGCAAAACTTCTTCGTCCTGTAACCATCTCTGTAAGATAGGTGGTCTTATTCCTTTAACATTTACAACTAAATTCATATCTTCAAATGTTGGATCGGATGGAACAACATCGTGATACGGTAGTGCATAGTCCTCACAGGTTGTTTGCTTTGAATCATCATGAACTGAAGTATAGCATCTGCGACACATTTCCCAAAATACTAAGCTTGCTGAATACATATCAGCCATCTTAAATGCCTCGAACTGTTGTGGATTTAATTGCTGATTAAGAACTTCTGGGGCCATATAACGTCTTGTTCCGACGCGTGGATTTTGAGCAATATGAATTTCATTCAACTCACTAATATACTTAACTGCCAAACCAAAATCCGCAATAGCACATTGTCCATTTCTTTTAACCAAAATGTTTTTAGATTTGATATCAAGATGAGCAATAGCTGGTTTACCGGGAGTTCCAAAAATCTCAGTATGCAAATGAGCCAATCCAGATGCTAAAGAAAATGCCAATTGTTGCAGCTTTTGAGGTGTCAAGACGCTATTTTGTAGAAAATCGTACAAGCTTCCCAATTCATGATAGTCTGTTATCAACAGCATTTGTGTCCAAGAACCTGTTCCTTTTATATCTGCAGCAATAAAGCCAAGAATGTTTTCATGACGCATTAACACCGTCTGATAAATTTCAGTTTCCCGAAACCATGATGCTTCTTCAGTGGTAAAAAAAATTTTTACTGCAACCTTTTCATCCCGCCATTTTGCCAACCACACTTCACCATAACGTCCTTTTCCAACTGAACGAGTCATCTGGATTTGTTTAGCAATAGTTCGTTGGACCAAAAGTGGTAGTCCGGATCCAGATCCTGAACTTTGTTCAACTAATTCAGCTAAAGGAGACAATTGACTTCCGCAAATTGAATCCATCAGACGGGGTTGTTTTCGATTTTTCCCTTTCTTCCTAAACGTTATGAATAAAATTGCAATTACTACTACAAAAGCAGATATACAAATAATCATTGACACTATTAATGCAAAATAATGTGGTGTTGGAGTTTCCATGGTTATTTGTGGTGGTGGCAGTGTTGTAGATTTTGGCGTAAATTCTGGCAATATATCTTTATTACAAAAGTTATTTGAGTCACAGCAAACTATATTTTTTCCGTGCAAATGGGGTACTGATGCAACTTTACACTACAATTAAAAAAAAAAATATGTTTGTGAGGATATTGAAAGAAAAATGAAATACGTTGATTAAAAAAAAATTAAAAACAGGCTAGTACAGTTTTTTTAATTAAAAAACTGAAAGCTTCTCTAATAAAAAAAATTTATTACCATCAACAGACCACCATTTTCTTCTGGCGGCATGCACCCATAACTTCGTTCCTCAATAAGTGTGTTATTTTCGTCATCCCATACTTCCTCAACAGAACTAAAACAAGAACCACCTGGTCTTGTTTCACATGTTCCATTCATAACATTATTTGGACAAGTGCCATCACAGTAGCATGTTAACGATTTCCCTGCAAAAAAAAATAAAAATAAAAATAAAATAAATAAGAAATAATTTGATTAAATAACAGATTTTAAGATAATGGTTTTAAAATAATTTAAAATTTTAAATTTCACTCATTTATTAGTATGAAAAAAAAAAAAAAATTAATAATTCATAAATTTTGAAATTTGCATATATCCAATAAGTTTTTTTTTTCTTTCATTGAAAGAAGAAGTAAAAAACCGAGAGGTTCATAAAAAAAAAATACAGATTTTTTTACAACCAAATAGGTGTTTTTTTTTGAACAATATTTCCGTTTGGGACAACTTTCCACCCACATGACAAAAATTTGTATTTCTTTTTTTTTTTTTATTAAATTTTAAATTTATTAATGTTTATTTTTTTCTTTTTTGAATTTTCATATTCTTAATAAAAAAAAAAAATCACAACGGAACCAAGCCTATAAATTTTTATTTTAAATAATTAACTATGTACTAAATAAACAGATTGTTTTAATATAAAATTTTTTTTAGTGACTATTATACATAATTTTTACCTTGTCCAATTATACGCGCTCTCATTTTAATAAAAATATATATTTATAGATTAAATAAAAACAGGTTTACATATCAATCATTAAAGCCGGCTGACAATATTTAAAAAACAAAAAATGCATAATCTTTCGAAGATAATTTGTTGTTCATTCCTAATGGAGATTCATATTAATTCAAACTTTCTCGAAAGAAAAAAGTGCATTATTAACGATTCGAAATTTAGGTTATGTCAAACAATTTCCTTAATTCTTACGAGTATTGCTTATAATTTTTAAAAAATTTTAAAGTTAAAAAGAAATAAAATACTTCATGGATTATAATTTTTTTTTAGTGTTCCCTTCCAAAGTTCCAACCATTAAATTTTTCACGTTATCGAAAAATGGTCCATTCATTACTATAGAAAACAAATTTATATAAAATTATTGATCAAATGTATTTTTAAGCGGTACACTCTGTACAAAAATTGTATCAATATATTTAATGTTTTGAAAACAATGATAAGAAGAAAAAAATAAATAAAAAATATATGTGAATAATAATTTGAACCATTTAAGATAAATTATTATGACGATTTTGGTTTCGTATTCATTTTACATTTTATGTATAGTACTTCTTTCTGATGTAAAAAAAAATAAATAAATTTGTGCATTTATTTTACTCAAGCCAAAAAATATGTAATACTAAAAATATAAAATAAATGAAACTTGAATATTGTACTACCCTTCAACAGAATATAGAACACTACTTTGATCATAATATATTATATAATGGAACTTATTCATTCTATCGACGTCAATTGGGACGTTTCTCTAATAGGACAAAATTTTCATCAAAACAGAATTATACGATTCAATATTTTCAATTTTGATGAGCTTTAAATTGTGATCATTGGAACATAGTATAAACGTACTCACATAATTTCAGTTCACAAAAAAAGTTTTAAACAAATACTATACATTTCCTCCATTACCGCGCTTGAAAATTAAATATTAATTATTTTAATATGCCTATTCTGGTATTCTCTGAGGAATGATACTTATTCGAAAATTATTCTCTTATTATAAATATTGCCTTATTATTTTCTTAGATAGACGAACAATTTTTCAACAGAGACAGTATAAAAAAACATAGAAGAGTTTTTCAAACGATGGCAGATACTTCAGTTTTAAAATGATCTTTGCTCCCTTTTGAATTAGAATAATAATTATGTTTTTCTTTTCAATTTAAATAAGCGTAGGTGATAATTTATTACCGGAATATTTTATAATTTTGTTGTTTTTTTTTTTCTTTTTTTTTTGTTTTATAAAAGAAGAAAAAGATTTTGCAATATTTTATAGGTGAGCATTTTATTGTCAAAGAGTTTTTTTTTTTTTTTCATTTATTTTAATTTTTTTTTAACGAGTAGGTAAATATATGTATTTCGCAGAATGAGCTCTGAACTGTTGTTAATCTAACAACCTGTTAAATCTTATTCCACCCATGCGAACTATTTAAAATCTTTATTGAAGTTATAGATATATATGTAGATACATAAATTTTATATTTATATTAATTAAAATAGAGGAATAGTAATAAATAAAGTGTAGATGTGCGGAATCATAAAAAAATAATTAAAAATAATTATTAATTCCCGCCAAATAAAATAACAAAAAAAAAAACTTTAATTGTGAAAAATTATTTTAATGGATTAAATATTGTATTATTATGTATCTTATGCTACTATACTACTATTAACTACTATACTTATGTACTACTTGTACACTCATTTATTATTACTCAAGGGAATGAAAACATTTTACTTCGGAATAATTCCCGGAAAGCTGGATTCTTTGAGACTGCATACTTTTTTATGGCTTTATGGCCATAAAAGAAATGAAATTATTATTTCTTATGGACAATAGAGCTCTTATTCACTAATTTTCTAAAAGCATTTCCTTTAGAGCCTTGTTATACATTTGTAACATTAAATAGAAGAAAATCAGAAATATGAAGGAGCTTGTAATTGTGTTAAAGACATCATCATTCTTCTGACAGTATCAAAGTCAAACTATTACATTTTATGATTTTATTTATGATGAATTTATGGCAGCCATTTGAGATTATAACTAATAAAATTTATGTTACAAAAAAAAAATGATTATTCCTTTAATTGGAAAATAATTAAAAAAAAAAATTGTTAAGGCCTTATAAAATTAATTGTACATAATTATAAAGAGAAAATTAGTACAAAATTTCATAATCACTTTCACTTTTAAATTATCTAACTTTTTAATTTAATAATATAATAATTACTCTCTGATTTGTCATATTTATGGAGAAATTTCTTTTTAAATACATTCAAGATGCAAAAAAAAATTTTTTTGCTTGATACATTTTTACCATAACTATATCTAAATTAGATTCACATTATAAATACAAATATTTTTTTTATAATACACCTACATAACATATTTGATATACAGAATTGCTTTAGACCCAAATTTAAAACTTTGAGTTAAATATGTTGTAGATAAACTTCCGAAATAAAATTTAAGACTTTTATGTATAAAATTCTTTATAGTTTATAGTATACTATCCCACCAAGCAAGAAGGGCGTAACTCTATTTTGATTTATGCATTTATATGGAGAGGTGCTCAATGTTACTGTATTTTCAGGCCTTTAGAGCCAGAAAATAAATTTTTCAAAAACGAATATGGTCACCAATATTTTTACCAAATATTCAATTGTCTCAAAAGTTGACTTTTAGCTCTTCTTTCTAAGTACTGCAGAGTTATGTATCTCTTTTTCGAACATTATCATTTTTATAGTCAAATAAAATTTTCTTTTTCTTTCAACAGATTTCAAAACATATAATGTGTTTGAAAATGCATTTAAAATGAAAATTTCAAAAAAAAAAAAAAAAAAAAACTTAAATTCATTACTGCTTAGTTCCTTTGAACATAAAAATAAAATAAAACATTATAAAAGAATGAGAACATGATTTCCGTTTAGACAAAAACAAAAAATAAAAAAAAAATAATAAATAAAATTTAATGTTACGCAATATTAAGATTTTCTTCACAGGAAAAATCACACTATTTTATGTACCTACATATATACATATAATTGTGTTTTCTACATAACAAATACAAACTATATAAATTTTCCATCTACAAATTTTAAATGCAAAATGTGTCTTAATTTTTCGAATGAAAATGAAAGAAAAACATTAAAAATAAAAAAAAACAGAACCAAAACATAAAAAAAAAAAAAGGAAAATTTAAAATTAAAAAAAAAAAACTAAAAATTAAAATAAAATAAAAATTATTGAGTTATTTTTATTTCAGAAAATAGAAAAAAAACAAAAAAAAAAAAAATTATTTTAGCAGACATTAAAGAATTTTCAGATTAAAAATTCTAAAAATATTTATTTTTATTTTTACTTTATTATTATTATTTATTCAGTTGTTGAAAATTTTGTCTGCATTTTTATTTTTTTTTATTTTTGTAAAAATTTTGTAAGTTTTGAGAACCGTGCATATAAATTTAGAAAACGCGAACTAAAATGTAAATAAAAAAAAAAAGTACTACACGAAGAAGAAAAAAAAAAACAATTTTTCTTTCAAAAAGTTGAATGACATTTTAATGAAATGAAATTTTCTTAATAAAAATTTTTAAATTTGCTTTTATTTTTATTTGCATTTTAAAATAATTTAAAAAGTTTAAATTGTTATAGTTTTGTTCTGTTTTTTTTTTTTTTTTAATTTTAAATTGCAATATTGAATATATATTTTTTTTATTTTTTTAATTAAATTTATCTTCAGATAATTGAGTTTAAATTAATTTAATGAAATATCATTCAAGTGGAATTTTCATTTGCTTTTACAGAACACAACAATGAACGTAAATATTATTTTTGAGATAAAAAAAAAATAAATATATATAAATTAAAAACAAAATATAAATTGGTTGAATTTAAAATTTTTTTTTTTAATTTAAAACGATTTATTATTGGAAAATTTTAATTGAATCTTGTTTTCAAAAAAAAAAAAAAAATTGGAATGTTAAAAAGAATTAAAAACTTTTCAAATATAGTTCATAATCTTAATTTTTTTTTTGGCATGACCGTTTAGCTAATGAGAATCTCAAATAATTTGCATTCTGGGTTTTTTATTTTTTATAAATTTTGATTAAGTTAAATTCCAAGTATATTAAATTTTTTAAATATCACAAGCTTGAACTACTTTTAATACCGCATAAGTCCATAACCAATATGTGGACAATTCTATAGTACGAAAATTTCCGTTCCTTGTAAACAAACATATAGTTTATCTGAATTTTTATCAATATTTGTATGTTTACGACGACGACATTCTGAATCATCAGTATTACAAATTTTTTATTACCGACACATTTCTGAAGAATTTCCAGACATAAATATCTGTATATATAAAAATTTATAATTGGCTATCAGTCGCTGAAAATTTTAACTGATTTTAATGTTTTTAGTACGTAATATTAAAGAAAAAAAAAATTATAGAGAAAAAATAAAAATTTTATAACCATGCTTACTTAACAACAACTAAATTAATTACCTATCTCTTAAATTTTTAAATCCGTTAAATTATTTTACGGTCTTAACACAAAAATTAAATATTGTATAAAAAAAAAGTTAAAATTATGCAATTAAAAATTTTAAAAAAAATAACGTTATATGATCTTCCAGAAATATAATATATACCATTGGGTTTTTACTATTTTTTCTTTCTTTCTATTTTTTTTTTACTATTTCGGTCAACATTATTAATAAGAATCTATAGATATAAACAAAACTTTTTTATATTCATTTTATAATTAAATAAATTTATGAATTTAAAAATTTCTATATTATAGACCCATTTAAAACTGGTTTCGATTATATTAATTCAATATAATAATAGTTAGTTAATGTTAATACAACAGGCAACAAATTAATATTAATAAATTTTAAGAAGTTCTTCATTAATTTTTGGAAAATAAAAAGATTTCTATGTCGTCAAAGTTTTAAGTGCATACGACGCAGAGCTTATAGTATAGTAACTATACTATCTCTGTATTATTAGTCACAGGTAATTTTTATAAATTTTTATAAAAATATTTTTCTTATTTTATTTATTATTCTTACATAAAATAATAAAACCAAAGTCAAATGTGAAAAACTTAGAGCAGGTAATAATATAACATTAAAAAAAAAATTTTAAGGATAAAAAGAAAAATTTACTATGACTTATGTAAATATAAAAAAGGATCTTGTTACAGAAAAAAATAATTAACATTTGCAAAATATTACTATGTATATAGTTGTCCTTGAAATAGGTATGTCGTCGCCAAGAAATTTAATTTTAAATAAAAGATTATTTTTTTGTATGACTTTCAAAAATATACGTTTTTACCATCTAGTCCAAAATTAATAATTATTTTCCTATTTCTATATTCATGATCATAGATTTCATGAATTTCAATTTTGTATCGAAAATACTTTTAGCCTTTGCAGAAAATTGCAGTTTTAGTAACGATTATAAGCAGTCGTTTTAATCTGACTCTAATAATATTAACAAAATGCACATATTTCGTTTAATCAAAAACAAAACTTCTTCTCTTTCGTTGCATCGGCTCAAATTCGAGTGATCACAAATATTATGAATAATATGCAAATAAAAAAGCGATGCTCGCAACTTAATATAATTCAGTTAATTTTTTTTTTTTGAACGACGAACTTACCCTCACAGGTAGATAGCAATTTTTTCTACAATTATGGAAATTTTAGCGGAAAGTTTTAAGCAATAAGTCTCCATTGCAAGACAATTAGAACTTGTTTTGTTCACAAAGAAAATTAAATAAAATAAAGAATTATAGAGGTATAAAAGATATAAGTCTTCATAAAACTAAAACCAATCAAATTCATTTCTTTTCCAACCTGATAAACCTACAAACTCTGCGCATAGATAGTCAAAGGTGTTTCTACTAAATACTCATAAAATACAAGCAAAAAAAATTAACAACATTATACCTACTTTATGTTCATATATTTCTATTGTTATTTTACCACATACAAGATACAACTATATAAAATAATGTTAGAAAACAAAACGTTTTTGTGATTTGAATCGATCAAATTTTAGGATATTATTATGTTCCTAGTTTTCCATAAATCATAAAAATAAAAAAAAAATAAAATATTTACAAGAATTTCTATGAATAAAAATAAAAAAAAATAAATAAATAAATATATTTGAACGTTTATAATAATAATTTTAAATTCAATAGATGTTCTTTTACAATTTCTCATAAAAAAAAATTGTATTTAATAAATGTGCACAACACGTATATAAAAAAAAAAATACATATGAACTGAAAAATATAAAAAATAAATTCAAGAAGAAAATATTCCAATTCCAGAATAAGCTACTTACGCATTATACTTTTTGATTATAACTTAAATAATAAATTTGTATGTTTTTTTTTTTTTGTAATTCAGGTTTAAAAACGAAGACAGCTTTATTTGGCTCTCTCAACAATTGGAGCTAGGAAAAGTTTGAATCATAATTTTTATATTAGACATTAACGAGAAGGTCGAATCGAGTATAAGAAGAGTTATACTATCATTTTCAACATTACAACATTAGATAGTATTCAAGAAATAAAAAAAACAATATTCGATTAGTTTTCCTTTGTTTTTCTTAGAATTAAGTGCTGATCTTATTTATAATATAAAAAACACAGAAATTAATTTGACGCTAGTTAGTTATTTGAACCTTTAATTAGCGATTTTTTCATTTGGGCTACATAAAATGGGCTCAAAACCACGAAATTAATAGTTATAGATGAACAGGAGAATTTTACAACACTCAGACAAAAATTTGTAAATATGAACAATGGACTTGATTTCTTTTACAATTTTTCAAGTCTGCAATACCATGATAAAGTGCCTTGGAACATTTTCAATTTGTTTAGAAACATAAAATATATTTTTGTAAAAAAAAAAAAAAAAACACAGCAAAAGATGAAAATAATAAAAAAAAAAAAAACAATATTTATTATTTTATTTTCAGTCCTTCATTATTTTCATCTTTTTTAGATATATATATATAAGCAAGAAAGCATAGTATTATTATTATTTTGTATTTACCATGTGCCTTCTTCTTTCTGGTTTTCGGCGCCATGTCTGGAACAAAATTTTATATATTTTGTCCGTTTGATATTTTTGTTTTTTAATTTTTTTTATTTTTTTTGCCTTTCAAAATTTTTGGTGTTGGATCTGTGTTTTTATTTTTATAATATTCCAAAAAAAAAAAAAAAATGCTTCTGGTCTTATGAATTCCTTAATACTTACGTATAAAAAAAAAACAAAATATATTATATATTAAATTCCAAAAATATTCTTATGTTTTTTAATTTTCTTTAATTTTCATCTTTGCACTTTTTTTTCCTTCTTTTTTTATTTTAAATTATCCTGATAACAAAAATTGATAAAATTTAATAAATAATACGTATTAAATATTGTAAAAGGCAAAATAGATGTAAAAGGTGTGATTATATTTAAAAATTATATGTAATTAAAGTTTATTATGCATCAAAAAACAGATAATTTATTATCGCATGTATATCTTGAGTTTGTCATAATACAAGTATTCAAGTTCAAATCAAGTGTAAATATAAAAAGTCCGGAAAATTTTATTCGTGTTCGAATTCGAGATAAATTTTAAAATTATTACTAGTGAATCAAACTATCTGTATGTATTTTTGAAATTTGTAATTTTTAAAGCAATTTTTGTCATTATTGAGACAGCTTTCGATATTAGTCTCAAATTTTTTTTTAAACTATACAAAGATTTATCATATATCATATTTTTCGAACATACATATCCTAAACTAAAAAAAAAAACTCGATGGGAGATCAGCTTAAAATTTAATAGAAATATTATAACTCTGTTATTTTCTGGTAATACCAAATGAATATCTGGAATTTTTATGTCAAATATAGCTACAATCGAAGCTTTAATCATATTAATCGTATCATATTACATAGAATAAAAGTTCCTTGATATGACAAATAAGTAATCTTGCTAAATTCGTCGACTAGTTCGATTGAACCATAGATTAAGAATACAGAAAGATTGGAAGCTTCATACAACATTTTTTCAGTCTTTTTTGGTATTTTATTGTGAAGGTGTTAGTAAAACTAAATAAAATTCTTTTCATACATTGATAATTATCACGTATTTTATTTTGTTTTACTAACACATTGACTTAAAAATACCAAAAATAATGTTGTATGAAGCTTCCCATCTTTCTGTATTCTTAATCTATGATTGAACCTATCTGCTATCTGTTTTTTTTTTCTTCACTGTTCCATATAAAAAAAAAAATACTGTATTTAACAAACATTTGAAGCATTTTAAACTCTAAGTATCGACGCCTGCCCTATTTTACTTCCAAAACATAAATTCAAATTTGAATTTCTTACAATTTCATACTATAATATTGAATTGAACTTTTAATTTTGAAAATCATATTACTATAATTTACATAACCGCAGGAATGGAAATTTTATTATCATAACTACACAAACGTATAGCTTTAGACGTCAACTCAGAATTTAATGATATCGTTTTATTATTTAATTTTTTTAATTCTTTACACCTTTTTCATTTATATATATGCCTTAAAAAACAATATATAATGCGCTTTCTTATTTATTTTTATTATTATTTGTTTATTTATTTTTTAATTTTTTTTTTTGCTTTTTTTTTAATTCATCGAAAAATTGTTTATTTTTGCGATAATTGTAAATTTTAATAGTAATGAGTTTTTTTTTTTTTCCTTTTCAAAATTTTCAATGAATGAAAATATAATTTTTTTTATTTATAAAAAATTGATTATAATTTTTTTTTTTCTTCTTCTTCTTCTTATTATGTAAATACGAATTTTTTTTAATGAGTAATAAAAATATTTTGATTTTTAAAAATAAAGAATCAACAAAAAATTATTGTGTATAGTAGATATATGTATATATATAAAAATAAAAAAAAAAATACAATTACGTAGAGGAAAATTAATAAAAATAAATAAAAAATAAAAAAAAAAAACAAGAATTTCCGTTTCAAAAATACTACATAGTTTTATTATGTTTCATACCCAGAATAGATTATGTTGGAATTATGCGCAATCTATTAATAAATATATACAAACAAACATACAATATGACATTTGGAGATAAATTATAATTTTTGCTATTTGCAAAAAAAAAAAAAATAATTTAATGTAATTAGGTATAATTGAAATTTAAAATAAATAATCATTATTGCTACAAAAAAAAAAATAAAAAAAATAAATAAATATTGCATGATGACCTTAATGCTGATGTTCTATTTTAACAAGGTCTTAACTTAGTTTTAACTGATTTCAACCGAATTGTCAATAAAATTTTCTTAATTGAAATTAATTCTTTATACACTGACAACTGCTTAATGTTAATTTAAGTAAGTGTAGTGTAGCATCTTTTTACGCACAATGTATAGGTACTACAAGAACAAAAAATTTGCAAAACGTTTTAAACTACTTATGACAGCATAATATTTTGATAGGATTAATGTAAAAAGTATATTAAAGGTGTGCTAAGGTAGAAAATTAAGTGTGGTGAATATGGAAATATTGTAAAAAATAAAAATTTATGTAATACAAAAATTTCGAGCTCGCTGCAGTAAAAAGATTCCTTATATGTATAACCTTTTTTTTTGTTAATACAGTTTTATTTGTTGAACATGGTGTATTGCGATTCACAGTATCAAATTGAATTTAATGGTATTTATATTTAGAAGGATAAGCGCAATTATATTTTTAACTTCAATTGATTAGAAAATATAAATATCACTAGTATACCATATGTTTTTTTTAAAAGAAACTTAATAACTATTTGTGCTTATAACAGCTTTGATGAAATTTTAAAAAGTTATAGAAGATAAGGTATACTCTAAAAATTTAATAATCTCAGTAAAATAGTGAAGAAAATTTTGGTATGAAGTACAAAAGATATTCAAATTTTCGTGTTTCACAAATATTAATTACAATTTAATTCACAATTCATAAAATATTATAAAATAAAAGATTTTAATAAAATCTGTACCATTTAAAAACATTAGAACAACTAACAAGCTAGGTATATGTATTTCAAAAAATTAGACAAAATTGAAGACAATTCTCATTCATCTTCCTTAAGCGATGTTTAATGAATCATAATTAATAACTTATAATTATTATTATTATTACATGCAATAAAGATTTTTTTATTGTCCACCTGTTACCTCTGAAATTAATTTAATTTTCAGGTATACTATTATATTTTAATAGTAATTATTGGCATAAAATATTTCGTTTTTCAATTTCTATGAAAATCTTTTTAATTAATAAACACGAATCATCTTTTATAAGCATGTATGTGATTATAATAGTCAGGTACATTAGGTAGAAATATCCCTTAAAAAATTTCATTAAAAATCCTACTATTCATTTCAGCGATATTAGATTTGAGACTACAATTTTTGAACAACAACCACTTAACAATAGTGATTTCTTGAAGAGAACTATATTATTAGAAATTTCTTGTTGTTGGTGGAATAACTTTCGACTAGAATAGAACTACATACATTTAAAGCCCCAAGTCTATGGAAACAAAGAAATACAAGTTTTAAAACTCACTCCAAGGGAACAAAGAAAAAAAATAAATTGATTGAAAAATTAATAAAAAAAAAAAAAAAAAGCTCAACGTGCAAACTTTTTAATGCGCTTGATTAAATTTTAAAAAATTACATTGAACGGAAGTAAATATTTCTTAATTCAAAGATTAATTTCTTACAATTTACGACGATTAGGAATTTAAGCCGCTCAATTTATTTAAGAGCATTAAACGTCGATCAAATATATTTTGTATACTTAAAAATTTACTTGAATTTTTTTTTTATAGATAGGTTAGATACTATTTATTCCTATAAAGCTATATACAAATATTTTTTTTATTTTTCAACAAAAATAATTACAGCTAAGAGCTTACGTATAAAATAAAAAAAAAATATATATTTATGGTTTAAATACCTTTATTGATTTTTGTTTTTGTTGCAAAATTTTCTTTAAAAAATATCTTATATTGCTGATTAGTTTGTTTTTTTTTTCAAATAGAGAACTAACCTATTAATTACTATTTGAAATTTATGTTACGTACAAAAATTCTATTTTTTTTTTTTTTATTTTTGCGGCAAGATAAATTAGTTTTGTATTTAAAGGAAAAGGGAAAAAATGTTTTTTGCAAATTGTTTAAGAAGTCTTAGAGATGACAAATAAGTGTTTTTAACAATAATTTTAGATGTTTGGTATTATTTTAATAAAAAAATTTACTATTAGGATCCATGTACATAAAGAAAGAGACGCGCTTAGAAGCCTATAAGTTTAAGTTTCCCAAAATCCTGGAATTTTTAATATAATAAAATCTGATCCACATTCCACATCCTTAAGAATTCCAGAAAAAAAATTATTAAAATTTTAATATATTCCATTTGAAGTATAAATTTTAAAGGTAAGTATATAGAAAGAAATGTTTAAGACTTAATTGTATATAATCTAAAGTTACAATTTTGACAATTTTGAAAGCTCCCTTTCATAGTCGAGGCTATATGATTAAAGCAAGTTGTTATTAAAAAAAAAACTATTTTTTTTTTGCTAATTAAATTTTAATATTTTTTGTGTCTTTTAACAAAATGATGTCATTCTCACCTTTGGAGTCATTAACTCGTGTTCTTCTCTTAATTTTTTGAAGTTTCTTATCCATTTTTTTTTTTTTTTTTTAATTTATTTGAAAATAACTTTTTCTTTGAATGTAATATCTAACTAAAAAAAAAAAACCTTTAGATAGTGTTTTATATGAGTGTTAAATTTTTTAATGTTAATTGAATTATTCACGTTTCGTTTGAAAACAACTATACACAGAGAGCAACAACAATATAATAAAGTTAAAAATAATAACAAAATAAATAGGTAAATAAGATACCTATATATATTTATTTATAGTTTTCTTAAGAAATTTCAATTAGTTATTATTTATTATATTTTTTTGTTTTTTTCCTTTTAATCAAAATATAATGCTTATTTGTGAATTTTATCCGAGAAAAAAAATAATTTATTTTTTTTTTATCTCAAAAAGACAATTTATTTTTATTTAAAAGTATTTTTTTTTTTTCTTTTTTCAAATCAACTAAACAACATTTTATGATTTAATTAAAGCAAAAAGAATTAAAAACAAAAAAAATTTGCATAAATATAAATTAAAATAAATATTTATTGTTTACAAAAACAAAATAAAAAAAAAAAAAATTAAAACTTTTTAATTGTTTTTGGTTTCATATTAATTTTTGTCTCAATTGATATTTACGGTTTTTTTTTTCTTCGATATTTAAAACAAAAATATCTAACTTGTCATTTGTGGGTTTTTTGTTTTTTTTTATTATTTAATTTTTAAATTAAATTTATAAATAAACATAATATATAAATACTAATTTTATTATTTATTTAAAAAAAAAAATAAATAAAAAGATTATAAGATATTAATTCTTCGAAAAAAAAAAAATATGTCATTAATATAAGAATTGATAATAAAAAAAATTTTTATTTATAACAATAACAAATAAAATATTAAAAAAAATAAAATCTAAATCAAAAGATAAATAAAAAACAAAAAAAAAAATTTTTGTTTTAGTCACGCGGAAAAAAAATTAAAATTTTTTATTTCAAAAAACACCGTGTTAACGATTCAGTCTCAAATCTGAAACTAAAATTTATAAAAAAAATATAAACCTGAAATCAAAGTAGAAATTTATTTTATTTTTATTTTTTTATTTTTTTTTTTTCTTTAGCCTAATACAAAGTATCAACGATCATAAAAGAGTTTCCAGTTTTTTTTTTGTTATTATTCGCCTTTTAAATCTTTCTAATACTCTCTGTCTCTTATTTTTTGAGACAAAATTTTTATATTAAAAATTTTCATGATCTGAGAGAATCATATGTTTTCATTTTCATAAATGTACAAATTGAAACAGAAAAACAAAAAAAATGTGAATATGTATCTTAAGATTATGTTTTAAAGATATCGAGATATTGTGTTAGGTTAAAATAGTTAAAAAAAAATTGTGATCTGTTTCAAATATAAAATAAATTAAAAAAATATACATCTGTCACAATATCAGTTCTATTCACATCATCCTTAGTTAAAATAGCCGCTGGTAAAGACTGAAATTGTGTCCAGTTACACAAATCCGACAAACGTGAAAGTGTGGTAAAAGCGAAAAGATTCCAACTCGTTTCCAAGTTCCAAGAAATTTAAATAGAGAAGAAGAGCTTAAGCTATTCAAAAGAGTATCGTATGCATACAGTGATCCATTTGAAAAATATTAGAAACAGCTGACAGGATGGTTTCTGTGATATACATACGTACATCATCATCAAATCAGTCTACCTCTCAGCACAGCACAATATCAAAAAGGTCGTTTAATCATATAATTAAAACTTAATTATAATTTTGTACGCAATATAGATTGAACAGTATTTTTATAAAATCAAATAAAATTAATAAAAATTATTGAACCTGTTTTTAATTAAGAATTGATGAAGCACAGAAAAATTTCATTTTTTTATTTCATTATACATACTTATATGTCATTTCAAATATATGTCAGATATATGTCAAATATTAAATAAAAAAAAAACATATTCTTTTAAACATTGAAAATTAAGTAAGCTGATAAAAAAAATATAGAATGAATAGGGTTTATAACAAGACGAAGTTCGATACCGTCGTCAAAGACATAGATTCAGTTTTGAAAAATATATAACAATTTGTTAATGAAGATTTGGGATACTTTAGTTCCACAACACAATCTTACACAAAATTACACATTCTCATAAAAATTAATAAAAATCTAAGCCAAAATTAACATATCAATGGACACTACTCTGCAGACTACAAATATAAATTAATAATTTTTAACAAAAATTATCTTCAAGCTATAGGGTATTTTTAAAGAAATCAAGCCAAACAATAATATACCTTTTTAAATGTTGTTATTATAAGTATTGATATAAATATACGTTTGAAGTGTTTAAAAAATTATATTGAGAGAATTATATTATAATTAAGGAGATTATAGTATTGTGCAAGTATGAAGTAAACATATATATAAATGTGTATAGTTTATAAACTAAAATTAATGTTATACCATACCTCTTGAATGAGAGAAAAATACAATTTTGAAGTGATTTACACTTGCGCAGTTTTTAAAAAGAATTATATATTTGATACTACACATGTTGTATACAAAAATATATATTATACATTTATGTGTAGATATATCTGTATAAAATTAAATGGTCCTACATACATAATATGTTGTTTTTTTTTATATTTTTAATTTAATTCTTAAAAGATTTTATTTGATTTCATATACAGTTTTTCTTTATTTCATCGGAAAATAAAAAAAACTTCACATATGCGTTTTTAAGCATTTCCCATTTTTTTAATATAAAATTATGTTCTTCTTATTTTAAATTATGTTGTCGGGACATTCTAGAGTCCAAATCCAGTATCATTTTTATAATCCAATTATTGATTAATTAAATTTTTAATTAGTTTCATGAATTACATTAAATTAAAAAATCATTTTTATTACAATTTTGGTTTTTCAAGCATAACATTTTTCTGTTCATTTTAAAAAAAAAAACTATTCATAAAAACTTATCTATACATCTCAATGTTAATCAGCTTTTTTGTTAAGTAGCGTTTTGAAGCCTACATTTTAACTATACATATAATAAAACTTCTAAATAAACGCTACAAGGACAGAATATTTATATATCTAACTTTTCTGTTTTCTCTCAAATTTTGGTGAAACAAATAATTTGAATTTCTTGATGATGATCAAGTTTAACAAACTCACAGATGTTATTTTATTTCTTTTCAATAGCTATGCAATGCAATAAAATTTTTTATATGCTAACGTTGTTACGTACGTGAGCGTTTTAAATCTTTCTTTTTTAGATATTTTTAAAGATTAATATATTTTTGTATTCTTTTTCAGGTTCATGGTATTATAAATTTATATAGTAATGAACTATTTAACTGAGAAACAATTAATTAATCACAGATTTAAAATATTACCAAATAAGTTGATTCTCTATTTACATCATACTACTGCTCATGATGCCATATATTTTAATGCTTTTAATATATAATACATATGTATAAAATAAAAAAAATTAATTAGAAAATAGAAAAAAAGTATTAATAACTCAACTTCAGAATGCAGCCTGACACTGATGATTTCTATCAATTACTTATAATTATCTAATTATATTTTAATATTGCAAATTAAATAGTAATTAAATTTAATTGTTTTTTTTTTTTTCAATATCGGTTGATTAAAATTAAATACTTTTTTTTTTTTGACTCAATTATATGTGCAAATAATACTCAAGGTCCATACTGTATGTGCATTTAAAATTTGAGAAATTAAAATTATTACCTAATAAAAAGATAAAATAAAAATAATTGTTAAAAAATTTCGTTAATTATTAAAAAAAAAAAAAAACGGAATATTGGAAAAACAAGCAACAATAAAAATGAATCAAAACTTTATTCAATAAAAAATAATCGAAAATTGGGCAAGAAAATAACTTTTTCTAATTTAAATATTTGTCTTTCTTGTGAAAAATAAACTATGCTACAGGTTTCATTAATCTTTTCCAACAAAATGTTAAAAATTACAGAAAGTGTAGGATGACATTGTTCTATTATTTAAAATGAAGAAAAAAAAAAGGATTAAAGTTTCTTTCAAATTGTATACTTAAGCCCTGATAAAAATTATTTGGCTATAAGTTTGTATGGTAGCAATATTTATGTAGGCTTGACTTGAGCTAAAGAAAAACGTTGGTTGGTTCAAAAAAAAAGTTTTTTAATTTTTTTTATAATGGGTATACATTTATAAACAAGTCATTCAAAATTTATTTTAAGCAGCTGTGTTCTTCAAAACACGCGAGAACAATTTTTCCCTTCTTCTTCTAACTATGTATACATACTTAAATAATAAATTTATAGTAAAATTATTAAACGCAAACTTATATGTCATGAACGCTATTTCTAATGTGCATTGATTAAGTATATTCTTCTTCTTATTCATTTAATTACATATTAAACATAAAAATATTTTCTTTTAAAAAACAATTCTATGAAAAATACCATTCCACAAAATACCACACGTAGGTATATAAGTTTACGTTAAAAGAACTTGTATTAAGGCTTAAGGGTAACTTAAATCTTTATTAACTGTTAATTAGTTGAATGCTTAGATGACATTATCCATTTATCTTCTGCTTTTTGTAGAATACAAATAGCGATGCTGAATGTAGTAACCGAACTAAATATTTTTATTACTTTCAAAATTTTCTTGATTATCAAATACGATATTCTTATTATACAGAGCTAAGATCATGCTTCTTCCAATTTAAAATGATTATACCACATCAAGAATTTTAACACTTCTTTCCAACAGAAAATTCAACCAAAAAAATATAATTATTATTATTATTAAATTCACGAAATAATTTTTCATAAAGAGTTTTTTTTTAATTGAAAATTTATGTTTCTTTCTTTATAAAATCTACATATATACACATTATATGTATATTTATTTATTTTGTTATTTGACTCAAGAATCCAAAAAGTTAAAAATGTTCCCACAACTACATGAAAAACCTTTTAACAAAAAAATTTTTATGGAATATGTTTTGTAAACGAAAAATTTGCATTTCAAAAGTAAAGAATATAATAAGTATAAAGATCAAAAGCAATATATACAAATGCAATGGTATTCTATATCTTTTATACACACGTGTTAGCTAGAAAGATCATTTTCACGCATAAGATATTTGGGGTACGTTACCTAAAGAAAAAAAAAAGAACATAATCAAACAAAAAGAAAATAAAAAAAAACATTTGAAAAATGAAAAAAAATTTCAAGCTAACTTATATTATTATTAATAAAAATTTTAACATTAGTAGACTTTTTCATTATCAGTTCCACACAACATTTTGTTTTACTTCAGAATATTTCAACAAATTCATTACAAAATAATATTTCTCTACGTTTCATAAACCTTAAGAAATCTACTGATATTTTTACTAATTCGCATTAAATTACATGATTAAATGCATTAAATTACATGATTAATTACCCTGAAATGAATGTACAATTGTTGATGCAACAGAACTACTTATTTATCCTAAAACTTAACATTTGCATAAATTATTATTTTCAATATATAAGATTTTTTTTAATAAGTGATCAGTATCTATTCTTAAATATTATAAAGGCTTTTATTTTGAAACAAATTTAATATTTTTTAATTTTATTTTTATTTATTTTTTTAATTTATAACTACAATAAAAATTATAATTAAAATACTTATTTTTTTAGAGTCTAACTACTAAGGTTTTTAGCCCTATATATTTTATTTGGAGGAAAAAAATAATTGCAAAATATATTTGAAAAATTCATCGGTTTGAAATTTTACTAGATATTATTATACATTTTTGTTAGTTTTAGGAAATTATTTAATTTTTGAATATTTTCTTAATTTGTGAGTTTTAGGTGGGTAGATGGTGTGCTGCCCTTAAATATATTGCTTCTTTGCTTATTATAGAACATGTACTCGTCCAGAAAATGTAAAACAGTTGAAGGAGTTAGACAGTATCTGAAATGCGGTTTTACAATTGGCCTTTGCATCAAGTAAGAATGCGTCATATTTGTGGTGCCTAATCGCAGGCGAATGAAGTTGAAATATTTTTTTAAATTTTTGGTTTCATACCAAACATGTCACAAAACTACATATTGCCAAGGATTGAAATTTATTAGCTGTACAACAAACTGCAGACGAGAATTTGATATTTTCTTAGTTTTTGTTTCTTCAGAATCAGTATTCTGAAAAATAATATATATACGGAAAAAACATGTCCCGTTTATTAATTTTTTTTTGAATTTTTCAAAAAATTTTTGTCTTATAACTTTTCTCTTTATTATTATTGTATCATTTTATTTAATTTTTCCTTTATTCAGGTTTAACAGAGAAAAAAAGGTTCTATCACTTAAAATATTTTATTAGATTTGTTATCTATTTATATATATATTTAACAGATGTAAAAAATATCAAATGACCTGTTACATATATTATTTAGATTTAGGACATATGGGTATTTTAATTCATTCAAGTAAAAATGAATATCTTTTATTTCTTAAAACAAAATTAATTTATGTCTTGAAATTATTTATATAATAAATACTGCGGAAAAATTTTGTTTATTAACATACTTTTATATACATATATTTAATTGCATTTTTCAAAATTGCATTCAGTATAATGATGGGAAAGTGTCATCTTATCGATAAGATCTACCGCATTTATGATTTTTGAGAGAACAAAAAATCTTTTTGATTTTTATAATTGAATGGCATTTAAATAAAATGTCTAATAAATCAAAATTTTAATACATTTAGCAAGTACATGTGATTTATTACAATTGTTTGGTATAGTTTTTATTTTTATACGAATAATATTTATTGTAAATTAATTTGCCAGAATAAAAGAACGGATTAAAGCAATGATAATGTTCTATTTAATGGTCAAATCGAGGGAAGTAATGGAATTGCATTTAAAGAATTATAAATTGTAGAAGAATCTAAATATCGGAACATTTTTTTTAAACATTAAATTGAAATAATTTTCTTATTTATTGATGGGCTTCAATAAATGAAAACAACAGAAATATAAGCGAAAGCAGAATATTTTCATCTTTCATTATTATTAAAGTGAATTTTTTTTTTTTGAACTAAAACATATTAAAAAAAATATTTTTCTTCACAATCCTATGATTGAAATGCTATAAATACTTTTACTGACTTTTATAAAGTTAACATTTTTGACTTTTTCCCGAAAGAAAGTATATAGAGATAATAAACACTTGAATCCATTAAAAAAAAAAAGGATATTAATACTTATTATTTAATTTTCAGATATTAAATGCTAGGTTCAAAACAATTTATTAATATTGTATATCCATTAAAATTATCTCAATCATCATTTTTAAAATTTTAAATAACATAAGACTTCAAAGAAATTCTTCATAATAATATTTTTTTTTTGATTTAGAAATAGATAAAAAGTTAAATATTAATTTAAAAAAAAAAAAAAACTCAGATAATTTAAAAATAAAATAAAAAATATAAGATAAGAAAATTATTATTTTATGTTTTTTTATGACGGATTTATTATGTTTACAAAAATTTTATTTGTGGAATATTTATTTATCAATAAAAATGTATTAGCTCCAAAATGTTAGAAAAACACAGATAGAAATTAAAACGAAAGTAATTTCTAAAAAAAAAAACTCTTCAAGTTGATATTTTTATTTAATAAAAAATATTCCACATGTCTCGCAAATTGAATTTGAATGTCAAGTGGTAAATTTGTTTTTATTTTGATTTTAATGAAAAACTCGAAAATATCTAGGTAAGTATCTCGACTAAGATTAAAATATAATAAATTACAAACAGATTGGCATAATTATTTGAATTTTTGAAATTTTAATATTATTTAATAAAATTTCAAAATTCTCCTTTTTACATTAATTTTTATTTAAAAGCACCTGTCTGTGTATATAAACTTTTATATATAATAAGTCTTAGAAACATACTATTAATATTTTTGGTTCTTTTTAACTTAAACCATAAAATTTGTTTTAAAATTATTTTTTTAATGATAAACCTTAAATAAAAGATAATTCATTTTAAATTTTATTTTTATGACGATTTTGCGCATATTTATATTTATTTATTTGTATTTTTATTTTCTTTGATAAGTGAAAAAATTCAAGTACATGATATACGTATATCATACAATATAATTTATTATGTACAAATATGTTTAGAATAATAATGACATGATCGATGATAAATTTGACAAAAAAAAAAAAAATTAAATAATGTCACTATAATATACTTAATATAATTATTGTAAACAAGTGAAAAGAACTTTGACTTTTCATATCTTGAATTTTTTTTATAATCTAGCAGACATTATTACGCCTTGGAAAATGTTTTATATACCAAAAACAAAAAAAAAAATTATATCACCAAATTATTTTTAGATGCAATAAAAATTTACACAAATTTTTTAAAACATAAATACTTATATATAAATCTATGTATATATACACAGACTAATTAGACTGAATGTCTAAGATTAGAAAATGATGAGAAAACATAAAATATATTTATATTCTCTTATTATGAATTCAAATAGTTTTTATTCTTTTTTTTTAATTCTTTAACAATAATTTTCTTAAAATTAATGTAATAAAAATGAAAAGAATTATTTTTTCTAAAAACAATATATTGCAGTACATATTTATATATAAATTTAGAAGAATAATAATTGGCAAAACTTTTACTGAAACATCAAAAGTTGAATGTTTACGGAAAACAATAATTTTATTTTCTTTTAAGTATCTTATACATAGTGTAAAATATTTTTTAATGATTTCTAGAAGATTTAGGCAAAATGATTTGTGGACGTAATATACTTTCTTAATACACATAAATTGCATTATCCTTCAAAGAATTTAGATAAACTATACTCTGTGGATATGCATGAAAATATACTTAACTAAATATTGTTGATTTATTTTCGGATTCCATTTCTATTCCGAAAATAAATAAGGGAAGAATAATGTTTATAATAATGTATATAATAAAATATTAAAAATATAATCAGTTCAATTTCTCAAACATTTTAAAATTTAAGGCATATTAAGGGGGCTAATATCCAAATAAAAATTGTTAATTTGGCAGTGGGCATTTAATAAATTACAGAAACACAGAAAAAACTTGATGGTCATGATACAAAAATACTGAAAATTTATGTCTAATATTCAAGTTTGATTTTTAGTAATTTTGGTTTCAATAAAATTAAGTGTTTGTAGAAAATTTCTTTGTTGAAAAACCGACATTTTTTATTCAAAATTTTTTTTTAAATCAAAGGACTATAACAAACAATTCATATAACATTTTATTTTTCCCCTTGAAAAGCTACAAAGTAAATTACTATTTTAATATAATATTTTACACTTTTTTATTTTAAAAAAAAAATAAATATTCTTTGTCGGAATAATGTTATTTTTCTTCCACTTTATTTATTTTGACTTACCACAAAAACCAAAGATTTATGGTGAAAAAAAAATTGCACAATACACATCACATACTTATTTATTATGAGATAATAAAAATAAGTTAATTATTACAAATAAATGTATCAAATTTCCAAAACATGAGAAATATGTATGAGTTTTTAGAACATTGGCCGCAGTAAAATGATACTTGCAGACATACTAATCAAAGGAAAAAAAATCACAAACCTTTGGTGTTATTAGAGCGGTATCCTACTGTTGTATTAGATAAAATGAATATTTGACCACAATTTCGATGAAATTATATTTGAGACTATGGAAGAATGGAAATTATTAATCCTATATAGTTTTGTGATATTTCACTATTTTTAGAGAACTATTGAAATTTTTTAAATTTTATATTACCCAGTAAACATCTTAATTTTCTATGGAAGTCACTAGCAAAGTTCTATAATTAGGTATATAGTGTTATTATAGGCTATCGTTCTATGAAGTAAATACAATTCATTTTAAATTGTACAAGCAAGTAAATTTTTTTAAATATAATATAATAATATAAAAAAAAATACTATTAAATAAGTTTAATAAAATTTATGTAAATATAAATATGTTAATAATAATAATAAAAAAAAAAATAGAGCACAATTGGTGACAATGATGTGATCAATATTGACGTTACATGAAAATATATATTTTTTTTTTCTTTCAATGCTTTATATTATAGTGTATAATATTGCAGTACAATGAGAGAAGAAAATTGTTAATCCAAGTACATAGAGACTTGGATTTTAAATGATGAATTTATTTTTCATTATAGTGTAAATAAATTCAATCAAATCTATTTCAAATCTTATTTCATGTTATAGAAAAATATTGACCTGTAGAGAAAATTTCATTTAAGAAGTACATTTGTATAGTATTATACCGAAGATAGTACAGTACGATTTAGCTATCTCGATGTATGATTACAAGGTTCTCTAGACCAAAATACTATATTTAGAAATACAACAAATCAAGGTAAAAACAGAATTTTAGAAAAAAAAATGTTTAAAATGAATTCTTAAATGATTTTCCTCATGATTTAATTATGAAAAACAAACAAGAAAATATAATTTTTATTTCATCTAGATATACGATATATAATTATTTTTTTTTTAATGTATTTTTGTAGCTAAAATATTTTCACGCTTTAAATTCTAATTAAAAATTGAAAATTATGGGACATCTTTTGAAAAACAAAAAAAAAAAAAAATAAATAAAAATTAAAAAAAAAAATAAAATTGTCTCTTTATTAAGAATTGATTTATTTTTAGCCGCCTGTGTGTCTGGAAATAATTGATTTTTATTTTTTTTTTTAATATAAATATTCTAGATGTATCATCATCTACTGAAAATTTTTAGCAAAATAAAAATAAAGCAAATATTTTTGTTATATTTTTAGAAATTTTTTTCGTACTACGCAAGTAATAAAAATTTGATTTTTATTTGGACTTTTTTGCACTTTCAATCTTAATAATATTAAAAATAATTTTTGAAAAATTGTGACATTAGGTGTATTTAAAATAAATTAAATAGTTTTATAGAAATATTAATCATTGAATATGGCATTAAATAAGTCATAAATTTTGTAGACATATAGGTAACAACTTACTTAAATACATAGATGTATATTTAAGTATAAAGAATTCAGGTTTATTTTGGGCTGTTCTAAGAAAAAAAACCCCATAAATTTCACTAAATTTTAATAACACTAAAAAACAAAAAGTTGGAAACAATCATTAAATATATATGTTTTTGGACAATCTCTGACTATCGAAAGTTATTGAACCATAAATGACTTTCAAATTGGAACAAAGTTTATAAAAAGTATAAATTCAACAAAAAAAAAATTAAAAATCAAGAGACTCATTAAAGCCTTAAAAAACTTGTAATTTTTTTTTTTATTGTCATTATCTCTTTATATTTTCACAGAACTAAACTATTATAATTTAAAATTTATTATGAATTTTTAATTCAAATTAATGATTTTTATTTTATTTATTTTTTTTTTATTTTTTATTTATTTCTCGAAAACATAATAATCCGATTTGGTACACCTTTCTTTTTCTTCTCGAATAATTTTAACAAAAAAAAAAAAAAAACAAAAACCTTGCAAGAATAGAATATTCTTTGAATATAAGGCAAAATAAATCAATATTAAAGAATAAACAATTTTATATGGTTTTTATTTTTTTTTGTGGGGTATTAAAAATTTAAATTATTTCAATTTGAGTTTCTTTTTAAAAATAAAAAATATAATAAAATTTTCCAAAAAAAAAAAAAATTGTTTTTTATTTTGTGCATTCAAAGAAAATATTTTTTTTTTTTTTTAATTAAAAATGTACACATTTTTATTATTATTTATTTCCATTTTTTTTTTCACAAAAAATATAACCAAAGATAGACAGATAAAGAACTTATATAAATAATAATAATGAAGAGGAAAAAATAAACTATTTAAAGTTGCATTAAAGATATGAAAATGCAATAACTTTGACATAAATCGCTTTATAATCGTTTATAAATTTCATTTTAAAAATGAAAAACTAACTGTCGGAGTGAGGGTCAGTCGGCGGCATAACTAAAAAAATTTGAAGCTCCAATTTAAAATGATTTAAGAATTATAAAATTTCTGAATATAGAATGTAGAACATATTACTAACTAATATACGAGCCCTCACAGAAAGAAATTTGCTCTTACTGAAAACTAAAAAATGCGTTAAAATTAACGAAAATTTCGTTGATTTTGCACATACGAATATTTCGTTGAAAAAAGAACGTTGTTCGTTAAAAAAGTTCGTTATACCCCAAAACCAAAAACCTTTCAAATTCTTCAGCAAAAACACCGCAAATACAAAAAAAAAAATTTACTAGACTAAATTTTTTTTATTTATTTAAATTTTGTATTTATTTTGTTTTATTTATTTATTTTTTTATTTATTTTGGTTTTCATTTTTTTTTTATTTTTTTTTTATTTTTTTAATTTTTTTTTATTAATTTTTTTTATTTTTTATTTATTTATTTTTTTTATTTATTAATTTTTTTTATTTAGGTTTCTTATTTTTTTAATTTATTTTTTAAATTTTTTTATTTTTCTTTATTTTTCTTTTTTCTTTTTTATGCCCGCTTGTAGATTCGAACCACTGTCCTAAACATTGCAATCCATCAACTCTACCACTGAGCTATGAACTAAATTTACGGCAATGTGTAAAATGGAAAATATAAGTTTTGTATGGAATGAAATTTTTGTTACCCGTATTTAACGATTAACGAACTTTTTTAACGAGTACTAAAAAAGGTTAGTTTTTCTGTAATATGAAAAAATACGAAATTTACGTTATCAAAACCTACATTTTCTTAAATTTTTGTTATTTCAACGTCACTTTCAATAACGAACTTTTTTGACGTAAACGTTACGACCTTATTTTTCTCCGTGCTGCATCATAAGACCTCGTACGGGTTTTTTTTTTTTGAGTTTGTTCTACTTTTTTCCAGTTTTCTCCAGTTTTGTATTTTTTTCGTTTAAACCAACCTTTTTTAGGAGTTTTTGGTCTTTTTAAAAAAATTTTTTTTTTAAGTTAAATTTTGAGAAAAAAATTATTTTCCAAAAGTCTACTTTTTCAACTTTTTCTATGGGCATCGCAGAAATTTTCGAAAGATGCATTTTGAAGGGCATTTGGGAGTAGTTAATTTTAGATTTTTGGGTTTTGGCGATAAAATAAAGGAGAGAGCCAAAAAACGCCTTTGAAATTCGAAAAAACAGCCCAAAATTGCTATTTTTCGCGTTTTTGATCTGTTTTTTGGATTTTCAAAGGCGTTTTTTGACTCTCTCCTTTATTTTATCGACAAAACCCAAAAAGCTAAAATTAAGTACTCCCAAATGCCCTTCAAAATGCATCTTTCGAAAATTTCTGCGATGCCCATAAAAAAAGTTGAAAAAGTAGACTTTGGAAAAAGTAGACTTTTGGAAAAGGTTGGTTTAAACGAAAAAAATACAAAACTGGAGAAAACTGGAAAAAAGTAGAACAAACTCAAAAAAAAACCCGTACGAGGTCTTATGATGCAGGGCTCGTATAATAGCAATATGTAGTTGTTTATTTCATTCTAATTCATAACAAGCATTTACGTAAAATTTGTGATAATTTTTCTTCACAATAGTAAACAAAATAAATATTATTATTTCATGCATCAACATTATTATCCAATGTCAACGAGATAAAGTAGAAAAATACATTTTTGCATGATACCAACGATCATGAATTTTACATTTAAATAGACCTATGTACTAAATATTTTTGTAATTTACATTAACATTTTCTATTTTTTAGTTTAATTACTACTCATAGAGCTATTATGTTTTAATTAGAAATTATTATCAAAATACATCCCAAAAGTTCTAAACGACTAATGTTCTAATACTAAATCCTATTTCATTTTGAAGTGATGATGCTTTATAAGGTGATTAAGTAATTGAATATAATGAAATAATAATATAAATCACAGCAGACGATAAAAAAGTTAAAATTTTATATTAATTTGTTAATTTTTACGGCATCGAACGGCGGGTGGTTCAGATTATCACTATATTCATTAAGTTGTTTCATATAATTTAACTTTCTTACGACCCAGCACATGCAAGCGTATACAACTAGAAATTCGATTTTTAAATTAACATGCAATTAGTGCGAACAGCATCGCACTTATTGGACATTATACTTATTAAAAATATTTTACTAAACTATTATATTAGTGATTTCAAAATTTAGAAGATACCAAAAGAAACTTTACAATCAATTTTAACTAAAAGAACGCACAACAGAAAATGGTGTGTACAAAAAATTGCCAAGAAGTGTTAAGATTGACACTTATACACAATGAAGGATATTTTTATATAGAATACAAAAAAAAAAATAATTTTTTTTTTTCAATATTTAAAGAGCTGTTTTTGTTGTTATTTCTTTAAAGAAGTTTGTTTTTTTTTTTTATTCAAAAAGAATCTTTTTTTTTTTATTTTTAACAAAGTTTCTTTAATATTTTTTTTTTTTCTTCAATTTGGTTTAACAATATTATGTGTACATACGATCATTTTGAAAAAAAAAAAAAAAAATAAAAGAAAAAAAAAATCTTTAGAAAAATGATCTTATGCTTAGCTGGAAATGAAAAAGAATCGTATATTCAATACCAAGTTTGCGTTCATTTTATTTTAAAGGTTTTTGTTAAAACTGGACAATAAGGTTTAATAAATTTTTATTTGAAAGAAAATTATTTTTTTTTTTTCTTTATTTTTCCTTAACAAAAATAAATTTTGTTTATAGAAGAAGAAAGAAAAAAAAATAACTAAAATAAAAATTATGGCATTGGGATAAAAATGTGTAGGTTAAAAATAAAATAAAAACTGAAAATCCATATCGAAGAATTTTTTAAGGTATATAAAAATTTACTTCTTTTATTTTTTTATGACATTTTTATAAAATTACAAACCTTACATTGTATATAATTGTGGATTTTTGGAACACTCTCAACCGCCAAAAAAAATTTAAGGTCTGTCGCAACAGAATTTCATTAGTGAAGTGTCGTAAGGTCAACAGGACATAACGTCCATTGTCCAAAAAAATTGGGTCATAAAGTCAATTGATACTTTGTAAATTGACTTTATGTCTAATTTGTTTTTTTTAATCTTATTAATTTTTTCTTTTAAAACAATACAAAAGTTGATTGAGTTTAGGTCCCTTCAAATTTTGTTTTTATGCCCTTTAACAAAATGTCATAACGTCAATTGATCTAATTTTTTTAAGTCAATTGATGTTGTGTATAAAGTTAACAACATTACAGATTACACTATACCCATTTTGACTCTTTCTACTTCTATTTGACAGTAGCACATACATAATTATGTATAATAGCAAATATAATCAATTGTAACAAAATAAAATAAAACACAATGCGAAATGTTCTTGTTTCCTGCGGGATATCATGAATTTTAAAATAATTTCAACTACTTGCCGAATTGTGGTGAAAAAGTATCTGTCTATTACTGATTACAGTCTATAGCAGCGGTCGGCAAACTTTTTTGGTCGTGGGTAAAATTCGCCTAAGATGACATTTTTTAAACTTATAGTGGGTCAGTGGCAATTTTGTATGAAAGCAATTTAAAAAAAATAGTTAAATCAAAAGTTAATTTATTTATTATCTAAGGCTTACAAAAACAATTGCTGGGAAAACTTTCTATTTTATATGCAAATGTTGTAAACAAAAAATTTTTATATATGCAATTGTTGTAAGCAAAAACTATATTCATTGATTTGGGAACTACTTCAAAATTTTGAAGCGGGTAACATGAAATGATGCTTTGGGTCATCCCGTGACCCACGGGTCATAGTTTGCCGACCGCTGGTCTATAGTGATAGTGATTATATAAGTGAGTGTGTATTCGATATGATGATACAGCTCGTCCAATCATCGCATACATAAAGAACAGATTTTTAGCTAATATGATTTTTTATCTTTTTAAAATGTTTAATCCAATAATCACATCGATAATTACCTGCTTAAAATACTTTAAAATTTATATAATAAGTTACTAAGTATACAACTAACTTAGAACCATTCTAATGGAAAAAGCTAAGAAATATAGAGGTAAGAAAAATAAAAAGAAAAAAAAAATACTAAATAAAAATTCAAAACATCATTTGCTATATTTCAAATAGTGACGGACGACGGCGGCGGCGGTATTATTATTGCTCAAAACAAGTTTTTTTTTTCTTCTTTTTCTTTTTTAACTGGATGGAACGAAAAATTTTAATTCTTTTTTTGGGAATAATAATAATAATAAAAATAAAATTTGAAATTAAAAAAAAAAATCCCTTGAGTCCACACACAAAAATATGTACCTATAATACGTTTTTAAAATTTCACTCTTTTGAATTTACCACTTGGACAAAGAATTCTCTAAAGAAGAAAAAAAAAACTATACCTATATGTATATAAGCTAAATTTGACATGTCACACAAAACCTGTGAAAAATGGTTGATGCACCTTTTAAATTAAATAAAAAAAAAAAAACTTTTATATTATTTTAATTTCTCTTTAAAAAAAAATCTTCTTTTTTAACCTGATGTCTAATAATATAAAATACTTTATATCTGTCTGTTGCTCATATTTAGAGATTTTAAGATTCAGATTGTAATTTGGACAATAATAAAAAAAAATATATATGTATATAAAATTTATTTTCTTTTATAATATATTCATATAATAAATATATGTATGTATATATTTATGTAGAATTAAGAATATATAAGAAAAATTTATAATAAAAAATAAATGACTATCAAAAGTTTAAGATTGGAAAAATTGATGATATCTCATCGATTTAAACACCTCATTCGTTGGTGTGATTTTAATAATTTTTAAATGAGGCAATTTATTTAATTTTTTTTCAATAATTTTTGTTAAGGATGAAAAATAAAAAAACTTATTAATTCTATAACCACAAAATTCATGAGAATGAGAAAAATATTTAAATTTGATATTATGTGACAGAACGTCCGTTCCAAGATGTGTATAAATATGCGGTTTATATACTTAATATTTGGAATAGTGTTAAGTTTTATATATTGTCACCTCAAAATTTAATATCAAAATTTAATAGCTTGCCCGCCGAATATTTCTAAAGTAATGAAAATTTCAATTAAACCAATCTCTTCTAACATAAAGAGACATAAATTTGATAGTAATGTTTTATACAAAGTATGGTACATTAAAAATAAAATGTATAAGGGCCTCTAAAATATAAGTACCACTTTTGATATTATATATGTAACTAATATGAATTTCAAAATAAGAAGACTATTAAATCAAGATAAATTTGTTATTATTATTCTTGAGAAGATATTTAAAAAAAATAATAATAATAATAATAATAAAATAAAAGAAATATCGAAGAAAAACTTCCATCAGTAATAAAAGAAATATCTTTTCCATATAAAATTGTAAATATTCCAATTTTATAGGTATGAAAATAATTTCTCGACAAAAATAATATATAAAATGGTTATTTCGTTATTCATAAAAAAAAAAAAAAACTAAAAAGAAAAATCAGAAGAATTATTTAATCACCTTTAACACTTTACGTGAGAATATGGGTATAAATTTATAATTTGAGGAAAAATAAGACTAAGATTGAAAATAATAATAATGATGATAATTTATTGTAAAAAGTATAAATTCTGGTTTTCCATATATCGTGTTGATTAACGATGAAAAAAGTACTAGAATTTTTTTTTTTCTAAGTAAAACAAAAAAAAATATATAAATTAACATCATCCAAGGATGAAGAGGATAATATTTTTACATCAAAATTTTCATTTAACGTTAGAATTCGGTAACAGATAGGTAGTTAAGAAACTTAAAATTCGAAAAAATAATTAAATAATTAAGATGTTTCTAATTAAGTGCCAAAGCTAACATAGTTAACATAGTTTCATAATCAAATAATATTGCTGATGAGGTCAATGTAATTTGACTTTCTGATAAAATTCTTTAATTTATTTTTTTTTTTATGTAGGTAGACACATAGTTATAATTAGGCAATAAAAATAATTATATACATAAAAGCGTATACAAACAATTTTATGCGATTGTTTTATGATTGAATTTTAATTATCGCCTGCTCAGAAATGAAACAACGTATAATGAAAAGTATAGTTTCGAGTAATTTGAATTTAAAGATTTGAAAATTAAAAAAAACGTATGAAAAAATATCAAGTCGCGTACAATTTTCATCTAAAAAACACATTTTAATCAACATTAAGAATATTGCAAAGTAGTTGTACTTATAAATTCGAGTACGAGGAATCGAATGGTGCTATTGTCAAATAATGACGTATAAATGTCATACGTTGTTTCATTTCTCAGCAGACGTTATTATTAATATACAGCCAGAAAAAAAAATTGTTAAATTAAAAGATTTTATAGGTAAAATTAACAAAAAATCTTTATAGATTTTGCGCAAAAGGGTTTATAGTTAAATTAAAATTGCAAAAATTGTTAATTCAAAAGACATATTACAATGTTAAAATTAACACAAAATTGTTATATTAAAAATGTTTAGTTGTTATTATAACAATTTTAGCAGTTTGAGAAAAAAATATATTATTACTCTTACGGTGCCAACCTGTTAAATTAACTATTCGAAATAATTATTTTAAAATAGTTTTTTTTGTTTTTGTTTTTTTCGCCTTTTTTTGTGTTTTTTTTTCGAAATTTTAATTTTTTTTTGTTTTTTTTTGGTTTTTTTTTGTTTTTTTTTGGTTTTTTTTTCGTTTTTTTTTGTTTTTTTTTTGTTTTCTTTTGTATTTTTTTTTTTATTTTTTTTGGTTCTTTTTTTTTTTTTGTTTTTTTTGGTTCTTTTTTTTTTTGTTTTTTTTCGCTTTTTTCGTCTTTTTTGGTTTTTTATTGTTTTTTTTTATTTGTTTATGGTCACCCATCCAAGTACTATCACTACGAGACGTTGCTTAACAGCTGTGTTCAATGTGATGTAGAGTCTTCCACTGAGCTATGTCAGTAATATACAACAATGTATTAAATAGAAAATATAAATTCGGTAAAAAAAGAGACAAGTTAAGAGCGGAGTTATTTAATTTAACAAGTTAAATATTTATTTTAAAAGTGTAGCATTTTAAATCAACCAAAACTTTTTTTTTAACAATGCCGTATTTACTTTGACAATTTTTATTGTTATATGTACTATTTTTAAATAACAACAAAAACATTATTTCAAAAGCTTTTATGGTCATATCAACAATTGAATGTGTAATTGTTATAATAACAGAAGAGTTTTTAATTTAAAATAGAGAATAGTAAAATTTATTTTTTTTGAATGAAACATATTTAAAATAACAATTAATGTTGTTAAAATCACAATTTTCAGCTTTTACTAAATAACTGTTTGAAACATTTTAAAATAACAAAATCAAATGTTAAAATAAGAAGCATCTTTACTTGGATCAATTACTTATTAGTTTAATTTAAAAAATTTCTCTTTAACATCAACAATTTTTGTTTAACAGTTAAAAACAGTTAAAAATTGTTAATTTAACTAGCATTTTTTTTCTGGGTGTACATATGTAGATTCAACTCTTTCTTATGTAACAAAATTTTTAAATATGTATTTTCAACTATATTTGTTGTTATATATGTAATTTAAAATATTAAAAATAAAAACAGATTTTTCTTGCAATATTATTTTCAGGTAGAAAAAGATTTAAGTTTGTTTCAGTATAAAGTCTTTAAAAATCTTCTTTTATAATTTTTTTTTTTTTTTATTATTATTTCGCTCAATAAGGTTAGTTTGGGCATGCCAAAAACAACTTATGTGGAAATATTTTCTTTAAAAATGCAAAAGAAAATAACCATAAAGAAATATACAATAATCTTATAAATAAAACGAACTAACTAACTGATCAATATCTTATAAATCGTTATTTCACACTTGGGGCAAGTATTTATTATTATTATCATTATTATTATTTTTTTAAAATCGAAATATAATATATAGGTATACTATAAGAAATGTTTTGAAGTTTGATTTAAGTATAAGATTTATCAAGGTGGTTTAACTACCGCATATTACTTGACATACTTTATGATCGACCACCTATGGACTATTTAATTGAGAGGCAAACTGATGATGTTTTAGTATAAATATAAAAAAAAATATAATCAAAATCTTATCTATATAATAATATATTTCTTATCTGTCGTATATTTTTATCATATTTTTCAATAATTAGAACATATAAAACTTATTTTATAGATTGAAAACATACAATTCCATTATATTTGATTTGTGCGAATCTTCTTGATCCCTAAATCTCCCTAAGGTTCAAACAAAACTGATAAGCAAAACTACCTACGCATACATTATGTCTCCTATAGATGTGCTTGTACTATGTGGCCAACGTTTTTAGTAAAATGTGACCGATGACATGAGGGAAAACTTCAAATATATATTCATGTTATCAAATATTATTCATGTTATTTTGAGAACGTCAGATTATTCTAAAAATTATGTATAACTTTATATATTAAAAATGTCAGGTGTACGTTTAATTTCAATCTTTTTCTCAATTTTCTAAATTTTTTCCATTGTACATTAATTTATTTTAATTTTTTTGAATCATCCCAATAATTTCAAAATGGCATTTTAGTTTCCAAAAGAATTATTTGAAGAACAAAAGAACATTTTTAAGTATAAAATATATAAAGTAAAATTTATGAATTCAAGAATATAATTTTTTTGTCACCTGCATTATTTTGTCAGTACTTTTCAATTTGCTAAATAAATGCAAGAAAAAATAAATTATACGAAATTTTTCAATCACTTGAGAATGGAATACACAAAATATTGAAATCTTCGTACGTTATACACTCTGTAACTATACAACACTATTGTTGAAAAATAAATTCTATAGCTGGCATTGATAAAATAAATAAAATTTTAATTTTTCTTACTTATTCAAAAAAAAAAAAAAAGAAGCTATTTATATTCAAATTCTTCCTTATATTTTATTAACTTTACTACCAAAGATAAAAGGATCTGAATTTTGAATTTATTTATGTAAATATTTCTGTGACTTGAAAAAGACTATTACAAAAAGAAAATTTTAACAAAATTGTGCAAAATATTTTATTCTTTTCAAAATTTATTAACTGAAAAACTTTTTTTTGTTTCAAGATCTAAAAATACAAATTCTTAAACTAATATTGAATTTCATTCGAAAACTGTGGCTTTATTTCTGTGAAATTCAAAAATTACCATCATCTGATTTTTAGTGTCACTGAGATTTAATTACAGCAATATACTTTTGAGAATTAGAGTTATCATATTTTTGGATGATGGATTCCAAATGATTCAAGACATAAATTATTTAAAAAAAAGATAATAAGTAATTTACACTAAAAATTCACAAATCGTTTTGAAGTACACACACAACTGCTTCAATTCGATAAGGGTATAACTATATTTATATTTCGGAAAGCAATACTATAATCAAAAAATAATAAAATTTATAGTTATTAATAAAATTCAATAATTTTATGTCGTGCAAATAGAAGTTTATTATTTTTTTTTATGATAATTTTAAAACAAATTGTTAAGAATTTTACAGAGCTAAATATTTACAAAACAAAAATCCATAAAACGTTTCTGATAAGTATAAGTATTTGTAAATAAAAATAAAAATTGCAAAAAAAAAAAAACAAAACAAAGCAAACCTTATGCAATTTTTATCGACTCCATAAAGGAGAATTCGAGATGACAGACATTGATATTAAAAACGTTATTTTTTTGTTTTCTGAATTTATATACGATTTTTTATTTAATTTTTTATTTTATTTTTTTTTTCAGTTTGCAAAATGAAATGAATAAATTTTCTTTAAATTCAATCTAGATATGGGCTTAGAATAACTTTAAAATTAACCATTATTTCTTAGTGGGATATGGTGTCGAAATATATATAAAACTGAAAACAAACTTTATTTTTATGCATACTACATACATTATTTTCATTTTATATGAATTTTTTTTTTTTTTAAGATTTAAGATATTATTTTGTTCTTTAGTTTCAGTGAACTCAACTTGTTGTATACCTATATTTTGTTCAAAATATGCTCAAGTTTTGAAGCTCCTCATTTTATATTAAGTATTGTAATTGGTGTTCGTTGTTGAAATTAGATAACGAAAACATTTTTTTAGCTCAAAATTTGTTAAACTCCTCTTCCAAAACAATGATTTCCTCGAGGCGGCCTAACAACATATTAACATTTGAAAAATTCTATTTCCTTGTCAAATTGGTGTTGGTCTATGACGACGTACATACTTAGATTGAGCTATTTTTGGATCAACCTTTAGTAAATTTAGTTTAGAGGCATAACTCGAAGCTTTAAAAAAGATATCAACACGTTACATGCTCAAAATTTAAGTATCTAACAAATAAAAATATGAGCATTATAAAGTATGTATATGTTTATATTTTCTACGTTACTTATTAATTTTGTATTTCATATAAGCAAATTGATAAAAATCATGAAATGTATATAATTTTTATATTTTCGACTTTATGTTTTTATGATATATAAGATGAATGTAAGTATTATAACCAGGAATTTATATTCAATAGTAGGTATATAATATGAGGTAAACTAATTTCACGGGTTAATAACAAAACAATATTTATTTATTTTATGAAGTTTTTTCTTGTAGGAAAAATTGAAAATTTATACAATTTTCTCTAAAAATGCAGAAAAAATGTGCATAACAAAACATTTTCATTTTATATTAATTACATCACGAAAAAAATATATTAAAGGTCAATCCCAAGCAGAACTAAATGAAAATAATATCATGAATTTTTTTTTTGTTAATTTTTTATACTTACTCAATCAAATTTTGAGTATGTTATTTAACGCAGATTGAAAAGCAAATTACTTTAAACTTAACCCCATGTAATTAGTGTTTTTTTATTTATTAAAATGTTTTCAAACACTATTTTGCTCTACTTTGATGACAATACTGGGACTTTATTATACGAGCAATTTAAGTCTTTTACTACATTTATTTTGGATCAGTCAATTTTGGATTGACAATACTGTTTTAACATAATATTTCATATTATTCAATTATGATACTCCACGTTTTCAGATATTTTCTATAGCTTTTTTGTAATAGTTTGTAATAAATAGTTGTCTTATAAATAAATAAATTATTAGAATGAAATGTATAAAAAATTAGGATACACTGGAAACATTATACCTTTTAATTAAATATTAAAATTTAATTTCAATTTAATAAAAATGAAATATAGCTTTCTGCAAGCTTATAATGTATTTTTAATTTTGATGTTTGATAATTATTATAAAATAAGAATTTAGTTATAATTAGAGGGGTAATATGTTTTTAAAAGAATAATATTTTTAATTTCGAAATTTTTTATTCCAGTTTCTGAGAAACTCCAAATGGATTATGATACCTTATGATAATTATTTAATAAAAACATATAGGTATATATGTGAATATATCTCTAATAGTTACTAATTCGCAACCGCAATTCATACCTTATTTTTAATATAAGTACCTATATCACTTTATAATAAAACAGATTTAATACATGTGTACTTACATAGATAAGTAGTACACATACCTAACTCAAAAATCTAGCAAATATTTACAAAAAAAATACCGCTCTACTAATAATAAGTTAACTAAAAGAGTAATAATCAAGGTAATAATATTAAAGATATTATACGAATACAAAATATTAAAAAAGTATATTAAAAAATTGTCGAATAAAATTGAAATGAATATACTGACCCTAACAATATGAGTCGATTGGACTCGAATATGTATTTGATTTTTACCTTGCACAAAAATGGAGTAAAAAATAAATATACATTTGACTTGGAAAATTATATTGTACCATCAATCGAAATGTTATTATTTTACATTCTTGCTTATTTGTTAAAATAAAAGCAATTTAGTTTTATTTATCATAGCAAAATATATTATCAAAGAAACATAATTTCATTCAGAAAATAATTCTGCCTTTAGTATACGTTTAACAAGTACAGATTTCTTTTGCAAATAAATAAAAGATTTGAAAATTCTTGTATAAAATTTCCATAAACGAAATAAACAAAAACTTATGCAAAATGGTTTATTTATTCCAAAGTGAAAGAATAAAAAAAATTATTAAAATTAAAATAAAATCAGCGTCATATTGACGCCTTGCTTGTCAGTTTTTCTTCAAATGATTGGTGTGTTAAATCCATCGCGATTACCGTGTGATTTCTTAAACAAGAGAATAACAAAAAAAAAACAAAATTATTACTATATCCAAACCCAATAATATGTAGTACAACAAAAGGAAATGAATTTTACATATAGAATGAAAGATTTAACATACATTTACAGAATTTTTAACAGGTCTAGATGTTTTTAAAATTACAAAATTTTTTTTTATGTTTTAAACGGCAAATAAGGAATGTTTTAAAAATATATTTGTATTGAAATGCTTCGAAATATTTTTATGTCTTTGAATACACTCTGCTTAAATACGGATAGAAGTAATACTGAACTCGAACCAGCCTTTTATTTGGCAATGAATATCTAATACTACATAAGTATTTTTAATATGCTTTTCTGGGTATTTTTAATCATTTTTCATTAAATGTTATTCATCAGATTCTAATTACGTTCGCTTTATCTATAAGGATTACGCTGTTTTAAAATTCGAAGAAAAAAAGTTTCATCATATATGTTATCTTTTAGGTAATGCCGAAAAATTAAGAAGTGTGACTTAAAAACTTATCAAATTGAAGAAAGCAATTAATTTCAAGAAAAAAAAAGGTCTTATTATAAACTTGGATATAAATAATTTCCGAATTATCATTATTATTATTATTTTTTTTTTTTTTTGCTGTTGAGGTTTTTTGTTCAATATGATTTATTGGTATAGTTATTTTTATATAAAAATAATGAATTTAAAGTCTTTGGGTGGATTACACACAAGAAGATTATTAATATCTGGGATTTCAAAATAAGTTCTTCTTTTTTTTTTTCATATCCGTAAATTAGATTTTTTATATCTCTTGAACAAAAACTTCTTTTTGGTTCTTGTGGTATGTTTAGCCGTGAAATTGTTGATTTATGTGCTTTTTAATTTAATTTTTCAATTCTATTAAGCTTTTTTTTTCTTTTTTTCTTTGAAAAGCATATCTTATTATTTAACAAAATTTATTTTTATGTCTGGTGGATAACAAAAGATTGAAAAATAAAATTATCTTGAAAAAAAGCATACAAATATCTAACAATTAAAATTTTATAAAGTTTAAAACAAATTTATATATATATTTTTTTTAATATCATACTTATATCTATGTACTTGTATTATATGTATTTAACTTTTTGTATAGTTAATAGTACTCCACATCCTATTTGAAAATATATTTAGTATCCTTTGACTTCGACTGTATATACCTCTATATACCTCATTTGATTTGTGACTATTAAATAATTTTAAGGATCAATGTTATAATCATAAAATATTTTTTGTTAAATGCGTTAAACCTAATGTTAATTGTAAAAGCACCAAATATAGCATATGGGCCTCGAACTCATTGATTTAATTAACCCTAACTATATGTTAATGATTAAGTATTGTGAAAACTGTGACACATTAAATGTAAAATAAATAAAATATAATTAAATATGTACAAAATATAAAAAAAAACTTTTTATTCTCTTTTATAAAACTTATTAATAATTAATAAAAATATTTTTCCATTCATTTTAGAATTTTTGTGCGTTTTTACAATTTATTAAAAGTGTTAAAGTATGTATTATTATTATTATTTTTTCATTTTAATTAAAAGACTTTTATCTTTAATAGCCTAAACCTACTGACTATATTTGTGATAAACACAGAACGAGATCACCTTCTGAATTTCAAAGAAACTCTATTTAGGGTGGTTTAAGGTTTTTATTATTTTTGTGAAATAAAAAAATATTAACACAGATATAGAAGAAGATAGGAAATCGACTAAGCTTAGGTAGTTAAATAAAATTAATTTTTATAATTATTATGTTTTTTACTTTATATTGCAATAGTTTTTAGAAAATTAATGATTCATATTTTTTTACACATACAAAAAAAAGCTAAGAAATCTTTTATGCAGTAAACAAACTTTACTTTTTATTATTTTCAATTATTCGCTCAAAAATTTGATTTTAATTCTAATCAAATCTAAAATGTATAAGTAAGGCAAGGAAAAATAGACTATTTACGGCTATTTGTATTAATAAAGCCAAGTATTTTCCAAAACAAAGCGAATTGAAACCAATGGAAAAATTTATTAGAAATCTGATGGGTGTACTTACATTAAATTCTAAATCGAAAATTTTATATATCTTTTAATTTCTAATTTTATAAAACTATTTTACTATATAGTTGTAATTCTGACACAATTCAAAAAAGTAGAAAAAATTTAAAAATAAGTAAAATAAAAAAAAGAAGTAGTCTATTAAGTTTTATTTTTCAATCGAACTATTAAAATCAAACCATAATTTTTTTTGATGCACCTAATTACTAAGAACAACCAAATCAAGAAAAAGGAACAAATAATTACTTTTCAAATCATCCCAAATTTTAAAATAAAAAAAAAATCAATTTTCATTTGGATCTCAGGTAAATAATGATTATAAACCAAACGGAGGCGACAATATGACGCGTTATCTAAATTCGTTTAGTTTTTTTTGTATGGCGATGACATCTACACATGTATTCTATCTCCTTTGCTTAAATTCAAGTTTCATAAATATACAAAACAATGGACAGTTCATTAAATAAACCCTTTTTGGATCAAGCCAAAGTAAAAAAAAAAAAAAAAAAAAAATTATTCAACATAAAAAAATTATACTATGGATATGTTTTTAGATATAAGAATACGTACATATGTACGTTTTTAAATTTAATCGAATTATGATGAATGGAACTAAGTATATAAAAAGATATAATATAATATAACGGCATCGTAGAACTTGTGTAAAGAAGGTTTCAGTTTATAGAAGTAGAGTTAATTTTGAAATGAACTTCAATCGTCTTCTTTTTTTGCGAAACTATTCTAATAATTTGTTTTCTAATTAAGTATAATAATTAATATAAATTCTAGTCACACTTCGGCTTGACAAGGACTTTTGGTCAAAATTTATGTTTGTTGTGGTTTTGGACTGGATTTTCTCAAGAAAAATTTTGAAATCAGGAACGAAGTAACAAATTTGGAGTAATAAACTCCAATGAGGCAAAAATTTAAATAAAAAATTTTAAGTTTGAGATTCCTATCACAATGTTTGTTTTTCTCAAAAAAGGAAAAAAAAATTTACAATAGGCACAAATTTTCAAAATTATTGGTTTATTTAATTTTATTTTGGTCTTTAAATTGTGGTGTAACTTCTTATGTGAGTTAACTTTAGAGTCTAATTACCAGAAAATCTTCACTCGTACCAAGAATATTATGAAATCCCTCCTAATTGAATAAATATAAATTTAAAATGAAATTTAAAAAACTTTTACACAGAATTTTTAAAAGATATAACAGTTCATGATTAAATTTGATATTACAATTCATTCCTCTTTTCTCTGCCTTTATTTCTTCGTAATGTTAATAATTTTGATGTTGTGGTTTCCTTTTTCTTATGGAAGAAAAATGTGCTTTTATATTCATGCCTTAAAAGCAGAAAATGAATTAAAGAAAAAAGTGTGCAATGGATTTCTATGTTCAAAATATGTATGCAATGTTAAAAAAAAATATTACGGGCTCCACTGTTTAGTTTTAAGCAGTATTTTAAGTTTTCTAATATGTACCTATACGGTTTCGCAAATTTTCAATTACATTGAACAAATTATATTTGACAAAATATATACCTATGGAACTATGGAATATTTACATTTGCTTTCAAATCAAAATAAAAAAATATTTTTTAGGTCTCTAAAATTTTGCTGCGACTGGGAAATGAACCATATTGTTCTTGAAGTTCTCTGTACACGAAAATTTTTATTAATTAAAAATGAATGTGTAAAACTTAAACTGGTCATCTCACCCACTATAATAAAACTAAACTTATGTAAAATATTTCATTCAAACGTCATTCATATAAATCTTAAATATCATCTCAAAAAATAGTTAGTTGAAAAATCATCGGAAACTAATCAATAACAGAAGAAAATAAAATGAACCAACTAATAAGATTTAATACAAAAAAAAATAAGAGGATTTATGCTATAAATTTGTTTTATATTTTTGTTGTACATAGAGTTCAAGGCACTATAATGTTTTAATGGGAAGGCGTGAAATAAAAAACGTCTTAGCGAGATTTTTTAACGTTTATTATAATCGTATATCCTGCAAAATAAAAACGCGGAGATTTTAAATCAGGGTCGCATCAAATAATTTTATGTGAGAACCTCGGTGAGAACTAAGCATTTAAGATTAAATGTGGAGAAAACATAATCCAAACAAGGGTCCAGACTAATCAAGGTATTTTAAAGGAATTTTAGATAATTTTTAAATAATGTAATAAATAATCATGTCTAATGATAGTGTGTACAAATCTACATTATTTTTATGCAAAAGATAGTCAGCAAAACAATTCAATCATGATATTCTTAAAATCTAAAACATTTCTAACTGTTGAACTCTAATGGTATAAAAGTTATGTATATTAATCAATATCAGTAAAAAAATAAATCAGTTACATATAATTTACAACAAAGTAAGTACGTAACGTATACAGCAAGCAATGTGAATCTATTTTCATAACACTTTACAATAATTATCATCACAAATATTATAGAAATAATATAAATGACATAAAGTTAATTTTTCTCACTCACTAGCTTAATAATGAAAACTTTTTGCTGCATACATCTCTGTTGTTTTCACGAAAAATAGATATTCTTCATATTTTTAGTCTTAAAGAATAACAAAAAATAAAATACAAGAATAAAACCGCGTCGAATTTCAACAAAATTCATTTGCAGGTGTAAAAAATTATCAAAAGATGCCGATTCAAAGTTTCACTAATTGAGTATGACACCCTATACAAAACTAAAGTATTAAATATTATCGAGAATATTATCTACATTTCGCTACGGATTCAATCGTGCAATTTAATCTCAAAAACTTTTTTCACGTAGTTCGAACAAATTGTAAGTTTTAATATATTTAAATTTTCTATTATGGAAAATTGGAGCTTAAATTAATTAAAAAAATCAATATTTTATATGCTCTGAATTGTTCGAAGGTTATCATTAGTTAACACTACTTATTAAGTTTATTAAGAATAATTTTCTTCACCTTGTTAATTTTCCCTCAAAGTTTTCCATAGAACATCCTTTACGAAATGATTCTAAACCACGAAAACTATTTTAAGCAAATCAATTTGACACTAAGTACATATCTACATATCCATATATTTCTATATATATTTCTAATTTTTTTTTATCAACTTTATTTACATTAAATTGTTTAATAAAAGTGGTTACAAATATTTGATTTAACTCGAAATATAATACATATATCTAATGATAATACTTACTTAAGTATAATTTACTTATACAAAATTGAAATCAATTTATTCTATATGCAGACAGCAGAATAATGTCAGAAAAAAAACTGTCCGTTTTAGGTTTACGGGTTTACTTAATTACGATTCATTATTCGTAAAATTTGAAAGAGAAATTTCTACAAATAAATAATTTTTTCTCATTTTGTCATTTCGAATAAAAATAATAATTATTCTCATTATTAGATGAAATAAAGAATTTTTTGCCAAACTCAGAGTTTGCTAAATTTATTACCATTTCTGTTACAAACGAATTAACCGAATGAAAATCATTTTTATATCCAATTATAACATTGAAGTTTTTCATTTGATCACACAAAATTACTTTTAATGCCTTAAAATTAAATTTTCCCATATTTACAAAAGGAAAACTACTATTTTATTCTGTAATTCTTTTTTTTTTTAACTTATTTTATAACTAGTACAATAATTTATACTTCCATATAAGCTTTTACCATCTATGGACAATCGAGTTTGAAATATTTTCTAGTTACATAGAAAAAATAAATAAATAAAAAATAATAATAATGAAGCATAAATATTTATTTATCGCTTTGAGTTCAACTGCTGAAAACGTTGCAATAAATATATATACATATAAGTATGTAGGTATTATTGAATACTATTTTTCTTTTTATAATGTGCAATAGATTTATGACATAAACAATATTACTTACAACAATTTTTTTTTTATTAATAGTATTTTGTTGTTTATAACTTTATTATTATTTATTAAAAACGTAAATTCGGAAATAGAAATTCGAGTGTAAAAATAAAAACAAAGTCTCTAGTTACTACGAAAAAAGAGCATTTATCGTTGAAAAAGAAATAAAATGGCTTAAGTATAAAAAACTAATTTCCGACAAAGTAATCAAGGAAAAAGTGTTGTATAAAAGGAGTTATCGCCAGACCTACAGGTACAGATCTGAGTCGATAAGTAGAATGTTGAGGAGGTTAACGCTTGAAGTTGACTTATGTATGCTAAGGGAAATAAGAATTATTATTGTAATTAAATAGGTTTTTGATATGGTGATTTATTTTTTTTATTAGATATTTAAATGTACCTAAATTAAATTTTTGTTTAAAAATTGTATTAGCCGAGCTATTATCATTATATTTAGAATTTAAAACTTTCAAAAAACATTTTGTTTTTTTAAATTGTAACAATTATCAAGATCATTATCAAGATCAAGTGTATAGTGACTAATCAAAAATTTTGTAATTCTCTGCTTTATAACCTTAATTACTTTCGCCTCTGCTAGGGCTAGGGCCTTGCAGGGTGTGAGTATAATAAAGGTTTTACTTGATGACCCAGTAAGATTTAGATAATTTGTAGTAATAAATTAATTAAAAACTGTTGGATCTCAATCGTCTCAACTGAAGCACATAAATACATACTTAGGTATAGTGCATAGACACATATAGGTAATACAATATTATTTATTGCTATAAAAAATAGTATTATACCTACATACCTACATTCCTACCTAGTAACCATTAATAATTATTAATTTAATGTTTTGATGTTTGTTAAGAAAATTATACCTATTGATTCAACTTCTTCAAAATTTTAAAACTTAAAAATAAATAAATTAAAAAAAAAAAAACAAGAAAACCAAGAAAGGATTAACCGGATCACCTATATTCCTATAACGTAAGTGTACCGTTCTCCGACCGTGTACCTGAATGCGACCGCTTAGTTAAATACTGTTTTGCTCGTTAGTTTTACCGCGAAAATATATTTTTCTTTTTACGTCAAAAAAATAAAATTGTTGTTTACATTTAAAAAAAAAAAATAGGTTTTTTGTCTTAGTAGCCTAGTTAAAATTTGAATTCAAAAGTTAAGAAACACGTTTCTTCACGATTTTTTTCATTCAAAAAAAAAAAAAATATGAAATTTAAAAATATTATTTTTAGTTTTTTAATTAAAATTTTGAGACTAAAGGTAAGTTTTTTAGATTATATAAAAGTAGTAAGTATTAAATTACTTAAAAAGTTTAGTTTTAAATATTATTAATAATAAATTAAAGTTTTATTAAAAAAATAAAATTGGTCGGGAACAGGGTACATATAAGACGCAGGTTGCTCCGTATTCCGACTAGTCGGACGGAGACAGGAATTTTGATGGGTGGCCTAAAAATGATGTTACTTAAAAATTTTTGGTCAAAATATTTTAAATTGATGTTTTCCAGAATTTTGAGACATTATTCCCTGTAAAAACCTGTGTACGACCTACTTTATCTCTTTTCGTTATCGAGATATCTCACTTTAAAATCACATATCTTACAAAAAAAAAAAAAAAGAAGTAAAAGTACAGGATTTTTAAATTTCGATTAAAATGTTATTTTTTTTGGAAAACCGTTTATTTTTACTGCATATTATAGCAAGCGATTTTTACTATGGTTTACATTTAATTTTATGTTAAAAAGAAATATATGATTTAGGTATATTAATATTGAAGTCTACTGAAATAAAATTTTAAACTATAATTTTATAATTTATTTAATAAATTTGACTTTTTAAAGCAATGGGCTTAATAGGTCGGAAAACGGTACCTTGCGGTCGGAATCAGGATAAACGGTCGGATTGAGGAACATTTCTACTTTTCAGATTTAAAACAATGAAAATCGAAATTTTATTTAAAAAATAACCTTTTTGCTTGAATTTTATTTAATTTTATTAAAATACATAAATTTATCCGTCTATTAAGTTATTTGCAAAATAATTTTGAAAAAAATTAATGCATCTTTGAACAGGTTCTTCCTCGATGAGCTTATAAGCGGTCGGAATACGGTACATTTACGTTATAGAGAATACGGATAGGAGATAGGGCCTGCCAGGGGGTTTGTATTATTCCAGAAATATGAAGTCGTATCGTATTCTAGACCAATATTGTTAATTTTTTATTGACAAATTCACATTAATCATATTATTTTTTATCATCGATCGCAATAATAATAAAAATTAGAAATTGAAAAGAATAATAATAAAAACAAAAACTTACTTTCAATGGTACAGGAAACAAAATTTAATAAAATTATAATAATAGAAATAATTAAATTAATTTTTTTCAAATTTATCATTTTCTTTTATTTATTTAATTGATTTTATATCTCTTACGAACACATTAATTAAATTATAAAAATCATTTTTTTTAATGAGAAAAAAAAAATAATTCGATTAATTTTTGGAAATCAATGTTTTTGTTTCGCAAAAAAAAATTAAAATTAAGCAGCAGCCTTTTATTGTTTTTTCCATTTGAAAAGAAGTTCTTTTCTTAAATTTATAATATTTATAATATTTATTGTAAAAAAAATTATTAGTTTATTTTGGATTAAAATTAAATAAAAATTACAAAAAAAAAAACAATTTTATTTTAAATTAAATTCTTTTATTTTTATTTTTTTTAACTTTTTTAGAAGTGAGTGTGAGGAGATTAAATTGTAGGTGCAAGTTAATTTTTTGTTTGCGACTTATTTTTTCGTTTTCAGCTCAGCGACAGTCACAGCATTCTATTTTATAACTTCGCTACACTACAGGTTATTAGCAACCATGAATTTCTTGGTTTTAAAAAAGGTTGGCGAATAGGGTGACACACTTATAAAAGATGGTTTGGTTTGAAATTAAAAAAAAATTCTTTGTAAAATTAAAATAAAATTCTTTGTAAAATAAAATTTTAATTTTTCGTAATTTAAAAAAAAAAATGATTTTTTTTAATTTAAAGAAAAAATGGAAAATAAAAATAATACCTATTCAATTTTTTTTTTTAAATATTTTAATTTATTTTCTTTTTTGACAACCTACAATTTATTATTATTTTTTTTATATCGAAGCATTTTAAAGTATGATTTTTTCTGTAAATTTTCTGCAAATTGACAGGTTATACCTTTTTTTTTTGAAATGCAATAAAACTATGTAGTAAAATTTCTAGGTTTGTGTCGAACCTACTTTCAAACCATGAAAAAAAAAAAAAATTTATATGGCAAACCAAGTACCAAACACAGAACGAACCCAATTTTTTTCTGCAAAACATGGAATTCTGTGTTTGTAACCTGAAGTGTAGCGAAGTTATTAGGCTTGGAAAATTAAACAAAGGTTGATCTTGATCACAGATGCTAAAAAAATAGAGTCCCCGGTATTTTATGACCGCAAATCTCGAAAAATTATGACCGTTTCAATCGATTACAAAATCACCAGGATTTTATGGCCGAAATCGTGGCTGTTAAATCAAGAATTCTTTTATTTCGATATGCAATTAAAGGAAAGAAAATTAAATTGTAAATTTCGATTATCTCTTTACTTTTTATTATTATTAACTATCATTATTTTAAACATATTTCCTTTATTATTGTTATTCAATTTTAAGATAGATGGAAAAATATATTAAAGCCGCCTGTGCAGAAAAAGCAATAGATGAGACCAAAAAAGCAAATACAATTAAAAATTCTTATCCGAAGTGGATAAGTTCGGATAAAGATTTGGAAATAAAAATTTACAATAATTGTTTAATCTTCCTTGATGAAAAAACGAAATTAAAAAAGAAAAATATTCAATTATTCAATTCAAAGACAAAACTTATGATTTTTTTTCAATATTTATGATTCTTATAAGCCGGTTAATGAATAACAATGTATTTTACAAAAGTATAAATGTATGAAGATTAGATAATCCTGTAAAATATAATAAGTATACAATACAGTAAAGAAATTATTAAAAGCAGAATGTCTATAACTATAAACTAACTTACTAAACTGGATCAAAATATACTGTTAATTTGATCTACATAACTACAGGTACACACTTTTTTATTGATCAACAAATTTGTACTTTAACGTTATTTTATGGTTAGTACTCCGGCTCAAAGAAAGTCTTAAAAATAATATTTACTAACCAAATTTAACATCAACAAATGAAAAATATAGAAAAAAAACTACAACGAATAAAATCAGGAAAAAATTTTAGCTTGAAACGGTATTAATTAGTTTGTACAAAAATCTAAAGTGCACAACATAAGATTTACATATCTGAATTATAACTCCATAATTACGTTTTTTGTTATAATTTTTAAATCTTCGGAATCTTGTATTCCAAATTGAAAAACAATAATTTAATTCGGTTTCGAGTAACATTGAAGTGATAATTAAATAAACGTTTTATCCTGTGAATTTATATACATATTAAAATTGATTTGGTTTTAAATTTTTTCGCAATTTATTTAAAAATAGATTTCAAGTGTTCATATAAATTTTATAGCTTATTTTTTAGCCTTTGAAGATGATGTCGATTTAGGCGCAGGTTTTGCAACTATAGTTTTCACCTTAGTTTGTTGGCTCTTCAAAGCTTTAACTATTTTTTGTTCTTCAATTAAGAAAGCACGCACAATTCGTTCACGAACACACAAATGACATAGAACGCCACCATAAGTACGTCTAACTGTTTTTTGACGTTTTGATAATCTGGATCGCTCATTTGGACGTGATGGTCGAATACCTTTTAGCTTTTCCTTACATTGGCCACATTTTGGTACGTTCTTATTTTTCTTCACGTACTGATAAACAAGTCTTCCGCCAGGTGTGCGAACACTAAAAATTAAAAAAAAAAACATTTTAAAGATATTCATGAAGACAGTGGTTGTTAGTGCCTTGATACAGCCTTATGCTGAACAATTTGAATTTTTATCTCTGCGATCTGACCAAAGAATTTAATTTAAATCTTAATTCCACAAATTTTCAATTACTGAATAAAGTTTAATGTTTATATCAAAGTCAGTTCGAATAAAAAAAAAAGATTTTGAAGAAGAATTTTCTATAAATTAGGGAGTTCTTATTATACCTATTTTTATCTATAACTACCTACCTATTCTAGTTTAATAAAGTTGCGTTTCTAATTTTATTTGAATTGAATAGAAATTAACCTATTGATCAGTTTCGTGTATATTTGTTTATATTGCATTTCAATAAATATTCAATTGTATTTTCAATCGAATGGAACAAAGAATAGTATTGATTCTATGATCTTATTGAAATATATAATTATTCGTCATTAATAGGTAGGTAAGTACCTACATATTGTTTTTTTTTCCAAAATAAAATATTATTCAAGTCCGACCACTCTGTTCAAAGTCCGACCACTCTGTTTGTTTCTTGCGTCATATAATACGTTCTTATATATTTTAGATATGTAGGCAACCTAGGTAGGTAGGTTGTAGGTATACCTAGAATGTTTGCCTTAAAAAAATTTTAATTTTCAGAGGTTGGAAGCTTTCAACCATTACTGTAAATATTTCGGTACAATAATCCGAATCGATTTCTCATGATGATATTTTATCTGTATCACTCTAAAATCAGCAATGGATCTTTCACAATTCCAGTAGCCGATTAGCCTCGTTCAATTTAATGACTGACAATTAAACGAAATAAACAAAACAGTTAAAATTGACATACGGCGACGAGACGGATATAATTTTATTGATTTGTTTATAAAAATTTAACACGAATATAATTTTACTTGAAAATTGAAAAAACTATCTAAAGAGGATTTGATCCTGACGTATTAGATTAGTTTTAAACAAAAAAAATATTAACTTACATTCGCCTCCTGTTAGACTTGGTGTTGTAAGATAAACGTCTTCTCAAAGTTAATCGCTGCATTTTCTATGCTGAAAAATATAAATAACAAAAATAATAAATTAAAATTTATTTTGAAAAATTAATTATTTAATAAATAAGTTTTCAATTAAAATAGTTTTTTTCTAATATTATTTAATTTTAATGGTAGATGATTAAAGATTTTTTTAATTCATAAATATTTTAATACCTTAACCAATTTTCTTGAGAAAAAAAAGAAGGAAAAAGTGTTGCCGCAGACTATAAATCGAATTGTCAAATTTACAAAAAAAAAAAAAAATGTACTAGAAGAATTTATTTCAAAACAACCACAGACGAAAGTAGACAATATAAATTTTTTAAAATGGGTTTGTGCAAACTTAATATGCAAAGCGGCCAAATCTTTTTAATTGTTAACATTTCAAATATATGAATATAAACTCGTGATGAATTTTTACCAATTTTGATAATTTAGTTAACAAATTAAATTAAAATATTCAATTGGTAATAGTAAAAAATAATGAACAAGTATTTTAGACCAAACTGTGACTAATTTTTTATTAAATTTTTATCAAAAAGTTTGTTCAGTTTGTGCAAAATAAACACCTTAACAACATTTGCCACAGATTGTATTAAAAGCTTGTCCACTCTATTCACCAAAAATTAAACGGAGATAAAGATGTGGCCATATCCAAGGCATAGAATTGCCATGTATGATACCTCTGACATATCCATATGTTTTGTTCATGTTATTTGTCAAATTAGAGAAAATTAATTTTTTTTATTTTCAAAATAGAAAAATTAACAAAAAATCTAATTTATTAATTAAAACAAACAAAAATGTCATTTAATGAATATGAGAAATCTTATTCACAATTAATTGCCGAAACCACGTCATGCATTGGAAAACTACATCTTTTCTCCGGCAGTAAGTATATTTTTTATCTATTTCTATTCTGAATTCTTACCCTTTACTTTACTTGACTGAGACTGAATTGATTCTTATTATGAATTCTGATAAAAAGCAAACTTGTGTGCAGAAAATCCTCTCTACGAAATCAACCTGCAAGCCATTAACTTGGACAAATTCGAGGCTTTTATATTATTTAATTTTTCAGATGACAAGAAAGAATTGTACACACAAATTGAAAGCAACTTAATTGAGGCCAATGAACTGGTGAGAAAAAATTTTCTATATTCTAGGTATACTTTATTATTTTTTATCAACCTATACCTACCCCTCATAGTTATTCAAAATAAAAATTGTTTTGGAATCGAAAAATTTAGAAATAGAATACATTTGTATAAGATCAAGAAACGTCTAAAGAATTTTTTCATTTATTATAAGTATCGAAATCTATAATAATAGATTAAAAACCACGTCAAATTCCCTATATGACTTATAATATAGCATACTTAATACTTATAATAACATTACGTATATCTAGGTATTAAACTTCTTTTTCTACCTATCTATTATTTTTTGAATTTTAGCTGGAGCAATTGGGATTAGAACTGCATAACTGTGATAAGACAATTAGGCCACAATTGAATTCAAAATATAAGTGCTACCAAGCTGAATTAAAAAGACTTGAAAATGAATATAAGAATAATAAACAAACTAGAAACTCAATAACATTTGATTCTGGGGATGATGATTACGATAATATTACAATAAAAGACGATCAAAAAGAAAGACTATTACAAAACACTGAAAGGCTTGAAAGAACTGGAAATAAATTAACAGAAGGATATCGAATTATTGTTGAAACTGAGCAAATAGGTAAATAAATAGAAAAAAAAAGATAATTATTTAACCTTTTGAAATAATTTCAAATTTTATTTTCTTTTAATTTGTTACAAAAAAAATATTAACGGATGGAGAAAAAAAAGTTTTATAAATGATATTTAAAACTAATTTAATTATGTACCTAATTTAGTTTCGGTGTTATAACTGAGAACTTTATATTTCGCTAGATTCAATGTTTTAATCCAAAGTAATATACAAAAGGAAGTACAAATTTTGTTTGTAAATTTTTTTTCTTATTAATTTAAAATATGAATCTCTTTGTCTAAAACAATATTAATCAAAATAATTTTTTTATAGGGAGCCAAGTATTAAACGATTTGCATCATCAAAGAGAAACTATTCAAAACACCAGGTAAAGTTAAAATTAAATTATATGTAGACTCAAAAATCACAAAAAAAAATTTTTTTTTAGGGCAAAAGCTAGGGAAACAAATGCTGACCTTGGTCGTTCATCCAGAATTTTGAGTTCTATGTTTTTTCGTGCAGTCAGAGAAAAGGCCGTACTCTATGTTGTTGGATTTTGTTTTATTTTAATTGTTGGTTTAAGCATTTATTTTTCAATATCTTCTAGTAATTAAAATGTACTTATTAAGTTTTAAAAATGTTATAAAATTAGTATATTTAAAATTTACATAGCTTATTTATTATCGCATGCTGTAAAACTTACATAATGGAACATTCCAATGCATTAAATATTTTAATCAGAATTTTAATAAGTATCGTGAATAAAGTAATAAAATATGTATCACTATAATACGGATTTTACTTTTGTTTTAGAATTTTCATTTAAAAATAAGAGTTTTAAAAAATTATTTGTTTTAATGGCTGGAACATTCTTTAAATTTATTTTTTGTTCGTTAAATTTAAGCCAAATTAAAAAATTTAAAGCTTATAAAATTTTTCCAAATTAACAGCCTTAAAAGGCAAGGCCCGATTATGTCCAAGATTTTGATTTTCATGAGTATCGGTTTATTAGTAGATTTCGATGGAAGGAACCTAAAAAAAATGTTTAGCACCCCATTGTAAACAAGGACTCAAACTTGGAGCAAAAAGCGGATTTTAATGAATATTGATTTGTATACAAACACGGTGATTTTAAAAATATTCGCCAAATAGTATTTTAAACCGAAATATTGAAAATGGTTCATACTTAATTTTTCAATGGTTCATGGTTGGATCAATTGAAATAATATTCACATATTTGAATATTATTATGGATTGTAACGATTATGTACAAAGGTATCAGGGTTTAGGGACTTGTAGAATTTTGTCTTGGTACGGTAGATTTGTATTCATATTGTCAAAATGTCAATGAAAGAATTAATAAAATATACATTATATGCACATATAATAGGTAAGGTATATTAGAATATAACAATGAATAATATTATTGTTAATGTTTTCAGTTACTATTAGTCTTTTGCATTATAAACAAGAAATAAAGAGTGTTAAAAAAGAAAATTTAATTAAAATAATAACAATAAGAAGTATTTTATTTTAAGAAAAAAATAATAAATGAGATAATTTAACAAGAAAATAAATTTGATTTTTAATTATATTTATATTTAAAAAAGCCGATTCTCTAACAATAAAAAGGAAAAATCGATGGCGACTGTAAAAGTTCCCGAACAAAAAGTACCTATCTTATTTAGGATAATTAAATTTTAATTTAAAATTATTTTCTTTAAATTGAAAAAAAAAAAATTTTAATATCTACCTTGTATAATTTTTCAGGTAATTTTAGTTGGAGACTACGGAGTTGGTAAATCATCATTATTTCGAAGATTTGCTACTAATCAATTTACAACATCAACAGACAGGCAATCTACTTTAGGTGAATATGTATGAGATTATTATTTATTTTTATAATAAAAAACAAAAAAAGGAAAATTGGAAAATTGAATAAATTTTTTTAACATTTAATCGATGAGTCATTGATTTGACATCAATTTAGGAATTAATACCGTGAGAATATGCTAAATATTCGTTGGGTAAAAATTCAATTGGTGTCAGTTTTATTCACACATCACATTGAATAATATATTGATACACATCATATATAATACCTACATAATATGTTAAAATTTTTTATGTCTGCATTATTATTTTCTCTAGACCACAAATATTAAAATTAAATATGATTATGATTACAAAAAAAAAAAAAAAAAATAGGGCTTTCTTTCACCAGTAAAGTAGTTATTATAACCTTTTAAGAACTGGATATAGTTTCAATTGCTGGATAGTTAATAAAGTAGCAAAATTAATTTTTTATTAAAATTATAAAAATAAGTAAAACAAGGGCTTAGAAACATCGTATACCTACCTACAAAAAATTACTACCACGATAAATCTATTCCAAAGATTATAAAATTTTGAAGAATATGCAAACTTCATTCTGGAAATCGGAAATACTTAGTTAATACACTGTAGTACTAGTTTTAAAAATTCAGTTGTCGATCAGGGTTTGTTTGTTAACCGTCCAATTTTATAATTTTTTTTAATGAATTCAAATTAATCTAATTTTTTTTTTCTTTGCATTTAAAAAAAAAAAACTAAATTTCTATTTCATTCATTTTAGGTTTGGATCATTTTTCCAAGGAATATCCAACAATGGATAAAACGATAAAGGTAATTTTTATTGTATTCTCTTTTTATAATTTGCGAATAAATTAAAATATTTCTATTGTATGCACATATTACATTATATAAAAAAAAAATTAGATTAAAAAATGTAATAACATTTTCATATCAACCTTGAAGTTATTCAAACTTTTATCATTTACCTATTTTGTATATTACAATTAAAATATAATTACAAGCATTTTTAATTTATTTCAAATTATTTGGAATTAAAAAAAAAAAATTTCTGTTGGAAGGATTTAAAAAAATAAACTACATATATGCACTCGATTTCTTTGAGATACATAGTTGAATTGTGGGAAATAGTTGAGGTGTCTGCTTCTAAAACATACCTAATTCAATACTAAAAAAAATTAAATATATGCTTTCTCTAACAGCGCACATAGACAAATATAAATATATTAGGAACAACACCAATGTTCTTCTTTTTTGTAATTTTGTTCTAATTAGCTTTTTTTACTATTAAGTTTGGGACGACTCCAACATTAGGATATAAAATTTTTTCATTCGTTGAAGAATAGATTTCAGAGGATAAGTAAACTTTTTATTAATTATTTCAAAAATATCAAATTTCACCCTTTAACAGAAAACTAGAACTATATGAGTTTCAACAATTCACGATAGATTTTCATATTTTTTTTTTTTGTAGAACCAAGAAAACAAATTGCTCTTTTACAATCGCCTTTAGCTCCAACCAAAGAAAGCTGATTGATATAAATAAAAAGCTTATAATTAATGGAGTCAATTTATATCAATTTATTATACAATCAAACTTAGTTCGGTAATTTTATTTTAGATACAATTATGGGATACTGGTGGTATGGAAAGAGTTGCATCGGTTACATCAAGTTATTATAAATTTGCTGAAAGTGCAATACTAGTGTTTTGTAAGTGACAACAAAGAATTAGGTACATAATATATATGCTGTAATGTAATTGCTTTGCTAATGAAAACTGCAACAGTATAACAGAAAATATTTTCTTTCGAAATTTTTAAGTTAAGACATCAAGCGTCAGAAAATTAGGACTAAATCTGTTCATTTTTAATTTTATATTCGGAACTTAATAAAAAAATATTTATTCTTTTCAGCCTGGGATAATATAACTTCATTTCATAATTTGTCACAGCATTTATTAGATATTGTAACTTATGCTGAAAATGCGAAAATTTTTTTATGCGGAAATAAATCAGATTTAGACACTAGAGAAGTTAGAAATTGTGACATTGACTCATTTATTGAACAATGTGGAGAAAGTTTAATTAGCGCAACATTTATCACTTCTTGTAAAACTGGTGTAGGAGTTGAAGAAATGTTCCGATGTATTGCGAAAAATTTAGTCCAGATCAATAGATCAAAAATGGAATTACAAAGTTTTAAAATTGATACATTTCATGAAGTTGGTGGAGAAGCCGAAGATGAGAGTTCCACATGCATTTGCTAAAAAAATCCTTTTAAGTTTTTTAATTAAGATTTTTTGAATAATAGCCTCGATAATGCTTATTCAATGTTATTAAAAAAAAAGTTTGCAATTAATTTTAAGAATTTAAAATAATTTAATTTTAATTGTTTGTTATTATTTTTTTTATTTTGATTTTGTCGGACGGAATATCAAAATTTTCTTACATATTATCCGTGAATGCAATTGTTCTTATGAAATGTTACGACTGTCGTTATTTTCAGTTAAACTGTAGTTCAAATTGGGACAAAAATATTTATGAAACTATCTACAATAACTTCTTACATATTTTCAATTATCTCACATTGGAGTGATTTACATTTGAAATTTCAGAAATAACTAACCCAAATATTTAAATGAAAATAATAGTGAAATTTTATAAACAAAATTCATGGAAATAAAAACAATACATTACTTATTTTATCCTAATAATAAATTTAAAAAAAAATTAATGAAAATCAATCTCATCTATGTCTTTGAAAAGAATGTATTTATATTTTTAAATTAATAAAAAAATAATTGTTTTTGTAATAATAGCTATTAACAACTTTATTTAAAATTAATTTTTTATTTATTTAAATAATTAGGAGAAGATAATAAATTTAAATATTTTTTAAAAACTATTAATTGTTTATAATCCTTAAAAACATGCTAAGATAAAATAAACATAACGATTTCGAGAAAAAAAATAAAGTTCTAATGTTTTTTTTTGGAAATTTAATACATTATTAATTGATATTTATAAGTTTTTTTACAAGCAAAAAATATGAGAAAATGTTTCTTGATTTTTATTTTTAATCTTATCGATAAATCAAGAGTACAGACAATCAAATTAAAGCAATCTCCTTCTCCTTTTCGTTCACTCTTGAAAGTCGAAATTCTCATAAATCGACGTGATGTAAATAAAATTGTTTATAAATATTTCAATGTTGTGACCATTGAATATTTTTCAAATCTATACCTTCCTGCACCATCTCCCATAGAGGAGACATTTCTCTTAATCTTTCGACATGTTTTATACATTTTTCTGCGGTATAATCTATTTCTTCAATGGTAGTAAATCTTCCAATTCCAAATCTAAAAAATTAAGCATATTGTAAAAAATATGAACATTATATAATTTTATATTTGCGTTCGTTAAAAAAAAATTTTTTTTACTAACCGAATTGAGCTATGAGCTAGATCTTCATCAGCTCCAATTGCACGTAAGACATAAGATGGTTCTAGTGATGCAGAAGTACAAGCTGAACCACTTGACAAAGCCACATCTTTCAACGCCATTAATAACGATTCTCCTTCAACGTAGGCGAAAGACAAATTAACGCAACCCGGATATGTTTGATGAGGATCACCATTACGAATAACTTGAGGTAGGTTTGAAGTTATCTTATCAATTAAGCGCTTCGAAAGAAATTCCATCCATTTATGATCGTATTCCATTTCTCTCATAGCTATTTCACATGCTTCTCCAATCCCAACCGCTAGTATGAATAGATTTTAGTTATTTAATAAAAGTTTTCTTAAATCACTTTATTTTTTTTAAACTTATTGAATTTTTAAGTTAAAAAAAATGCCAATTTAAATCAGAAATATAGAAAACAACCTTACCTAGAGGAGCCGGAACAGTCCCGGAACGAAGACCACGTTCTTGTCCACCTCCACTCTGTAAAGGTTCTAATCGAACTTTTGGTTTTCGTCTTACAAATAAAGCTCCAACACCCTTTGGACCATAAAGTTTATGCCCAGAAATTGACATTAAATCGATATTCATTTGATTAACATTTAATGGTATTTTTCCAACTGCTTGTGCTGCATCTGTGTGAAAAAAAACTTTTTTTGATCTGCACAAAGCTCCAATCTCCGATATAGGCTGTTTTACACCTAAAGATATTAATTAACATTACAAATATTCAAACTTTTTACATAAAATAATTCTTAATACCAATTTCATTATTAACAGTCATAATTGAAACTATCGATGTGTCTGATGTCATAGCTTTGTCTAGTTCCTCCATTTGAATAATACCGTTAGTTTGAACGGGTAAATATGTAACTTTATATCCTTCCCCTTCTAGAGCTCGGCATGAATCTAATACACATTTGTGCTCAGTCTGTGTTGTAATTATATGTTTCTTTTTTACACCATAAAACCTTAAATTAATTATTATAAATATTTTGTTTAATAAAATGGCATTTGTTAATTTTAAACGTAATTAAAAGCATCTGAAGATAATTTTTAGATTTTACCAAAAGTTAATAAGAATCTTGGAAATATTATTACTTAACGGTACGAGAATGATTTCAAGGGGAAAAGTAAGGGAAAAATGCGGAAATAATTACCGTGCTACTCCTTTGATTGCTATATTATTAGATTCTGTTGCACCTGAAGTAAAAATTATTTCTTTTGGATCTGCACCAATTAATCTTGCAATTTGATCTCTAGCTTTTTCAACGGCACTTTCTGTTTCCCATCCGTAAGCATGAGTTCGTGAATGTGGATTACCATAAAAATTTGTCAAAAAAGGTACCATTGCATCAAGTACTCTGGGATCCTAAAATTAAAAAAAAAAAATCGTTATAATAAATTTAAAGAAATATGATCTAAATTTAATGAAAATTCTTAATAGTGTTAAATTATTGAAGTACATGTACGGAAAGATTCGAACCTATTAAAAATTATTTATTTTTATTAAACAAAAATTTTTTTATTTCTACTTGGGTAATATGCATTTTAATCATTAATGAATAAAATCACAATTTTTGTTCAAGAACTAAATGCCGGCAAGGTCACACGTAAGTTTTATTAATTCTTTATTATTCTTAATGGTAGGTAGGTAGTTAAAATAAATTTTAATTCAAACCAGAGATGTTGTTGCTTGTGCGTCCAAGTACAATGGTCTGCCATTTGGTATTTCGTCTCTTATACTGAAGTCTCCTGGTTTTTTTAAATCTAAAAAACGAAAAATGAATTTCATTAGATTTTACCACATTAATAATTTCTTATCAAAATTGATAAAAAAGAAAAAAATTTCCACTTATTCAGGTCCAGGTCCTTACCATTTGAGTAAAATTTCGAATTAGCAATCGGAATATTCGAATTATTTAGTTTTATAACTTTTTGTCGTAAAGAGTTTCCAATTTTTAACATTTTTCCAAAAATTTTCTTTTACTTTTATTTTTTTCTTGCAGGTTCTACTAGATTTGCTTTTTTTATATAAATAAATTAAAAATATACAGAGTACACTAATCAAAAAAATTTAAAAACAAATTGCGTCATAAAATAAACACACGATTTGTAGTTAGCTGCTTACAAAACTTACTAAGAACAAGGTTGCCAATTGTGTTTTTTATTTATTAATGTTTTCTGTTGCAACGGTTGCGACTGAGCGAGTATCAAATAGAATTAACGGGAGGAAACTGAAATTTATTGATTTCTGAAAAGATAATAATATCTGTCCTACGTTAATTATTCTTTTATTGAAATTTCAAAAGATGTAGTTAAATTGTTTAGTAACTTCATCATATAAGATACGAATTGTGGTTGTAAAGGAGTTTCACCGCCGAGCCAAACTCGACGCGACGGACGCGACGCAAACGTTAATGACGTTAATGACCATATAATTTTACGTTAGCGTCATTAACATCGTTAACGTCCACACTGTTCGCGTCCATATATTTAACCGAACTATCAAATAAAATTATTAAATCATAGAATCAATTCAATAGTCTGTATAAGGTCTACAACAAAAAAATAATGAAATTGAATTTGTGAACGACTTTAGGACATTACTTCAGTATTTGAAATAACATCTGTAATACCTTGTTCGCACTTCAATATTTTTCCGGATATTTCGATTTTACCGGAAACTTTGTGGATATTATCATACAAAAACTTTTTCCGGATATTTTAATTTCCAGTTATTTTTCCACTTATACCTTGTTCGCACTTCAACATTTATCCGGATAAATAAGTGGAAATTTCCACTTTCTGAAACTACCGTTCGCACTTTAGAAGTGGAAAAAATTTGACGGTTCTAGAAAAAATATAAATAAATTTAAAAACCGTACCAAATATATCAAAAAGTAGCTAAAAGGAACTAGCTAAGTGGAAAAATAACTGGAAATTAAAATATCCGGAAAAAGTTTTTGTATGATAATATCCACAAAGTTTCCGGTAAAATCGAAATATCCGGAAAAATATTGAAGTGCGAACAAGGTATTAGCTAGTTCCTTTTAGCTACTTTTTGATATATTTGGTACGGTTGGCACCGTTTATTTTGTGTCAAAATATCAAAAAAAGTGAAATTTAATTCTAAAATTATTTATGAACTTCAGATTTTTGAAAATTCATAACAAAAAAAATAAATTTATTTATATTTTTTCTAGAACCGTCAAATTTTTTCCACTTCTAAAGTGCGAACGGTAGTTTCAGAAAGTGGAAATTTCCACTTATTTATCCGGATAAATGTTGAAGTGCGAACAGGGTATAAAATCGTGTCGTTAAAAAACCTGTAAATTGAAATCCGAAATACTTGCTAATAAGTGAACCGACTCTAAATTTATAGTTTACCACTAATCGCATGAAGTTGTATAGGTATTGTTTCTTTAAGCCATCTTAATTTTAGTGATCTGGTAACATTGATATTTTTCATTTTATTATTAAAAGTTGAAAAATAAAAATAAAGAAAAAATTAATTAATTAATATTTAAAATTAATTTTTTTTTATTAAACAATTATTGTCGATAATAATATTTAATACGATTATCAAAAAATTGTCAGGAAATTGATTCGACTTTGAAAATTCTGAAATGAATAAATGTTTTTAATTTTTTTTTTGTTTTGATGTTGATGATAAAATATTTGGAAGTTGGAACTGGAAGAGTAGAGAATAAATAAAGAAAGAAAAATATTGGTATTTTAAATTCAGCAGTAATCATTCTGAAATAATTTTTATATATTTTTTTTGTCAATTTATTACTGAAAAACCGAAATAAGTAATAAAAAAATTTGTATTTTTACGAATTAATTAAAAAATATATATTTTTTTTAGTGCGTGCAGCTATGGCAAGAAGATCATACGAAGATGACGATCTTAGCCCCAATGATAGTCCGAACGATGAAATTGAACAAGGTCAATTAGCGATTTCTGTCAATGAAGAAAATAAAACACATAAAGGTTCATAAATTTTTTTTCGTCATTATTAGAAAATTAATTAATGATTTACAAAAATCGAATTATTTTAATCTATAGATTTGGTTTCTAATCTACTTACAAAAATGATTTAAGATTATTTGTTTAAGTTAAAGAACGTAGGTGTCAAATTTAAAATAAGAAAAGTCTGAAAGAGTGAATTAATAAGCCAATAAGATATTGTCTTGCTGAGCAAGAAAAATATACCTATCGATAGTTTTGAGAAAGTTTTTTTGTTTTTATTTTCGAAGATTCATTTTGTAGAAATATCTAGTTTTTTTAAGTCATAGTATCCGACCAAGAATTTGTTTACAGTTCCAAATATGCAAATGTTTCATAAATTAGCTTTTGAAACATACTTCGTAAAATGGTTGTTCGACTGTATTCGACTTTTTGCTTTATCTTCTATTTATCAAAAGTATTGAAATCTTAACTTTCGGAAAAATGTATTTTCCATAAAATATTGTATTTGCCTACTAATTTCAGGTAGTAATTGAATAAGTTTAATTTAAGCCTTACGATTTATTTTATTTTTATAATTATAGATATTTGGACAAAGTGGATAAATCCACTTAGAAAAAGACGGAATCGACTTTCGCCTACAGTTATAACATTTAATATTGTATCTGCCCGATTAAGTGATAACGTTGAAACTGGTTCAAATGAAAAATTTTATGTAATTTATAATATATCCATTTTGGAGGACCCAAATAATTTCGAAAATCCACCAGCACTTATTGAAAGACGTTACACGGATTTTTTGAATTTGTACACAGGATTGAAAAAATTCAGGCCTGACCTATTGAATAATATTTATTTCCCGAAAAAAGTTTTGTTGGGAAATTTTTCACCAGATCTTATAGCTGAAAGAAGCTCAGCATTTGAAAATTTACGTAAGTTAAACTGCATTAAGATTAAGTTATAATATTACTAAAATAATTAAGATAGAAAGATGTTTACAAATAATGTGAAAACAAAAATTTGTGAAACTTGCAATCTTTGTCAAGATTTGCTTGTTACGTGATTTAAGTGGAGAAGTTAAAATTTTATTTGCATATGTAGATTTCTTAAGTTTAAAAATACTGCAGATCAATTGAAAACTTCAAAAATTTATTGATGAAATGTAACAAAAGTATTTCTAAAATGTGAAATCATAGTTTAACTATATAGTTAAAATTTTATTTATTAACTTTTTGAATATTTTTTTTTTTAATATCAAATTCCTTTTCTAGTTGAACACATTGTATCATCAACAATATTAAAAGAATCGGAAGCATTTTTAAATTTTTTACAAAATGAAACTTATGTTGCTTGGTAAGTGGAAATGCGTTTTTAATCTTTTTCTATTTCAAAATAAAAAAAATATGAAATTAAATGCTAAGTTTAAATAATTGTTGAATTGAATGTCATTTATGATTTAACAAATTGGGTTCAGTAAATGATTTTTTACAAAACTTATATTACTTTATATATTAAGGAAGTATTAGAACGATACTTAAACGCCTAGAGTCTACAGATTCCTCAACTCGATTTTAAAAGTGTTTGTTTTTTAAATTACTTTGGTTTTATAGAGAAACATTTTGATTCTAACGAGATTTGACTTCATTTATGCTTTTAAAGTCAGATTAACATAATTTGTCAGTTAATTTTATCATTTTCCTATACCCACCGTGGTAAACTTTAAATCTTTTTTTTATTAAAACTTCTAGCAATGTTTGAATCCCTTTTTAGTTTTCAGGTATAAAGTTTTTTTTGTAGAAAAACCAATAATTAATTAACTAATATTATTTTACATAATTTTTGTACTTTCTTACTTTCAGTCGATATTTAGATGAACGTAGAAATGAAGTAGCAGTGCCTATTTTAGAAAATAATTTTAAATTGTTGAGCAAAATATTTATGGATCGCTCCCAAGCTGTCTTATTGAGCCTGTGCCGTTTGGTAAGAATTCAAAACTTTAAAGATTTTGCGTTTGGACGATTAATTTTCGATATATTATTTACAATTATTGGACTTTTAATATTGTCGAATTTAAAAGCTTGTTTTGCACTTTGGTTGTTAATTATGTACCTGCCTACAAATTAAGTAATAAGTTGAATATTAATTTGATAAAAACAATTTTTAATTACACCCTGTCTTTAAAATTAGTAAAAAAACAAAGATTAATAATTTTTATTTTTTTTTTGAAAATAAATACTGCATTACATATACGGACGTATGTACATAAAATATATATTCGAATTAAAAATTTTGTTATTTTATTTGAATATTTAAATTTTTTGGGTTTACTGCAGATGACGTTTTACTTTTATTTATAATGTTGTACATATATAAGCATTTCATTTTTAGGTGGTTGCTTGTACCACATCACCAGTGCCTCATCCATCTGCCGAATTTTACACTGAACTAGCTTTAATAAGGTAATAAATTGACATTTTTGAATAATGAAATTAGATTCCTTAATAGGAATTTGATTTTGGAAATGACTCTTAGTATAATGCACTGAAAAAAATCAACTTCTTCATATTTAATTAATTTATTTTCAATTATCTAGATATGAAGGCGTTTCAGATACCGATTTGTTGTTATTATATATTCCATTATTACATACAGCTAAACATTTGTGGTGAATTTATAAAAAAAAACTCATTTTAATTTATATTAATTTAATTTAATTAATATTATTTTAGGTGGCAAAAGAATCGTGATAAATCACCAATTGTCCAAAGATTAACTGACATGTCCAAAAAAGGAATAAATACTTCACCAAACTTGACATTAGCACAATCAATTCATAAAATTGATCCCAAATCTGAAACTATATAAACTTTTAATTTTAATTATATTTTTTTTAAATAATTATTTTAACTTAAACCTATAAAATAAGTGTAAAATCAAAAGTTTCCATTTATTTTTTTATTTTTTATTAGTAGATAATACTCAAAACCATTGACAATGTTTAAGTTAGCGTTATTATCCATAATTGCAAAAAAAAAATTTTTGTTTACATTTTTTTTTTTTATTGTTTAATTAAATATATTGTTATTTAAATTTATTTTATTTTGTAACATTTTATTCTGTATATTTAAAAAAAACTGTTTTTGTTAATATTATGTAGATTGATAGATTTTTTAGTTTATTTTATTTTTATGTTTAAAAGACAACAGCGTTTGAAGAAAAGAAAAATCATATTTACCGACTTACAGCTTAGTTAGTGAATTAGTCCTATTTATTTATTTTTTTTATTTGTCAATGTAATAAGGGTTGTTATGTGCAATTTTTTGAATATGAATTTAATGTTTAATAAATATTTAAATTTATATTTGAACCATTTGATAAGATGTTTATTCTTTTTATTGCTGATCGTTATTTTTCTAAATATTTGTAAGAATTATGATAGTCAGTCATGTCGTCGTTTTGTAGCGTTTTATTATTATATTGTAAGTTTTATTTTATACATTTTTTATCAACAAAAATTAAGAAAAAAGTACATTCAAATAAGTTTCAGTGTAATCATACCAATGTAGAATGACAATTTAAAAGAACATTATTAAATTTTATTTTACTTAGTTTAGTTGTTAGTTGATCAATGTTTTAATGTATCACCGCTAAGATTGACAAAAAAAAGACTAAATCAAAAACTATGTAAAAACATCTTTAATTTGAAGTCAATAAAAATGCAATTATTTTATTCTCATAAATAAATATTGTTTCTATCAATTTTTTTACTTTATTCTTTATATTATATTAATGACCTATGACATAATAAAGTTCATTTTTTTATTTTTATCAGCTTAGAATTTCAACAGTCAATGATAATGAATGTGATCATGATTTCAAATACTCATTTCCTTATTTCCTTGTTTATAACTTTCAACGTTAAAAACATTTGCATATTACCCAAAGAACATTTTGAAATACATTTTTTTTAATAAAAAAATGCATTTTTTTGCAGTTGCTTTTTATTTATTTAACAGCGAACCAAATCAACGAATAACTTCTTATAAGAAAATATTTGTATAAAAAATCGAGATATTGATAATTTATTATATAGCTTTTAATTAATATCAAACTCAAAAAAAAAAAAACTCAAACCACTCTAATTTTCGCCAATTTTTTTTTATCAAAATACAATCTTAAATAATAAATTTTTATCATAGATCTAAATTTAATGAGAATTGAGATTTTTTGGTGCACAACAGAATTTTCCATACATTCAGTCAATTGAATAAATCAAAGAGAGAATTATTTTCATTCAGTATTCTTAATTATACGATTGAAGTTAACGGTTGCGATCGGAAGTAAAAAAAAAAGCTCGTTAATATACAAAAAAAATATAAAAGTTTAAAAATTAAAATATTAAGTTAAAAACAAAAATCTATGTTTACTCTTTGCAACAGATGATACACTGAAGGTTTTCCATCAAATTTTATGAAAACAATCCATATTGGGTGGGCCCATACTTGCTATTTTGTTACAAAAACATTTATTTAAAATTTCAGATAAGAACCAAGAGCTACAATTATTATTAAACACATAATATCGGCTTGATAAAACGCTAATATTATTTTTAACGGAAAAATAATTGTTAAACTAAATTATTGTTATTATAACTTTCGTTGGTGCGGTAATGTAGTATCTGTGAAAACCAAAAATTATTGGAACTCAATGACTAACAAACTTTTAAACTTATATTTTATTACCTTCTCTTTTTTTTGAAAAATATCACGCTTAAGTCAAGTTGAAAACTGAATCATTTTCCCAAGTTCCAACCCGATATATGAAATGAATCCATAATCAAACTAGACAAGAGAACAACACTGCACCAAGACGGCAGTATTAATTTTGATGAAAGTTATTAATAATAAAGTTAAAGAATGATAATTAAAAATTATCCTAATAATAATAATAAATTATTAGTCGTTTATCATTGGTTTTGTAGTTCTTTACTTTTTACATACCCAAGTTTAGTTTAAATAAATTAATCGTAAAAAGTGAATAAAAAGGTTATTATATTTCTTATATTTATTTATTGAATTTTTTGTTAAAGGAAAAATATAAAAAATAAATAAGCGAATACTCCGTTTGAAATTTATTGCTTATCCGAGCAATTATTACATATTGCATAAAAAATTATCAAAAATTATATAACTATTATACAAACATGAAAAAAAAATTTATAACTGACCATTCTCGTGTACTTTCAGTTAAGCCATTGAACTTAGTATTCAAACATTTTATTTTCGCACATTTAGCCTTAAAATAATATTATATCTTGTTCGAACCCTTTTTTTTTCTAGAACTTCAAATTCTTCCCTTTTCTCAAGTTTGAAAGGTACTTTTAGAAATATTTTTAGAAGCGAACAAGGGATTACTGAAAGTTATTATAGTAGATTAGGTATCTTGAAGAATACTTACAATTTTAATGAATAAAAAAAGGAAGGGAAATAATAACTTTTATTTACATAAATAGTTTTTAAATATGAGTTGAAAACAAAGGTTAGTTGTCGAAAAAAGCTAACTAAATGTTTTATTTTTCATTAAAATTTATATAAATTTCTCTTATGTAACACATTGGATATGAAATCGAAATTATGATATCACTGTATCGTTATTTTTGAATTGAGCTTAAACTTAAGAACCGGTTTTATATGTTTTTGGTGTAAAAAATACGTTTTCCATAAAATTGAATGAAAATTTGTGAAAAAAAAATATGCGTAAATATATGCACTAATTAAATAACTTAATTACAGTAATTGTTAGTATTTTGCTATTATTTCTTTTAAAAAATAAATTGAAAATAATAATAAAATATTTTCTATGCCAAAACTAGAAACAAAAATATTTTGTTAAACTTTTTTATTTTTAAAAATAACAAAAAAAAAACGAAAACAAAAAAAAAATAATTAGCAAATAACTTAATGGGTAATATTATATCCAGAAAACCGTGTTTATCATGGTGCCGTGGTGGATCAGCAAATAGAGATACAATAAATGCTGAAGTTGTATCAAATTATCCAGCTACAGCAATTCCAATTGAAGATTTTATTGGTAAGTCTAACTCTACGTATAAAAAATTATATAATGTGTAAAAGTACCTGTAAATTTTAGAATTCTTACTTAGGGAACTTTTGACTTTAAAATACCTTGACCTTCAGTATTGCAATGCCACCCAATTTATAAATTGCAGAACGAAATAAGAAAAAATTAGAATCGATAGATTGAACAAATATTTTAATCCCTAACTTTAATATTTCGTTCAAATTGTAAATACATAATTATTTTATTTTGCCAAAAAGTAAAAGTTGAATATTTATTATATTGTAAAGAAATTATTCTTGATTATGAAATAAAAATTGCTTGTTACACTTTTTTTGTTTATTTTTTTATTATTATTATTATTTAAGATAATTTATAAAATCTTAAAAAAAATTAAAAATTGTTGGAATAATGCTGCACTTGCACTTGCACAAAGTCCATATTACAGCATTGATTGTAATTGGTATTATGTTTTGTACTGAAAGTAAAAGTTGTTAAATTAAAAAAGTTTTATAAAACAAATTTATTTTAACAAAAAAATATTGAACGTTTATTAAAAACTAAAGTGTAAACTTATTGGCTTATTGGGTATTTGAGTCTTAGTGTTGTACGAATAACGATTACGGGGTTTTTGGTATGATCTTGTAAAACTTAAGCAGAAAACTAGAATTTTAGACATTAATTTTAATAATTTTTTTTTTTGGAGAAAATAAGTATTTTTTGCAGCATAAACGACGATTTTTTTTTCATTCAATTTTGTAAATTTATAATTTTTTATTAAATCAATAAAATTAAAATACATACATAAGAAACTAAATATAATTTAAAAATCTATAATAGCATTATTGCTCTTTGACTTATTTATTCTTCAATTGAAATTTATGATTCTGAAAAGAATGATTGAATTTATAGGTACTACCTACATAATTTAGGAAGGTAATCAAATAATTTACATTTCAATTTTTATTTATATTTAACAAATTGAAGAGGACAGAACTCAATGAAATTTAAAGATTTTTTTGAACTATTGGCCACAAAGCCAAAGAATAAAATAGGCACCATTTTTTAAATAATGCGCTAAAATCTTTATATATTTAATTTAAAGATTTGTTAAAAGTTTTTCAATCACAAGTTTATAATTAGGTACTTGCTTTATTTTTAATATAATAAAGGTGATTACTTACTATCTATTCTATAACATCAAATGAATTAACATAAATAATTAAATGTAACTGAATTTCTTTCCGAAAAGATTTTCATTAAAATAGATCAGATCTTTGAAGTTTAAGGTCAGATTGATTAATTAGCATTAATATAACAAATGAAGATCTTTGATGAATTCATTAGAATTTATAAAAAAATCTCACATTAATGAGTTGAAATTCCTGAAACTATAATGATATCTAAATACAAATTTGGTAATGCTTCGTGAATTTTAATGAAATTGGCGAGACTGTAGACAAAAAAACATTTTACTCATCAATGATTGTAAAGAATTATTTATAACGTCATTGTTAGCATAACCAAACACACATATTATTATGCTTGGGACTTATAGATTGTGAATAGCATTAGAGATGAATAATATACAATCAATAATGCTTGAATGAATTTTTTTTTGTAGTTAAAAGCACAGATCATATTTATTTTAATATCACTCCTATTGAATAATAAAAGCCATTTGGTTAAATATAATAAATAATTTATTTTTAAATATTAATTTGCAATTATTATAAAAATTTTGTAATTGAACATATGCATGCAAAATTAAAAATATCTCTCATATCCATAAACCAATTTTAATCCAATTCCGCTTTAAGCACACATCTCTGGGTTTGGAGGCAAATATTTTATCCCCCAGTTTGAAATCTTTGAAACATTCCAGGCTTATTTTTTTTTTGTTTGTCTAATCGACATCTATCGACACCACTTACTAATTTGCATCAGAATTTTTTAAAACTTTAAAAAAATTTAAAATAATATAAATTGAGATCTTCTTTTTCCGGAGTCCTGAATCACCAGAATATTTTAATCATAATTTTAAAAATTACTCTGCGAAATTATATAGATCTTAGAAAATCATAATGATGTCGTTTAACTCAAATGTTTTGTTAATACATTTCTAACTAACTGAATTATTGAAGCTATTAATTATTCCAAAAGTGATCTTTATATAAGAATCATTTTTATTAAAATGAGAAATATAAATCAGAAGTATTAAATATGAAAATTGTAAAATTATTTTTCAGTTTTATTTTAAGCATTAAACAGAATTGACTATTAAAATCGGGCTTTTTAAATTCTTACATTTATATAGTGTTCACAATTATGACGTAAAAAATAGTTTTTCTTAGTTATAAAGATTACATACGAAATATTTAATATTATTTTAAGAGTAAATGGCGCGCTATTTTGAATCATGGACATACAGACGTCGCCCGCATTCACATTCACCCACACGAAGACGTCCCACTAGATGGCCTTCACCACCAAATTGTAATTTTTCACACAAAATTTTCATTATAATTTTTTCTAATTTAATTATAATACTGGAATAGTTTTAAATACATATAAATCTACGGTATTATTAAGTTATTTTTTAAAATTTATAAAAGCGGCAATAAAAATTAATAACTTATCACCTTTAAAAAGCATAAAAAAAAGTTCCGATCGTTAAAAATAATTACTATAAAAAAAAATGTTTTTGAACGACTTTTCTTACATATGGTTCGTAAAATAAATATTAATTAAATGATAATGTTGACGTTTTTTAAGTTCCTTTAAGCGGAAAATTTGCCGTAGATTAGGAGAAAAATATTAATCTCTTCATAAAGGTAATGCAAAAAACCTTAATTAAAATAATTATAAGTATATAATACAGAAGTAATGTAATAATATAAAAATAATTACTAGTTTACATATAATTTTATTTAAAATTTGTTATGAGTGGGCAGCACAGGTAAATAATACACAAGAAGCTTAAATGAAATTGGAGTATCAAATTGATTGTTCTTTTTTATACCACTTAAGTAAATAAGCGAAATATATATTTCAAAGCCAGGATAAAGTTAATTGTGGAAATCTCAAAATCTTTTGTAGATTCGCGGAACTTCTTTGATATCGCGGAACTGGAAAACAAGTATACATTTTAAAGTTTTTTTTTTGTCAACGTTATGTTTTTTAATTTATTTATCAGAAAAATGAATACTGTCATTTTCATTTTTAGAATTTTTTAATAAGGCAATTAGAAGTATTTTAGAGAAGAATTTTTGGTTTCATAATACCGCTTTATGTCATGATTCATGATTTCTAAGACATTTATCCGGATTTAAACTTCAATTCTTTCCGTTAACAATAAATTGAAAATATTAATAATAAAATTATGAATTTTAATTTTAATTCTTTTTATTACGAATTATGTATATGTATAGTATTTTTAAATTGAATACGTAGTATAGAATCATTTCAAAAATCGAATATATACTTATTAATCTTATTATACATATATAAATATTTATAATTGAAAATATTTTAGAAATTACATCATTAAAAAAACAAGAAGAAATTGTGCTTTGATTTTTTCCCCAATTTGTAACTTTATTTAAAGAAAAAATTAATTGAAAAAAATTAAGAAGTCAAGTGTTATGAATCAATTAAAAATAAATCATAATTTTAAATTAATGATAAAAATAAATATATACACATATGTGTGCTATTCGATTGTAGGAAACAAATTGGTTTTGAGAAAAATTAATACGCTAATGATTAAATTGAACTTATAGAAAAGAAAATATTTTTCATTTTTGTTTGGAATTTAATTATAAATTTTTTTATTTATAATTGTCGTGTTCTTAGATTAAATTTTCTTCTATAGTATTCTTGAGAGTTTTCCTCAATTTTTGTAGTAATTTTTTTATGTATTAATATCTTTAGTTTGTATTTATGTTTGTTGTCACTGATATTGTTCCGCTATTCCGATTCTGAAACCATATTTATGATACGGGAGGATTATATTGATAATATAAAAATAAAGAACAAGAATAAAACAAAGTCTCAAACAAGCTGATATCACTGTTCTGTGGAGACTCATGACTTTTTGTTGTCGCCTTTAATGGTTTTTGTTTAAATTTTTTGAGTTTTTTTATTCACGGCACAATGATTCATAGAAGTATTAAAAAAAATTATTACTGTTTGTGCTTTTATTATTGCTTTTATTATTGTGCTTTTATTCTAAATATACTTAATTGATCAAATATACATTATGTTTTCTTGTGATCAAAAATCACGCAATTATACATTTCTCAATTTTAGTTTAGTAATATTAAAATAACTACATTTTAATTTAAAACAAAGATAAAAAATGTTTAATTTATTGCATACACATTTTGTTTTTAATTAATTTTTTGGGCTTGGTACATTTTACCATAATATGAAGTTATATACATTTTACATATACATGTTACATATTATGTCATATTAGCAGACGACAATAAAATGAAATCAGATAAATAAATAATTCTTATCTTAAAAATATGAAACAAAATATTTTCATAAAATTCATATAAATTTGTAAACCACGTATAAATATGTATTTCCCTACTTATAGGTATTCGTGATTTTATTAGTTTTGCTCTATATTATGCAGTAAGTAATTGATTAAAAAATTAATAATTAGAATTCTATATATAGTATATTTTTCACCGTATAATTAAATTTAAAGTCACGAAACTACAATGAAAATTTTGTTCGTAAATAATCTAGTTTAAATAACAATTTTTAATGTGACTAATATTTAAATAATTTATATTTTTAAATTTCACCTACACAGATTCTGGTTCGGATGCAGTTTTAGGTGTACGAAATGTTGATTTAAATTTCGAACAGAATGCACTTCAACATCATACGAATTTCTTTGATTCGAGTAAAAGTCATTTAGTTATACGGCGAGGTCAACCGTTTACATTGAAAATTACACTGAATCGACCTTATTCAAAAACAAATCATTCTATAAGCTTTATTTTCACTGTTTATGATGATGAGAGACCTAGTCATGGCCATGGGACTCTAGTAGGATTGGTACCACAAAATAATGTCGACGATTTAGGTGATCCCTTAGAATGGGGAGCTGGAATTTTATCTGTTGATGGTGATCTTTTGACAGTATTAATAAAACCTAGTGTTACATGTCCAGTGACACAATGGAAAATGGATATTGATACGAAATTAATTGATGGACCATCTAAATCGTACACATTATTACACCCTATTTATATATTATTTAATCCATGGTGCCAACAAGATCAAGTATATATGCCTGATGAATCAAAACGAAAAGAATATGTTATGACCGATACTACATTAATTTGGAGAGGGTCATACAATCGTCTCCGGCCTTCAGTTTGGAAATTGGGTCAGTTTGAAAAACATATATTAGACTGTTCCTTATTGATAATAAGTAGTATAGGACGGGTTGGAGCTGCGTATCGTGGTGATCCAGTACGAACGTGCAGAGCTTTGTCGGCTGCTGTTAATAGTCCAGACGATGACGGAGTAGTTTTAGGTAAATGTGTATCAAACAGCAAGTTTGTGAAAGTTGTAGTAAATTTTGTTTTTTTATTTTGATGGCATAGTCCTAATATTCTTATACTTTTAAATAGGTAATTGGACAGAAGACTTTGCTGATGGTGTAGCACCCACTAAATGGGTAGGATCAGTTGAAATTTTACAAAGATATTATAAAAAAAGAAAGCCTGTAAAATTTGGACAATGTTGGATTTTTTCTGGAGTATTAACAACAGGTAAAAAAAAATATATATCATTTACTTCAGAATTGTTATAATTTAGTCTAATCTTTTTAAAGTGGCGAGAGCTTTGGGAATACCATCAAGAATAGTAACAAATTATAGTTCTGCACATGATACTCAAGTAAGTCACTAAAAAATTGTTTTAATTTTTGTTATAAATAGGAATAAAAAACGGTTTAAGATGAAATTTTTAAGCTTAACTTATGTTCTGCGTTGATCGAATGAAGAACGACTTTCTGATATTAGTCGAAATTTCTAAGATCTATTTTCTTATCTTTAAATCAATTTTCTTTTATTTTAGGCATCTTTAACGGTTGATTATTTCGTTGATGAAGAAGGAAAAGTTATGGAAGAGTTGAACACTGATTCAATATGGAATTATCATGTTTGGAATGAAGTTTGGATGGATCGACCAGATCTAGGAATTGGAAATTATGGAAGCTATGGCGGTTGGCAAGCTGTTGATGCAACTCCACAGGAACAATCCGATGGCATGTATAGAGTTGGACCAGCACCGGTATTGGCGGTTAAAATGGGTGAAATATTGAGACCTTATGATTGTAATTTTCTTTACTCAGAAGTCAATGCTGATAAAGTATTTTGGCGGTATTCAGGCCCTTACCAACCAATGAAGCTTCTGAGAAAGGATGTTTTAGGAATTGGGCAATTGATGTCAACTAAAGCTATTGGGAAATGGGAACGAGAAGATATAACTGGTACCTATAAATATCCTGAAAAGTCTGAAGATGAAAGAAACACGATGTTGAAAGCCCTAAAAATGAATGCAAGAAATGCGTTTAGTAGATATTATTTAAATGAAAATTTCAATGATATTAAATTTGATTTTGAGCTTCGTGATGATATCAAAATTGGAGAAAACTTCAGTGTTATTATTCGAATTCAAAATAAATCTCTAGATAAATCCTACTTCGTAACGGGAAATTTAAATGTAGATACAGTATTTTATACTGGATTGAACAGAGATGCGGTGAAGTCTGTCAGGTTTGAAAATGATATGAAACCAAATAGTAATGAATATGTCAAGATGGATGTTGATTTTCATGATTACTATGCAAAATTACAACCGCAGGTAATTTTTTTTTTATAGTTTAAATACTACGAGTTTTTTCAACTATAATAGTTTGTTTTTATTCATATTCAAAAGTTGTGTTTTTGACACTGAAGTATTATTATAAAGAAAAACTATAGTTGATTCCCATAATTTCCCTTAATTTTTATATTGGTAATGAGGTTCGAGTTTAAAATAACATTTTTATATTTTTTCAGGCGGCTTTCAACATATCTTGTTTAGCTTCTGTTCGAGATACCGATTATGAATATTATGCACAAGACGACTTTAGAGTTCGGAAACCTGATATTAAAATTAATTTCCAAGGTAAAGTAATCTCACATCAAGCAGTCGATGTCATAGTACGATTAACAAATCCACTTCCAATATCACTTAAAAAGGGTTTATTCCAAATTGAAGTAGGTTAAAACAAATTGAAGCTTAAATTAGATTATTAATGAGTTTTCATTGTTCTAGGGTCCTGGCTTGGAGAAACCACTTCTATTTAAGGTAATTATAATTGACTAATAATAATTCTTGAGCATGAATAGTAGAAGCTAAAATATATTTTATATTGTCGTATAACATTCTTAGTCTTGTGCTACGAAATTAATGAGAACAATTTCTTATTTTAATTTTTTAATGAAATATTTTGCTTCTAAACAAAATTTTTGATAAAGGACTATGATGTACATTTTAATTACGAATAAATCAGTTTATAGCAAAAAATGCTATTACCTTCCTAGTGACACTTTGTATTGCTTCAAAATATTTTTTTAATTACATATAAACTTGTTATAATTTTGTCAACATTTATTTTATTTAGATTGCTGAAATTCCAGTAGGTGGAACAGGAGCCAGCACTTTCAAATGGGTACCTCCGTATGCTGGAAGAGGAACTTTAGGTATTATTGTTATTCAAAAATATATCTTTAAATTTTCATGTTATTTGATATGAATTTCAATTTGGACTTAAACGTTTGTTTAATTTTTAAATGAAAAATCAATTAACGTTTTTAAGACCAAGTAGTCTTCATCTTCAACACTTATATAAACGTGATATTATTTTCCAATTCATTTTTTTTGGAATTTTAGTTGCCAAATTCAATGCAAGAGAATTGGATGATGTTGATGGATTTTTAGCTTTTGAAATTGAACCAAGACCTGGTGATATTATTTTAAATGGAACTACATTCACAAATGAAATAAACATTCGCACAGACGTTATACCTTAAATAAATATAAGTTTTACTTTAATTTATTTCCTAGTATTTAAACAAAAATTTTAAACAATTGCCATTTTTTACTTTTATAAAACTAACATTTTTATTTCATATTTTTATTAACTTTTACTAATAATAAGAGTTAAATATATATTATTTATTATAGTATAATGAACTTAAAATAGTTAACCGTAGAGTCGAGTGATTGAAAAATGCACAAAATAAAAATGTTTGCAATCAAATTAAAAAAAAACCTATGGAATTATTATGCTCTCTGATTCGTCAAAAAAATTCATTAGTGTCATAATTTAACTTTTATTGTGATGTTCGAATCTAGATGGATTTATTTATTGCCATTTTGAAGTGATTATATTTATATAAAATGATATTTTTATTATGTTTCTTATTTCAAATAAGAAATGTATATTATTTACATTAAACATCATTTTTTATTAATTCATATGCATATTTTTTAATTCAATTGCATAACTAGAAATACATTAAATTATTATTTATTAAGTAAATGGATTTTGTATACACGTGTAGTGTATGTACATAATGTAATGTACTAAAGATGTAAAGTGTTAATTTAGTTTTTTTATTACAATTTTAAAAACTGTTAAATTAATAATTTTTAAATTAAAAAAAAAATTTAATATATATGTTAAATAAAATTTGTATGTTATAAACAAAATAAAAATACTTAATTATTTTTGAAAATTCTCTATAATCTCACCATGTAAGTATTTATTTCTCCTTTTTGTGCAAGTAAGAATTTCACGATGTTTCGTTTTTCACTCATGTTTATTATAATAACCACTGGATTACAAATTAACAAATAATTAAAGCTATTAAATCAATTAATAACAAATAATTTTCTAAATATTTTATTATTTATGTACATAGATCTTTATAATTTAACTTAATGTTTATTTCGCTTACTTAATATTAATATATTAAAAAAAAATACAACGAAAATGTATATGCCGGCAAGTACGGATTAGTTAATTTCAAAAAATATTAGGAGTGTTCAATCAAATTAGCTATAATATCAAGTGCAAATTCAACAGTTGAGATCAAAAAATGAGTTGTTTTGATCTACATATTGCATACACTCCTTTCCTACATTTTTTAAGTAATTTTTTAAAGTAATTTTGTAGATCTAACTAAATTTTTGTTATTGCCTTTGACTAACTCGGCAGTATAAATTTCATGTAAAATAAATTTTAAATCTTTGTTTTATAAATAATATAAATAATATTTTTAAATTATTAAAAATTTAATTTGAATTTGTTTTTTTTTTCAAAAAAGATATTATATTTTTTTTTGTTGAAATTCTTTTGGCTCATTTTCTTTATGTGTTTTTTTTTATTTAAAATTTTATGATCAATCACTTCTATAATGACGTAAAGTGTAAATAGTTTAATTTCTTACTTTTAAAAATAAACTTATTGTAACTTTTTACACTACGAGAAATTCATTTGAATCTTTAATCTCTGTCTCGTTAATTAACACCAGTTTGTCAAGCTGGTGTGAAAGAAGAATCTCGTGGATTCCTTCATAGTGTAAAAAGCCACATTTATAATTTCAAAATCTTTAGAGAATTTCAACACAAAAAAATTATTATAAATAAATATGAACTTAACTACCTACGTAATAGTTTTATTATTATTTTAACTTATTGTTGAACCTCAGAGAATGGACAATGTTTGGCAAACGAAACATCTATGCAATAAATTCCATGTGCGCTGAAATTATTAAAAAAAATTGTCTACATTAAATAATAAAAGGGTGAACAAAATGCGTAATATTAAATTAAATTGTATTCAAAATGTTTTTGTGACCATCTAATTTTTAAATTTATTTACATAAATATTGTTCTGAAACGATCTATTCTAAACATACTTCAAGTTTGCCCATCTGAAATTATTTATTATAATTGTGTATTAAAAGTTTCCGAAATTTTTTTATTAATAATCATAACAAAAATCAATGTCAAATATTATTTTACATATCTATGTAATGTAATACATACTATGTATTTGGATTAAGATTAGAAAATGGTATTTTAGAAATGAAGTAAAACTTCATACTTAACGTCAAACTTAACGTAGATACGTACAATTACATATAATAAGAAATTAAAAGTATTGTATTATAATCATTCCTCAATTAAAATTTAAGGCTCAAATAACGTTTCACATGAATTATTTTCGTGAGATTTTCCACGGCTCGTTTCCTAGCAATAACTTGTATTGTAAAGTTAACTTAACAGTGATATGGAAGAAAAATCACATTAAGTATAGAAGCAAATTACACTTTTATTATTAATGTTGTTAATAAATATAGAAAAACACATAATAATGATTTTTTTCTTTTGTCAGCTTGTGCTCTTGAGCTTCAAATAATTGTTAATTATGTTATATAATAAATATTCTTTGTGTAGAAGTTGTTATAGGAGTTGTGTACAAATTATTATAGGAGTTACATAAAATTGGATATGCATAATGTATATAATATATATGTACACTTGTATCTATTTTGCATAATTTTTAGCGCCTAATATTATTAGTTAAGATTCGTTGACAAATTTAACAATTTAATGATGGATAAATTCATTATCAAGGCCAGGGTTCCTTTTTTATTTTAAAAACCGAAAGAGATTCTTTTATTGAAGGTTTTAGAATTCATTGAATTTTTTTTTTTAATTTAAACACTTTGAAACACAATAGTCGAAAAAAATCGAAAGAAACTTACTCGTCAGGAGCATCATTTCCTATTTTTAATTCTTTAACTTGATTTTTAGCTGAAAAGGGATTTCGGCCGGTAATTGGTAGCTTATGAGGTCCCGATACTGCAACACATCCATTCGGACAAGGCACACCAAGAAATTTCTTATGCTTAAATAGTGAATTAGCTAGATAACAGACGCTTAAGAAGTGACTGCAACGACTTCGTCCTTAAAATAAATTTTATTGTTAGAAATCATTTTTAAACAAGGATTAAGTTTTCCGTATTTACTTATGGGATGACCTGTACAGTAAGGTTGATATTTTCCTCCATTTACACAAAAGTTAAGCCCAGCGTTGCTGTCGAGTTGTCCCAAATAACCGGCATTTGTATGAATAATTTGGGTAACTGCAGCATCGTCTCTTGTTAACCTAAATGACTTGGACTTTTTTCGTTCAATAAGAGGTCGAGCGGGATCTAAACCTACAGTAAATTTAACATATCTAATAATCCAAAAGAAAAATTTTATTTGTTATAATTATACCAATTATCCGATATTGTTTGGTTGTTAAATGGTTGGACATCATCCCACAAATATGTGCTCCAAGTGAATGACCAACGCAAGTAATTTTTTTTTGTGCTGCACCGTGATGAGTCAAAAAGGCGTACACCTAAAATAAGGTAAATCTTTATTTTTCTATAATTTTTGTACAATAAAAATTCATTAACTGACCTGCGCCGCACATTGTGCTGCAAGTTTTGTGTTCTGTAGTGCTGTTAAATAGCAAGGATATTGTGTTAGAGGTCTCCAATCTACCGTCACCACATTGTAATCTCTAGATAAATATGCTTCAAGTAGTTTGTTATTAAAAAATATATTAAATAATAATTTTTAATATTTTCAAATTTCAACATATTTTTCTAGTTATCTAATAATAAAATTTTAAATAATTATATTCGGCTCAAAAAGAAAAATATATTTAAATTTCGATCTCAAAGTTACCATCTTTTAAATATTGAACATGTTTGTCTTTTTCTGTTCCATTGAAACCGTGTATTATGAATGATGTTTCTTGATATTTTTTAAATCCAGCTGCATAGAGAGAAAATGGATTTTTAATTAAAACAGGAACACCCTTTTTACAACCATCACTGAAACAAAAAAAAAATCTTTATTTTCGCATCAAATTATTATTAATATGTATATTATTAGACAGAGTTTTACAGAATACGAAAATATTGAATGAACTAATTTTGGGCCTCTTCAATTTTGATTTATCCTTCTCTTGTACGCATTTTACTTTAAAATAATTGAACACGTTTCATAGTGATTCAATGCATAATTGTAGTCCCGATATATGCGTACATGGGAACCAACTTGAGTAAAAAAAGAGAACAACTGGTTACCTCTTTTAGTTGTATAACAGAAGTAAGACCAAAAATAAAACTAAATAATCTACTTCATGGAACTGTCTCCGATAACCTTTTTTCAAAACTGACTACTTATCTTATACATAGTAATTCGGATTTCCTTTGTAATTTAAATGAAATTTATTACTAGCACCTAACAAATAATCTATTAAACTTGATATTAACAAATTTACCAAAAATAATGTACATAACATAATATGAATTAACAAAAATGGCATTTGAATAAAAATTAGTTAATCTTAATTTCTAAAATTATATAGAAATGAGACGTGTGTAGCTGAATTAAAATGAATAACTGGTTAATTTGATGTTGAAAATTAATGTTTTTGGTAATAACAACAAAATAGTGTTAAAAGTTTAATGTTAACTATACGTCTCTCTAATTTAGTTTTTTTTCCGCAAATAACGCAATTATATTTTTTTATTACAATCATTTTTTTTTCTCTTTGGTTAATATAATAATTAAAAAGTATATCGCGACTGATACCAACTGGAATTAACATAGCTGGAAGACAGTGTATAGTTAATAATAATAATAATAATGCAATGCAGTTTAAAAAATATTTAGTATGGGTTAAGATTGCATGATTTTAAACCATGTTTTCGGTTTATTGAACATACATTTTTGTTTTCTATTATAAATTAAATTTTTTTACCTTGTTTTTTTTTTTCATTCTTAAATAATATGTTTTTATTTATGTAAGTTTAAGCATTATATAAAAAAAAAATTAAATTAGCCAAAAATAATAATAATGCGCTCGCTATGTTTTTATTTTCTTTACATATATACACACAAAATAAAAAAAGAAAATGTTAAGGTTGAGTGAAAAATAAAAGAAAAATTTATTTTTATAGTGAAATTAGTAATAAATTTGTTAATTTTGTGTGCGCAATACGCACAGCACAACATCTTACAATGAACTTGATTACAAAAAAAAACATAATTTGGTAAAGTAAAAGTTAAAAATACTCAATTAGGATTATTATTTAAAATGTTAATGAAATTTGACACTTAACATTAAGTAGAGCAATAAAATGTTACCTAGAAATTTCTAATTTATTTGACCTTGGTTAGTTGGAATTAATTTATTATTATCTCCTGTAATATGTAATTTACTTATAGAATTCATAGAAATATGTAATTTTTAAAGAATTTTATCTTTTTATTTTATTTTTAATTTTTTTTGTAATGACAATTTTCAAACGTGAAAAATTATGAAATATTCAAAATTTTAATAAGTTTAATGATAATCATAAGATTTAGAGATTATTACTAATTGTATAATATTATTTGAATTTTGTTCATGTTTTCGTAAAATGACATTTTATATTGATTGCGCGGTACATTATACACATTATTATTGACACAAATCTATTGTTAGTATTTTATATTATTTAGTTTCGCATTTTTATTACCATCATTAAATCAAATATACATTGGGAGTATTTATTTCACGTAAAGGTTGACAAGCATACCTACAACATATTAAAAATGCAATTTAATACTTTTTTTTTTTAATAAGGTTCAATATTAATTTTAAGAAATAAAATATAACCATTGAATTTCTTGTGGGAATATTGGCTGCTATATAAGTGTATTATGTAAAAATATTAATTTTCCAAAAATATTTCTCTGCATTGTTTGTGCAAAAAATATGTGAATTAAATTGCAACAATGTGATTTGAATTAAATGTCTACCTTATACAAGTAAATTGCTTTTACATGCCATTTTGATTATTTTAAAAATAACTTGTCTTAATTTTCAAATCATGTTCATGTTTGTAAAACTGTTTTTTAATCAGAAAATTGCTATTGTTTTAATTTTCAATAATCTGTAGGTACACATATTTTATTTACATTTGCTATATATATTATATATAACATTCAACTGATTTGATATTTTGAGAACTTTTATGAATGCATTCCAATTGGGTGATTTAAATTATTTTTTTTTAAATAAACGTGATTTTTTATTTTATTCACGCGTGCAGTTAAAAAATGAATTTTAGAGAAAATGTCATAATGATATACTGGCTTTTTATATTTTATTCTGTTGTTCGGTATTTCCTTAATTTTTTTGGAATAGAACATACATCTAGCTCTGAAGAAGTTGGCAACATAAAGGGAAGACATATAGCTACATTTAGAGTTTATAATTTAGAAATCAATATCGCATATTTGTGCCAAATAATCACAATTCTCAGATCATTTCGAAAAAGTTGTTGTTTTTCTTTCTCTGTTGAGTGAGCTCGCAATAATATGAGGATGTTTTAATAAAAACTTTATAAAATAATAATATGTGAAAAAAAGAAAAACAGTTTCATGTTTTGTTTGACAGAAAAAGATAAATATCATCATAAATTGAATTCTAGATAACCTTTGTAAATTAAAATTCTAAGAGAATTATTATTTCTTAGATTATGTTTAAAATTACAATAAATGATATTTGAAAATAAAATAGATAAATTAACTTTCACTTGATAAGATTTTACATTTAAAAAAAGTATTTCGAAATCCTCATTTTATCAAACTAAATAATGTATTTACTAGCTTCATATAAATATCAAAAATATCAATAACATTAATGAATCTTTTCTATAAAAATTTACATTAATAAAATTGATGCTTTAAAAATTTCACTTGTACAGTATTATTTTTAAATGCGGATTAAATTAATTAAATTTATTTATTTAGTGGACACATTTTATTCATCTCAAGAAGAAGAAGAAGTATTTTTTAGTTAAGAAGTAATTTTATGTTTCCGTTAGCATTAAGTTTAATTAAAAAGTACATAAGCGTAAAATAATATAAATCCCATAATTTTCTAACTTTCCTTTTGATAATTGATAAATACACCTAATTCTGTTTTTACACGGTAGATACGTTCCAGAAAAAACCGTGTAAAAAAAAAACGGTGTAAAAAAAGACATGAAAATTCTAAACAATTACGGTTAAAAAAAATATTTTTCGTTAAAATTTCTTTGAAAAGGCTTCTTTTCTAGACCGTGTTAAATCAAAACCGTGTAAAAAAAGACCGTGTAAAAACAGAATTAGGTGTATTCACATAACACCCATCAGAATAATTTGCTTATTGATTGATAAGAGTTTACATATAATAAAGAATAACCAATTTTACTGCATGCTCCTATACAAACTTTGTAATAAACGGAGTAGAAAGAAAACAGAGTGATGAAACATTGAGTTATATTACCAAAATAACAATTATGTGCATATACTTTCCAAGAGTGCTTCAAGGTCTTATATATTTCAAGCTTAACTTTAATTGTTTATTGAATAAATATCCTTAACATAAAGATTTATAATTTAAAATATAAATAAATAAAAATAATGTTATTCAAACATTTTTATTGTTATCAAAGATTCAGCAATAGGTACAGACATTTGAAAGAAGCAGTAATTTCTTTTGTAATGACAAAATTATGTGTTGTATCTTAGCTTCAAAGAAAGAGAAGATTCACTGTGAGATATTCTTGATGGAAAACTTTCATAGGTAGCTGACCTCAAAATTTCCAGTTTTTCAGAATAGATATTTCGCATTAATATTAAACGAATGAAGTTTTTTTTTTATAAATTGTTTAGGAAAATTTTCTTGTTTGTTAAGGAAATTAATGTTTACTATGGTATTATGAAAATAAATATATTTTTATCGCATTTATAATAGTTTAAATATTTTTTTTAAATTTTATGATCATGTGTAGGTATAGTGTCTCAATGAAATTCGTAAATGTAGTTCGAGCAAACTCATACCAAATGATAGGAGTCTATTAATATTTTATTTCTTGCCTTTTGCTTGATTAAAAACAAAATTATGAAAATCAGTCTATAATCTGATCACCTTTATAAAATTTATCAATAATTCCAAAAGAAGTACAAAAATAATAAATGAATTAGACAAACGAACGTTTTTTGAACTTTCAATTTAATTATCACAAGCGGGATTTTATAATTTTATTGCATTACCGAAATGTTATAATGTTATAAATAAAATTTATAAATATTAAAATCAAAAGGAAGTAGAATAAATTTTCCTGAACAGTGTAATAAACCTATTATGAAGAAATAATAAATAAGATACAGAAAGCATGAAATTTTCATTGCATTTGATATACGAATATAGTTGAAAAAAAGAAAATATATATATGAACAAATTATGTAATAACCCTATTTACATCAATTGACTTTCACATATAATAAAAATATAGTTTGATGTAACGTTAAGTTATTAAATAAATAGAGCTAGGAAGTTAAAATAAATTATTAAAACTTACGGTGTATACATTCGAAAGGTAACATCATGATGTGGACAAATGTTGTTGTTTTTGGTTAAACATCGAAAAACATTTACATCTAAAACTCCGCTTCGTATAATATTTCTAAGATCCCTTCCAAATGTTGCGTTAATTCCTAAAACACATTCCACGAATTAAAAAAAAAACAAATAATTTATTTTACTCTAGAAATTTATTTTGGAATTTATTTCAAAAGCGGCTTTAGTGTGAACGAATACGAAAATAATTAATTTCTTTCTAATGAGAATATTAATATGAAAAATAATTTGTTGAAACTGATTGGTTGTACTCAAAAAAGACAATTGCATGGTATATAAAAGTTTGTAATCCAAATTAAATGTTAATTTTTCAAAATTTTTGTATAATACAAAACTAAACCATTTTTAGTATTTTTATTCCTTTTTAACACAAATCTAATTGTATAGTAAACATCATAAAAAAAACAAAAGACTTAAGCCACAAACTTTTTTTTAGAAATTTATCCCGAAAAACGTTAATAATTATTCCAGAAAATATCAAATATTTGAAAGTAAAAACAAATATGTATATTATTTTGTTAAAATATAATATAATACTCGTTTTTCGATTAAATTCTTTTAAGAAAAAAAATATGAACTCATTTCACTTTTGCTTAAAGTTAGTTTTATATACTTTGTTGTGCATAGCAATAAAAAAATATTGCAATTTATCGCAATTTTTCGTTATATTAAATATCAAAATTAAAGTAAACCAAAAGAAAGTTATAATTACATATATCATTTATTTTTATATTTATATATTTTAATTTCAATTTTTTTTTTCATGCAATAAACATAATTATGGTGAACTTAAAGAAAATTAAATTTTTCTGTCACAAGAATGAATTATAAAAAAAACTAAATAAGGTGTCCTTTTTGGAAGTTTAATTATAATTTAATTATTATTAAAAAAATATAAAAAGGCAATTATTTATTTTTATATTTTTACATCAACATTATTTTTTTAGATCAGCTTAGAACAATCCTTCAGCAAGTAAATAGGAACTAGTAAATAAAATAATAATAAAATATTCACACCTTTTAAAGTACACACAATGATTAAAATAATTTTAAATAACCGAGATATCATGTTAACTTTACGGAAATAAGTTTTATATTAATTTTTTTTATTATTATAATTTTTTTTTTATATTTTGGTAAAACGAGAAAATATATTATTACAATTTTTGAAAGTATTATAATGAAAGTAAAAAAAAAAAAAACAAAATTCATTTATTTTTATTATTATTAAAAATTTATTTTGTTTTTGTCAAAATTTATATATATTTTCCAAATATACTTGTTTTTCAATTAAATTAAATTAAAAACAAAATCAAAATTATTTTTTATTCCTTTCTCCTTCCTGAACTGAATTAATTATACACTTTTTTTTTTTTCATTCAAAATATATCCCTCAAGTGTTATACTTTTTTCTGGTTTAAAAAAAACATGTTTATTGTTTTGAAGTTCAGGTACGGTAAGTTTTAACCGCGTATCACGTTTATGAATGCCAAGTTGAAAATGAAATGAAAAGAAAAAAAAAATGATTCCAATTTTTTTTTTTAATTTTTTTTTTTATATTTTATTTTTCTTCATCTTATAAATATTAGAAATGGCACAGTTTCAATATTAGCCTGGCAAAACTGCATTTTTCAAAAGAAAAACATACATTAAACAGAAAATTATATAAGTAAGCATAACTAATTAACTAACAGCTTATATATGAGTGTATTTTATAGTTACATTTATGCTCAATAAATGTAGTTATATTATTACAAAGATTATTCAGCTAAATAAAAGCGACAATGAGCATTGTAATCAGCTTAGTCAAGTAAAATAAAAATAAATATAATATGAAACTCTAATATTATAGTTCCCATTTAAAACTGGACTTAATTGTTCAAAATCGAGCCAAAATAATAAAAATAAAATTTATGGAATAAAATGATTAGGTTTTTTATTATTTAAATATTTTTATTATAGCATTTGGATGTTCTGTAGTTGAAGAATTTTAAATAGTGAACAACTGTTTTTTCAACCTTAATCCCTACAGCGAAATATGTAGATGACTTCATTTTAGACAGTTCGAATATTTGATTTTTGCAAGATAACACTTCTGAAGCAAAATTAATTAAGTTATTAAAAAAAATGTTTCCCAAGACCGGAAGCTTTTGTGTTTTAATATTATGACAAACAATTCAATTACGCACAAAATTTGCAATTTACGTTAATATTTACCCTATTATAAAATTTAATACAGATTTTATGTTCGAAAGTAAATACCTGATGGTTTTTATTTTAAAATCTTTAATAAAATTCTTCGTCTACTGTTTTACTTATACTTTATTCAGAGAATTTAGTTTTTAAGACATAAAAAATACTTGCGACGTTAAACAAGTGCTTTGTGGCAAATTCATAATCTGTAATAATTTTTTGTAAAATTATGTTTATAGTAAATACATTTTTCTTGATTGAGAAATACTTAAATGTATAATATAATATTTCTCAATAATCCATCTTAATAAGGGAAATTTAGTTCCTATAGTCAAATACAAAAAAATATTCTATAACCAACCTAATTTACGTGAAATTATTGTATCAAATGTCAAAGCTTTTAATGTCAGTATTGCATTATATCCAACTTAGCATCCTGGATTTTTTAAGACATTTTATGAAGAGCCTCACAAAAATAAACCACAGAAGCAAAAATAATAAAAGAAAACCTAAAGACATTTTGTTTGTAGTGTATAATTTATTTCATAAATTAAAGGCTTTTTTGGGAAAATGTACAGTACGTACGAATATGTACATATGTAAGTGTGAAAAGTAGTATCAAAAGTTCGATTCATAAAATTAAAAAAATACTAACTACAAATTTTAAATATGTAATTACAAATAAAATTTATAGATTTTTTAATTCATAGTTGTAAGGGAAAATAAAATTGTTGTTGGAAAATTTTTGAAAATGAATGGTTAGGTTTTATTTTTATGATTTTCTAATAAAAATCCGTTTAACTTTAAGATATAAATAACTCAACTGAATTATTGACAAAATATTTTGAGTGAGACTACAGATCAGATTTCTGTTACTTTTGATAGATTTTGATGGTCTTTCTTGTATAAACAAGGTGTTTTTCATATAGTTCTATAAAATAATTTTCTAGAAATTTCTCCATATTAGACCTTTATATTTATAATAGCAAAGATGATGCTTTAGAAAATAAAATTAAAATGTTGTTTGTAATTTATCAGCTTTTAATATTTCCTTGTTCAGCATCTTGAGGTCTAAAAAGAAGAATTCACACTAAAGCTGTATAAAATTCTACTCCCGTATTAAAAATTTCAAAAACAAGCCTAAGAACAAAATAAGAAGTTATTTCCTTAAATCAATAATTAATTTAAAAGTAATATTGCGAAGGAATATCATTTTTTAAGTTAAATTTTCTCAGTGTACCCGTATTGTGCGGTTTAAATTCATTCATTCAAATTCATTTATATAATAAACTTAATATAAATGAAAATAAAAGACAACTAAAGAAATCATTTTATCTGTAAAAAAATGTTGTGTGGAAGTTTATTTGTTTTTTTTTTTGTGAAAATTTAACAAAATACTTTATATTTATTCCCTTTTGGTCAGACACTCCTCAAATAAGAAAAATCTTATAGTTTTTATGATGATGTTTTCTTCTTCTATTTTATTATATTGATTATCTAATAAAATTTGGAACAAATACTTTATGACACCAATAGAGGTATTCAAATTTATTGGTTTAACAGAGAAAAAAAAAAGAAGATAATCGAAACCAATTTCATAATTTTAAAGTTACGATCTTTTTTTATTGCAGTTACGATTTTTTTTATTGCATTCACAGTTGTATTAATAAAACTGCGTCTGAATACATTCAGATAATTTTATATTTTCAATATATTTAATTTGTAGAAATTGAAATTTTTAAAACATAAACAAGAAATCGAAAATAAATAATTTATATTAAGATGTTTTCCGGTTTTTCTTTATATAAAAAAAAATTATATTTATGTTAATCATTTTGGTTTTTAGCAATGAAATTTTTTTTATATATGGAAATTAAGTCAAATTGTATGGATGGGAAATAATATTCTTTGCCATTTAACTAAAGGAAACTTAATCTTAATGTTGTTGTATGAAATAAAGTGCTAAAGCGATAAAGAGAACATTTTTATAAATTTAAAAGTTAATGTTTACATTTTTATTTGTATGATACAAAACAATTTTGTAAATTATTATGTTTTTTAAATCATTTTTACATTTTAAGTTTTATAATAAAAAAGAATCAAAGTGAATAAGAAAATGACAATTATTCAAGATATCTCAACGATAACACTTAATTCTACAACTTCAGTACAAAAACTTCTATTCTACTCAAATCCTTTCATTCTATTAAAACAGGTATAAAAACTATTTGATTGATAGAAAGTTACATTACTATTTGAAAAGCAAATAATTAATTAAATATAAAAATTACATGTAAATTAATATAAATAAAAATAATCAAGCATTTAAAAAATGTAGCCTACACTTTAACTAAAAATAATTAAATGCTTTTATGAATTCCATTGATATAAAACCTTTTAAATTATTAGGTTTAATTGGAATTAAAAAATAAAATTATTTTTGCTATCGTGTTTATAAATATTTTTGCATAGTGTAATTATTAAGTTATCATTTAATGAACTTATAACAAGAGTACCTACGTATCTCATAAATATAAATTATATTTTCCGAAACAGATAAAATCTTAATTACAAAAATATTTGTTTTATTTTTAAAAGTTTTAATATTTAATGGAGGCAAATTGTTTTTTATGATATAGTTTTAAGTATAACAATTATGATTAAATAAAGTTAATATATAATTTATGAGTAGGAAGTTGAATTAATTTCCAAATCCGTTTTTAATCAATACCAAGTTAATATAGAAATCTTAACACAAATTGAAATTTTCCGTAAACAAATTTTGATGTTATTCGATTAAAAGAAGCAAAATCTTCGAGTATCTCCAAAAAAAAATTATAAAAAAAGAAATTTCACTGAAATTAAAAACCTTATAATTGATAATAATAATTAAGAAAAAAATTATGAAAAAGTCTAATATAAGCCTACTTCCAATGGTCTGACATGGATTATTATTATTATTATGGGAGCGATAGTCGTTTATAATTCCGTTCAAATTCAAACTAACACTTTTATTTTAAAATGTTTTGGAAAACTTATTATTTTATTATTTATTAAAAAAAAAAAACTTTCAATAAATTTTTATTTCCAAATTAAACTTGAAAATCATATATGTACATACATATATTATGTATCAACATATTCAGTTTATTTTTTTTACTAACTGTTTTGGACCATGACGAAACAAAAAACGATAAGCATATGTGTATAATAAAAATTATAGGAAATAAATAAAAAGTACAGTACATGTTGGAAAGTACCTATAAAAAATATATATAATTTTTTTGCACTTTCTATTTCAGTTAAGCTATTATAATCTAAATTGTTAGTTAGGCATATAGAGTTTTTTATACGCATCTAAGATATTTCTTTCTTAATATTTATCTTTATTGCGTAATTTTATAATAAAAATTCTTATTTTGTTTTGAACTTCCAGTATCATCATATGAAAAAAGATTCACTTTAATTTTTATTTTAAATTAGTTATACAAAAAAAAACAAATAAAAACAATATTTTTTCCATGAAAATCTTTGATGAAACGGAAAATGTAAAATCTACTGACTTCTAATCAGTGAAGACGGTTGTTTGCTAGTCCAGTACAGTGATATAAATACGCTTTAGTTAATGTGGTACAATGTAAGAGGAACGTGCGTAGGTACTTATTTTAAATCAAACGTGAAAATAAAGAAAGTATAGTCTGTATAGGAATATAATTGCCAGAATAAATTAATTATTTTTTTTCGAAAATAACTTGATTCACAATTTTTTAAGGATTTTATTTTTTAAAAAGTGAAATTATTTAAAATTTTAAAAAATCACGTACATTTTGAAGTTTTGCTTTTAAATACTGTATAAAACGTTGTTAACTTTTATTTTATTATTTTAAAAATAGATGCAGAAATATATCTGATCTTAGAAGAAAAAAAATTTCAACATGAATAATACCTTAAAGGTAAGATTTATCTTATCAGGATCTGCTGTATAATATAAGTTTCTCCTGTTAAGTTTGTTGACTTGCAATCAAATGAATTTACATAAAAAATGTTAAAAAAGAAATAATAATTAGTTCGACCGTCAAATTTGTTATCATTTTATCGATTCTTCTCTTCGTAGTAAATAATTTTTCAAAAACGTAGAAAATATAAAATTTGATAATAAATTGACAATGTCTCATTAACCACAATTATTCGATCCTTAGATATGTATGTACATATTAATATTATTCTCCATAAACTCCTTTGACCTATGAAACAACTATCGAACAAAATGTAATAGATAAAATAAAATAAAGATCACTTGTTAGTCATAGACTGAAATTTTAAATAACAAAATAAATTTTTTTCTCTTAATTATAGTTTACGTTTTTATTAACCTAATGAGATAAATTAATTAACATACGTGACTTGCAATCAAATTAAAAAAAAATTATATAATTCAAAAGAAAATAAAATTGAGTTCAAGAAAATTGAAAGAAATGGTTACTTATTAGACTTGATAATATTCATATGATTTAATCAAGAGTTAATAAACCTGAATTTGTTTCGACTAGAATGTTGGTTTTGAATTGTAGTACGTTGATATTTTTGATTGTCTAGCCTGAGATTCTTAAAGTCTCCACTTAGTTTTTGGAAAAAATACAAATGGTATTTTTGTTTTGATTTTTTCTATACCTTTACCTATCTACAGTGATAAATACTCAAAATTTATTTTCAAAAAGTTTGCATAGCTCTAAAATATTTTTGACTTGAGAATTGATATGTACAAATATTCTATACATATTTCGACAGCTAGTACAATATTTCAATTTTAAGATGTTTATGTTAAAATTAATAAGGAGCTACATTAATGTACAAATTTGGACGAGAAGATTTGAATACATTTTCGAAACATTTGAGATTAGTTGCGATATAAAATAAAACAACGTTGATTTGACTGAAGTAAGAGGGTCATACTTATATTAACTACATAGTAAACAACATACATTAACATTCAAACTTCCAAATAATGGTATCAGAAACTTGGAATTGGAATACCTATTCGATACCTATTCTAAAAAGCAGTATTTTCTTATGTTTCTAATTGCTTTTTCTACTTTTTGGTGTTACATTTTAAAATCCCAATTTAAACAATTTGAATCTGAACAAAATATATTATATTAAGTTTTATTTATCAATTTGTTAAGATAACAATAAACATTTTTGTTTTAAATAAATTACTCTAAACTAGATGTTACATTTAAATTGTTTTTAGACTTTACTTCAATACTGTACAATTCTTTTTCGGACTCTGTTATGGGAACAGGAGCTTTTGATAGATGATCTTTCCCGTCCAATCCTTTTGGGAAAGCTATAACATCACGCATCGGCGCATTACACATTATTCCCATTAAACGATCGATACCTAATGCAATGCCACCATGTGGAGGGCATCCAGATTCCAAAGCATTTAATAAATGATGCAAGTGTGAATGGTCTATTTTCAAAATATTATCTAAAATTTCTCTCTGGAGGTGTGCATCGTGAATACGTATTGATCCACCTCCAATTTCTTGACCATTTAGCACTAAATCATAAGCTTGAGAACGAATTTTAGTATATTGGCTAGGATTAGAAAGCATTTGAATGTCATCTGTCTTTGGAGCAGTAAAAGGATGATGAACCGTCTCAAGAGCTCTAGTTTCTTCATTATAGGCAAATAATGGAAAATCTGTTACCCATAAGAAATTGAATTGGTTTTGTGGTCTTTTTTTAATTCGGTCATTTTCTTCTAAAATCTCTACATAGGCAAGTCTGACACGACCTAAGGCTGTTTGCTAAAAATAATCATTATTGTAGTTTAAATTATGTAAAACGAAATTCGGAAAGATATCCATAAAAATATTGACTTACTACTTTTTCCTTTGGTCCATAAGCTAAAAATATTACATCATCTTTTTCGAATATTAATTCATTACATAATGATGTACAAACTACATCAGAAATTAATTTAGATAGGCTGTTACTGAAATCAGACTCATTCTATAATTAGAAACAAAAAAATATAGTTAATTATCCAACTTTACAATGAAATTTTACAAGTAATGTTTTGATTTGTGGGTCATAATATAAATTGTAACTTTGGAGTATTATTTTTCTCAAATAAATTAAGTAAACTCAAAACAATTTTAGCCTCCTTTTGACCTTGGGATCATCGTAAGCGTAGCATAGCATATTTGTATTTTAAGAAAATAGCATAAAACAAAAAAATTAAGAAATAAGCATAATACAAAATTTTTAAGGTCATTGCAGTTAAAAAATGCAATTAAATTGTTAATATAAGGGCTATTCACAAATTTTTAAATATAGCTTTTATTAAAACGAAAAGTGTTTTCATTCGAATAACACTGTTTACTTTCATTTAATAGGGGTCAATGATGTCAATAAAAAATTTATTTTCTTTTTTAATTATTAAAAGAATTACATAGAAAAGAGTGGTTAATGGCGAATAGGATTGAACAAATTACGGATTTATAAGTTTTAACAATAAATTTATACTAAGTAAAAATGATTATAATAGTAACCCACCTTGAATTTTGTACAAATAATTTTACAATTGGAAAACTCGCTCTCAAGTTTCCTCAAATAATTCTTCATTTTGGATTGAATGTTATTTGTAATTTGGGAATAAGATTTTCTTCCAACAATTGCATAAGCAGAAAAATTATTCAATTCTTCTTTAGATCTTTTCTGAATTTCATCAAAACATTTTGTAACATTTTTAAGCTGCAAAGTATTAAAAAAAAAAAATTCAAAAAAAAATTATATTTAATTTTGATCTTTTTTACCGTAAGATCAAAACGAGTATCTGGTTTATCAGTACCATATTTATTCATTGCTTCTTCATATGTAATCATCTCAAAAGGAATTTTAATTTTCGAGAATTTTGTTGGCCAACAATATAATAAAGTCTCTTCAATTAATCTCATAATATTTTCCCTTGTTGTAAAAGATATTTCTATATCTAGCTGGGTGAATTCTGGTTGACGATCAGGTCGTGTCGCTTCATCACGATAGCAACGTGCTATTTGAAAATATCTATCAATAGCACCTGCCATTAACATTTGTTTAAATTGCTGAGGACTTTGAACCAAAGAGTAAGCATGCCCTGGTTTTCTGGTTGGAACAATAAATTCTTGTGCACCGCCAGGCGTACTTCGAAAAAGTGTTGGTGTTTCAACTTCCACAAAACCTAAGTTGTTTATCAAATATTCACGCATTTTCATTAAAACTGTAGAACGCATTCGAAGATTTCTTTGCATATCTTCAAATCTAGAAATAAAAATTAATAGTTTCACGTTAACTTTCCTTTAAAAACTATATAGAAAAAAATTAACCTCAAATCGATATAACGATGTTCCAATCTAAGTGTATCTTTGGCTCGATTAAAATCTCTAACTTCTATTGGCAAATTTCTTTTAGCTTTATTCAAAAGTTTTATTCTTTTCGCTAATATTTCTATTTCACCTGTTTTCATTTTGGAATTAATCATATTGGTTGGTCTTGGCACTACTTTACCTTCAATTTCAATTACTGATTCAAATGGTATATCATCCATTTCATTTGCGGGATTAGAAGGTAATATAACTTGAACATTTCCGTAACCATCACGAATAACTAAGAATTTATTCATTCGATGATATTCTAACCAGCCAGAAATAACTACTTCTTCACCAATATGCGTTGTTCTTAGTTCGCCACAGTTATGTGTTCGCGTTGTAAATTTATTCACATTAACAGATTTTTTCGCAGTGTCTGCTGAATCAGTTAAGTTTTCACTTTGATTTTCGACTATGGTACTGGAGAGACGTTTTTCTAAGTTTATAGAAATTTCATGTTTAGCTATTAAAAAATTTCTTTTTGAATGGAGACCCCGACCAGTGGAAAATTCTGAAAAATTTCTTATTTGGCTCAAATTCATCAGAACAGAATCCTTTTTTATCGGCTTTCTAAAACTTTGCAATTTTTTAAATGTTTTATTGCCGTTTATAATAATTTTGGAATAATAATTTAAATACGTCCATGAATTTCTAGAAACTAATAACATTTTTTTTAAATTATTTTTATTTTAGGACTTAATGTTTATTTTAAATATTAATTAAGTATTTTATAAATAAAAAATAAAAAAATTGAATTTCAATAAAAATACAAAATAAAAACAAAATAACATAAACAAAAACCACAAAAACAAATCAAAACAAACACTTCGGCCAATTGTCATTTTATTATTATTAAGGTGGATTTACATTTTATTCAATTTATTTACCAAATTCACCAAATTTTTATATCGTCACAGTCAACTGAAAATATCTTGCTGAAAAAACAGAATAAAAAACAAAAGAAGAAAAAACAAAATAAAAACAAATAAAACGTTATGGTGAAAAATATTTAAAAATTAAAACACTTCATGTATTTCTAAAATTTACAATCATTAGAAAGAAAAAAGGCAAAAAAGCAATTAATTATTTAAAATTTTATTTTATTCATAATTTTTTAAGATGGAGTTTAAACATAAATTAGAATATTAAAAACAAAATTTTTTGCTGAACTTAATGCCATTATTTTATTGTTTTATTTTATTTATTTGGTTATCTCACTTTTTCGTTTATTTTATTCATTCTATTCTGATTTTGAAAAATAGCATCAAAACTTACACATTAATATGAATGTATATTATTCAAAAACATCTTCTAACTTCAGAACTTTTCAAAGTCGTCAGATCAAACTAAAGTAAATAAAAAAAAATTTTCCTTGTTTTTTTTAGAATTATAAATTTTTTATTAGAATAATTTGTATAAAAATAAAAATAAAATAACAAATGCATGTGCATAAACTATATTTATTAACAAGTGATGACTTTTGTAGACTAATAATTATTTTTTTTTTAAATGTAAATTATTTAGCCTTGTTTTTACTTTTTAATATGAATTATTTACATCACTGAATGAATCATTTAATAATGCTTCATTAAAATGCGTTATAACGTAATCATGGTAGTACATCATAATACATAATGGCTGACCTAAAATGATTGAGCCCCAAACAACAATATTACCCCATTTTGGTCCTAAGTTCTTTTGCATGAATTTTGATATTGCCGATAATGGTATTTGACCCATCATTCCCATAAATGCCCAAATTTTAAAAGTATTCAATGGAACACTTACCTGAAAAATAGAACACTTACAAACACGAAGAAAAAAAATATAATTGATTTGCAACAGTACAAGTCAGAGAAAAAAAAAATTAATTATTAAATATTGCGCTGATTTACTAAATGGTATCATTATACACCGAGATACGGCAATCATAAATACAACCACATTTGTTGTTGGATAATTACACTATCAAAGTTAGCGGCCGACAAATATAAAAAAATAATATTTACCAAATATTCATGAAAAAATGCACTAACAAAAAATACAATGACTGAAGCTTGGCGATTTGTGTAACCCATCTCCACAACTGGAATATAAAGATGTCTAACGCACCATCTGGAATAAGAATATTTTTAGTTTGATTCAAATTTTGGAATACATATTAAAAGATTAATCCCATTTAATTTTTAAAATAAAACTTCTTTCAAATAAACCAAATGCCTAAACACATTAAATTATAATATTCTTGAAGAATTTTCCGAGTTTTTTCTCTTTTATATAGACCTATTTTAATTAGATTCTAGTAAATTTCAATTCTTAAACGTTTTTTGTATCAATATTTTAAATTTGACGTGTGCAATATATTTACCAAAGGTAGAATACTTAAAATTAATTTGGATGTATTAGTTTTTTTTACCTGTGAACGGGCATATTCCAAGTTCGCCAAAAAGTATCAATATTGTTTGAGTTCCACCAATCATTATAAAAGTTCCTGTCGGCGAAGTGCAAAAGCTCTCCTGTTAAATTTAAAAATGAATGGAAAGCTAAATAGAAAAAACACAGCCAAATTAAGTGGTTTGGTATCTAAAAAGGAAAAAAAAATTTAAATAACCTTCCTAGACTGTAAGATTTAAAAAAATTTTTCTTATGCGTCGATTTATGTATAAAAGTAAAATTTTCTACTAATCTATGTTTAAGTAACAGTACAATGCACTATATAGATTATAATGTTATAATAATAATATACGCAAGTTAGCAGCTTTGCTACATTTTATCTTAATTTATTACTTCATATACCTATAATACTTGAGATCCAAACTGAGGAATAACTAAAAGTTTTATAAAACACAATGGATAATTTTTTGGGCGAATGTGTGTCAATAATATTATAATAATTATTAATATTACGTCGTTTCATAATTAGTTCTAATATATTTAAATAGGTTTAATTTGTATGCCCATCATTAATGGTGATTTCAGCATTTTGGAACATTATGACTGTTTTATTAATGCGAACTCATTCCAATGACAAACACATTTAAAACTAACTTACAGCCAATTTTAACAGTCTTTCCGTAGTTTTAGCCATATCCATATGTGCAAATGGAACTAAAGAATTTTTTACTGACGGAATCATCCATTGTTGAAATATTGCTAAAAGTACATTAATACCAATGACGACTTCTAAACACCTTTTCAACAAAAAACGTTTTCTTATTCTAAAACATAAAAAAAATAACTTTAGAACAAAACTAAAATATAAATTTTCTTTTCAACCTTGTTGTTTTAGGGAAATTTAGTTCATAGCATAAAGTGGGAGCACATAGAAAATAAAATAAATCGTTGAAATTTAAATTATCAGGATAGTATTGGATTTCTTCGATCACACAATCATCTTCATGGTTGTCGGTGTGGTCATGTCCAGTTTCTAAAAAATGCAACAGTAATTATTATTTAATAGCTAATATTATCTAATATTATATAGTACTATATACATATGTTTTACAATGTCATATTTTTGATATGTCTAACAACAATATAATAAATATTTACGTAATTCTGCTATAGATATGCTCGGCCTACGTTTCCTTGAACTTTCTTTATCATCGCGTATACTTTGACGTGACCACATGTTTACTTGGACATAGCTCCATAGCTTCATGAACAAAATAGAATATACTACACAGACTGTAGTGGCACCAACTAAAATAGTGAAAAATAAGGTTAGTTCTTTTAATTTTTAAAGAAAATTATTATTAAATTACCTAAACTAAAAGAAAATTCCTTCAGGTGAATTGCTACCATTGGAATCAATACTAAAACTGTGAGGTTTATGACATGGGCAAACATTCCAGAGCTTTCATTTATAACTTCCTGAAAACAAACATAATGCTAAATTAAGATACAAAATTTATCTCAAACGTAGGCTAGGTTATCACAATGATTTCGATCAGTATGTATTTCTTTTCTCATACATATGGAGAAAGTATCCTATAAATTTTCGAATTTTGTAAAGTTCATCACAAACGCATGTACATGTATCAGAAAACTAAATAAAAATCAAATAAATTACCACTGATAATCCTTTTTCCAACAACATACAAACTATTATTGGCACTAGTGAATCTAAAAATAAAAATAATTTAAAATTGGTATTGTAATATTGTCTAAATTAAATTTATTACAAACAAGTAATATTAGTGCTGGGTGCCCTTCTCCTTCATGTTTACCACTCAGAACATAGTACCACTGTATGGGATCTATCCTCACTCCATATCTAGAAGAAAAATATAATTAATTTTTGTCAATTTCAAAAAGTATTATTTATATTTTATCAAAGATTTCAAAGTACATTTTTTTAAGAAATGTGTAGCTAAACTAAAGTACAATTTAACAGATAAAACAAATGGAAATTCTACAATAAATATTATTAAAACACTGTACCAATTTTTTCTATGATTTTTAACTAACAAAAAAAAAAAAAAATTTCAAAGGTTGACGACTTTGAATAGATTGAATATTGTGATCAAACATTACAAATATGTGGTTTTAAACGAAAAGCTTAACTGAACAAAGAAACATTTATTCTGACAACTCTGTGATCTTTGACAGTGGGCACTTCACCGGTTGATTTCAATATTTTTCTGAAATTAATTTTTTATTATAGTTTCAAATATTGTTTTCTCTCTTTATTAAAAAAAACTATTAAAATTATTAAACTGCAAAATATAGTCTTTAAAATTGTTTTTAACTATTATAGAAAATAATAAAGTATTTATTATAAACTTAATGGCTGTTTAAAAGTATATGAACAACTTACTTAATTAAATTTTCTAAGCATAATCGAAATCCACCTAATGTTAGAAGTAAAAAAGCCCAATTCACAAATCCCGAAAAATTATCAAATTCTGAACTCCAGGAAAATAGAGAATCTCTGGGTCTATGACACCTAAAAAAAAAATATATTTTAATGTATAAAATAATATTTTAAAATAGGAATAGGTTTATGAGTTTACGGTTTATCTGGTTGTGATTTCCTCTGTTTTTGTTCTTTGTTTGTTATTTCTTCAGCCCTAGTAACACTTTGAGCCCTTCTATATCGAATTCGGTTCTCTTCTTTTTCTCCTGCCATTTTGCGTGCTGAAATTAGATATTTTTTTTTAGAAATTAGTAATTCAATATAACTTATTTGAAAACTAAGGTGAGTTAAAAGATTTTAAGCAAAAAATTGTAAGTAGAAGTTTATTAAAAAAGAGTACAGAGATTAAAAAAAACTTTGTATGGAGAGATCTTAGCCGTTTGTAGTAATTAGAAGGTTATAGTATTGATAAGGTGGATGAATTTCAATATACAAATATCAACAGTTAGAAGTATTGAAGACGTACAGACAGAGAATCAGAGATCGATTTCATTTTGTATCGTTCGCTTCCTGAAAAAAAAGGTATTTAGTTGATTTTTGAACTTGTCTGCCTCTACATCTATAATCGAAAGAAAAAACAATTTTATGACGAATTTTATGTGATAATAAAATAATAAATTACGTATATTAATAACAACTAATTAGTTTTACATATTTATTTTTCTTATAAAATACAAATCAAATTGATTTTAATGGAAAGAAAGCGGATAGATGTGGAAAATTGATTTTATCTTATGTACAGAAATTCATAAATTTGTTGTTATTTAATTATTTAGGTAATAGGATCTTCGATATCTTCAGAAATTTTTAGTCTGAAGTCTTATAGGTTTGTGCCATTTAACATGTAAATTCTCCTACAGTCGTTTCAAAGTTTCTCAAATCAAGATATACGTATAATTCCGTTTTGATGGAATATTAATTTTTTTACATTTTTAGTGTCTAATCACAATATTTCGAAGTTGTTAAAATAAAACGTCGTTATTATATTTTTCTATTTTTGAGTTACTTGAGTTGGGTGTTAATGCAAAGTTTGTATAAAAAAAAACAATAAAAATATTAAAAACTGAAGAACATAAAAATTCAAGTTATTAGTTTTTTTACAGACCGAACAAAACTAATCGTTAACAATTACACTTTTTTCAAAAACACAAATTATTCAGAAATTATGCATGTAGGTATTTATAAAATATTTTTAATTTCATGCTATTTATTTTTGTTATATTTTTATCACAAAACAAAATATTGATGAACGTTCGTATAACCAAATATTTTAAAAATAAATTCTAAATTTTTTGATAAATTTGTGAGCTGATAAGACAATTATTGTTTATTGTTATCAATATACTTTTTTTTGTAATAAATGTAGATGTTAGTACATATTTTTTAATAATTATTCACACGTGGTTTCGAAAGCAAAACAAAAGCTAAAGCATATATATAATGAATGTACGTACGGTCAGATCAATGTCTGTATATAAAAATATTCATTATTAAAATATCATCATTCAAAAAAAATGTGAAAAATGAATCATTATGTTATTTTACCTTAACGTTCAGTTCAGCTTTACTTTAGCACAAATTAAAAGTTTGACTGTTTTTTATATTAAGAAGAGGATAAAGATTACAATCAACAATAACTTTGTGTGATTAAGAAGTACATAAAAAAAAAAAAAATTGTTGTACCATTTGATTTGTTACAAGTTTGGAAAATTCTGTGACTATAAGGAATAAAAGCTTCTTAAAGTTTTCTTACTATAAAAATTCTTAATTATAGGTTAATCGTATATTATTTTAACTTATTTTGTTGAACTTATTTAAATTGTGTCTGATAATATACATTCAGTCTTCATGATGTGCACAAAAATAAACAGCATATTAAATAATTAACAGAACTTGTAGATAAACAATCATTCTTAAACTTAAAACAAAATAAATTAAAAATATTTTTAGTCAAAGTTATTAAAGCACTATATTAACCAATTCAATTTAATACTTGCAAGACAAATACAATATAATAATATAAGTTCACCATTCAATAGCAAAATTTTAAATTATTAATTTTTGTGTTTTATTTTTTTTTTAGTTAAAATATTGCAGAAGAAAATAAGTTTTGAAAAATGTATAAAAATAAAATTTGATTATAATAATAAATACATTAAAATTGAATTGAAAAATATTGGTAAATATTTTGTTTCAAAAGCTATTTTTAAATTTTATTGACTATTAATATGCCAAATCTACACCGAGCTAATAACAAACACACAAAAATAACTAGTTAGTGTTTTGAAGCAAGATTATTATAAATTAAGACTGTCAAAGCTATTAAAATTTAATTTGTCATATATATAAATGTTAGAGTTAGGTTCTTAAATATATAATCCATAATTTTGCATTTTTATAAACAATAAGTCATTCCAAGGCACATACCAAAAATTTTCTTTTTTTTGTTGTTATTTTCCATTTTGTTTAAAAACAAAAAGGATCTTGATAAATGCTAAAATAAAAGTTTTAATTATATATATATTTTTTTTAATTTTCATATATGCCTGTAGTTAATATAGGATACATCGTAATTTAAGAACAAGGAACCATTAATTTTGATTAATAGTTTGAAATAATTTTTAAAGCAATTTTACTCATGAATAATTCTAAATTTGAAATAATGAAATCGATATTGCAGTTTTTATTAATTGTAAATTATTACTAATTCGAGCCGTATTTTTGTCTGAACTATTAATATGAGATTTATGAGTCTTATGAAATTCTAGGTATGGTATTAAAAGCAAAACAAGGTTCAAGATTTAATTACCAAGTTATAGTGGGTACTATCTTTATTCTCTATTCTATAATATAAAATTAAGTTGATTTTTTTTTGGGATAATAACTGGACGATTTTAGATTACACATCTCTATTCGACCGCTAGAGAGAAACAGGCTCCAATAAAATAATAATAAACCTAAACAAATTGCTAGTATTATTTAATAAAAATATTCAACTCTAGAATAATTTTTCCTAATTGATAAGAATTCAATTTTTATGTCAAAAAAAAAAAAACAGAATAAACAAAAATATTAAAAGTTTAGAAAAATGTTGTCTATGATTTTGTTGTTTTTAAACTAATTTTAATACATTAATAATAAAAGAACAAATAATTTTTAAATAAAAATATACATATATTGCACATAATATAATTTAAAATTCAATGTACATGTATACATGCATACAAACATTATATACATTATAGATAAAAACAATAATATAAATAATTATTCTTATAAGAAATTGACATCTATGATACTTAATCCAGTAAAATTCATAAAATACCAGAAAACAAAGTCAGGAAAAGAAACTATATGCATGATTGTATTTACTTTTTGTACCTTAATTAAAATCAAAAAATTTAAACAAATTTTGATTGAATAGAAAGTTCATAAAATGCGGAACAGCTGTGAGATATCAAAAATTTATATATATTGAAACAATATTATATATATTCAAATCATTGGTAAAAATAAAAAAAAATATATATAATATAAAAAAAAAAAGAGAGAACTTTGACATAACACTTACATTTTATACGATGAGTGATGATAAAGTTGATATTCGATCACATTAAAATTTAATTTTTTTTTTTTTTAGAATTTTGTTACAATTATCATGTATTCTAATTGTTATTATTACTATTATTATTATTTAAATTATTACTTTCTTAAATTATTGTTTTATTAAATATACATATATTTAAATTAGATAAATATATAATTAAATTTGTTAGGTAATTTTTAAAATGTACAATTTAATAATTTTAATTAATATTTTTATCTATATTATATAAGTATAATATATATTTTTATATATTGTATATATATTTATTATATAAATATTTTATATTTTCAAACTATTTTGACCTTTGCCCGCTAAAACTGACATTATCGAAATAAAAAAATTTTGAATTTTTAATATTCCGAACATGCGTATTTCTTTAAAAATTATTCATGAGCAACTGAGGGAAAACAAATATATATTTTTTTTTTAATAATTTAATTTGTGTTGATCAAGAGACGCTTTTTTATTTATATTCTTAGTGTTTTTTTTTTTTTTTCGAATGTATAAAAAGAACAAAAATAATACAAATATATGTATGATATTATAAGAACAAACATCAAATTAAATTCTCGCACAACAACATTCAACGAATTTTTTTTAGTAAGAACCAACAGCAGCAGCGGTTAAGATAATATTTTTAAAAGTTAAAAAATTGGGTGTAATCATTCACAGATACTTTCTCCATTGTTGAAGAAATTTTGAAAAATGATATTTAATTAAATTTAGAAAATCGTCATTATTTTATAATTATACTTTTTCAAATTTTTTTTCACTTCTGGTTGATTTTAGTATAAGTACAAAAAAATGGGGGTTGGACATTTGTCCGCGGGACATTTGTCCGCGATTTGTTTTTGTATCGCGGACATAAAAATGACATTTGTCCGCGATTCAAAATGTCTTTTGTCCGCCGCGGACAAATGACATTTTCCAAAATGTCATTTGTGCGCGATAAAAATTAATCGCGGACAAATGACATTTTGCAAAATGACATTTGTCCGCTAAAAATCTGAAAAATCAATCGCGGACAAATGGCATTTTGCAAAATGACATTTGTCCGCTAAAAATTAAAAAAAGCAATCGCGGACAAATGACATTTTGGAAAATGACATATGTCCGCTAAAAATTTGAGGCTAAAGTGCAGATGACGTGAACCAATCAGAATCGGCACAACGAGAGAGGGGGGCGGCGGGCGGGCGGATGGATTGGTGGTTGGTCAGTGGGATTTGCGGCGTCAGACGCAAATCCCACTGACCAACCACCAGTCCACCCGCCCGCCCGCCGCCCCCACCCCCCTCTCTTTAAGGGGCAAATCGGGCAAAAAAAAAAATTGCATGTACAAAATGTATGAACAATTTGGGGGGACTCTACCCCGCTTCCCTTTTCCAAGCTTCAGACGATTCTGAGTGGTTCACGTAATCTGCAGTATCTCCAAAATTGAAAAATCAATCGCGGACAAATGAAATTTTGCAAAATGACATATTGTCCGCTAAAAAAACTGAAAAATCAATCGCGGACAAATGACATTTTGCAAAATGACATTTGTCCGCTAAAAATTAAAAATTTCAATCGCGGACAAATGATATTTTGCAAGATGACATTTGTCCGCTAAAAATTCGAAAAATCAATCGCGGACAAATGACATTTTGCAAAATGAGATTTGACCGCGAAGTTTTCCATACAGATTTCATCGCGGACAAATGTCCCGCAGACAAATGTCACGGCGCCAAAAAAATTACAGTGAGTACACAAATAATAATCCGATAAGCTTTCTCACAACAATACGTGTATTTCAGATTTTTTATCAGATACATTATTTCATATTGAATAGTGTCGTTCACATAATAAGTGTTATGTAAATTTTTATAACACAAAAAAAAAGATTTAACAGTGTAAAAAATTTGTTAAGATTCCGGATATATTTACAGAATACAATACTTTTCCTCTTTAACAGAAGAAAATATTAACAATATACTATACAATTTTATATGAAATTATTCAATTTATTAATTTTTTTTCTTAAGAATAGAATTGAGTTTCCTGAGTGAAAGAATTTAAAGAGAGAACGTGAATAACAAATATTCATGCAAAAAAAAAAAAAAAACAGAAATTAATTGAAATGAATTTTGCACTCTTAGTGATCAGTATTATATGAATTTTTTCCTACAATACTAATGTCAGGTTATTAGAACATCAAAAACTTGTTTCGAAACCTTTTAAATTTATACTAAACGTTGTTTTGGGAAAAGAAAAATACATTATGTACATGTAAATTACTTTAGGCTTATCTTATACTATAACCCACCATTAGTTTTTTACAATAATAATTGAAAAAAATTATTTTGTCTAAACAATTTACTAAACCACTAAAAATGAACATATCGTTGTATCTGACTTGGGAAAATAACCTTCTTTAACTAAAATCGTTCTGGAAACAGATTTCAAATCAAGAGATTCAAAACTTCAAAACTCAGTGTTAATACCTTAAATAAAAAAAAAAATTCATTGTGGGTAGAAAGAAACAAAAAGTTTTTTGTAAAAAGTCAGTTTTTAAATTGATATTCTTTTTAGGTAAACGAATATATACATTTCCGCGTTTATGATTCTTCTCTTATAATATTTTATTTTGAGAGCATTATACATATATATATTTATATATAGAACGAGTTTATCATGTGTGAGCGGTTTAAATGATTAAAAACAAAATATAAAAAAATTTTTATAAATTTATAGTCTTTAAAAAGGATAAGTAAAATAATTTAGAGTAGAAATTTAGATAATAAAAAAATTGAGAATAATTGTAATTCCATTACCACTGTTTTAATTATCATATTAATTTGGTCTGATTTTAAAAATGAAAAACTTATCACAAAGAATGTAAAAGAATAAAAACTTGTTCTTTTTTTGTTTTTTTTTTTGTTTTGCAACAATTTATTTTGATAAAACAAATTACAGTATTATTTTGTAAATAAAAATGAACAAAACTTTAATACACATTTTTATATATAAAGTTTCGGCCAAATATTTAAATTGAGGTAAAATAAATTTTGTAGAATATTGTAAAATTCTATATAAATTCTCACTGACACCTATAATGAATTCCTTACATAAACGTGTTGTATGGGTTTCAAAATATTTGGAATGTTCACATAATTTAACATTACCTCTGATGGAAATATGAACAGAATCAAAATCATGTGTAAATTTATTTATAGTTCGTCTTTTTATAAATGATGATTTTGATTAAAAAATTCGTCAAAGATATCAAAGATGATAAAAAGATTTTTAATAAGTATCTTCTATACCCTTTTTGGCCAAATTAAACCATTGCTCGCCTTTGAACATAACTCTGAAGGTCTTAGGCAATCAAAATTTCTTATATTAATAAGCTTTGTAATTTACAACCCAAACGACATAAATAATTTTTCATGACTCTGGAGAACTCTGGAGAAAATTTTGTTTTGATATTCTAAAATCCAAATACACTATCCAAATGCACCTTCACTCATCCTTTAAAATAAATAAATGTCCTGATAACTATATGCAGATGCAGCATAAGTTGATAAAAATTTGTAACTGACATATGAATTTTTAATTTAAATATGTCTACGTATATATGTAAATTAATATTATTATTATAATATCTTTATTTAAATATTTGTACGTAATACATATATTATCAAATTGAAGTAATTTAAAGATTAGATTTTATTGACATATTCAATCCCTAATAACACTCTTATAAAATAACCAAAAACCATTGTTATTGTGTCTAGAAATAGTGAGTCCGATGGGATACTACATACTAAAATATGATGTTATCTCAACAAATAACATTTTTTTTCTGATTTCTTATTTTATTATTTTTTTGGTTTGGTTTTTTAAATACGTATAGTATATATATACAATGTTTAAATTACTTGAGGGGGATCCTTTTGAGTATATGGTGATACATTATCTATCTTTGCTTATACAACCGAGAAAAAAAAAATAGTGTTAAAAAGAAAGATTTCATGGATTTGTAAAAAATTAGATTTTTTTTTTAAACATTTTACATTTGTCCTTAATACTGATTAATAAATAAAAAGTCAAATTATTACACATTCAATTTGACAAAATAAGAATTCGTTCAGAAACTTTTTAACAAAAGAGCTTAACAAATTTTTGATGAGGTTTTTTTTCTGTTGATGTAAATAACTTAGTGGGAAACACAGTGGGAGAAGATATTTATCAAGGTTACGTAATTATCTGTCAATTATCGCTGTTTTCTCCGTTTCTCAGATACTGTTGTAACAGCATATTCAAATCCATCCTAAAATGTTTTTGTTTTGTTTATTTTGTTGCATCCGTTCCAAAATTTAAAGTAATAAAAATTGTATATGAAAATAATTTCGATCCTTCGGAGGTTGGAAGCTTTTAACTCCGTTTTCCGTGCTCGGAGAATCGCACAGTTTAGCTTGATTGAAAGTGAATGAGATTACGCATTTCAACGATCAAAATCGGTCTAATAGCTTAATAGTTATAAGTAGAGCGGATATAAATGCCTAAATGCCTAGAGACTAGGCATTTTGCCTTTTTTGATGTTTTTGGCTTAGCGAGACTTTTTTGGAAATTTCAGTCTAGTCAGCGTAAAATGACCATTTTTCGGTCATTTTTTCAAAACTTGTTGGTTTTTTTGCTATGTTAATTTCATGTAAGAGAGAAGAGACAACAGAGGCTGATGTTGAACGATATTTTTCAGCATACAAAAATGTTTTGACAGACAACGTAGATCTTTTTTGTTCGAAAATCTAAAACAGCACTGTATTGTACTTTTCAATCGTGAAAAATAATAATATTGGTTTCGAAATCCTTTAAATGTGTGTTTTTTTCATATTTTGCGCGACTTTTCAGAGACTTCTTTTTGAATTTTAGAGACTTTTACAGGACTATTTTCGCAATTTTTCAGGACTTTTTAGGCGCCTAAAATCGTTTTTATGCGAAACTTTTTTATCCGCTACAGTTATAAACACGGACAGATAGAAAGTGAAAATATATAGTCCTTTTTTTCATTTTTGATAGAAAAGGGGCTAAAAACTATATGCAAGATATTATTTAAAGTGCTGAAATCCGCTTTAATTTGACCGCGACGTCGAAAGGTGAATTGAATAAACGAATAATATTTTTAAGTAATGCTCATTGAGCCTGAAGTATTAAAATTCATAAATTTAACAAATTATAATAATTTTTTACAGAAAGATAATGTTTATTTATTTTTCAAAAAAATTTAAAATTAAATTTTTCTTTTTATTAGTGAAAAAAAAGGCAAAATTAAGCAATTTACAATTTCTTCTCAACAATTATATTTGTGTACGCTTATAGTGTATATTATATTAAAACAATGTAATGTAATATAATTTCATATAATTTAACTTACTTATTGTATAATGTTTTATTATGTAAGTAATTACAAATTAACTACAAAATTTTATAAGAAGTCCATTTTACTAGTTTCATCAAATCATCATCATCTGAAATATCTTTTATAGAATATAATTCTTGTTATGTGATCCTACAAAATAACAAATAGATACCATTCCTATACCATTTTAACTTAAACAAACATAATATTAATGCGAAACAGACAACATTATGATATTAACTAAATCGGGAAAAAACTTTTATGACAGTTTTTTAATTAAGTTAATGTAAATGTTGTTAAATTAATATGAAATATTTCTAGATACATTTTATAAAATTGAATTGAGATATTGAAGAGCAAAAATAATGTTATTATTATAATAAATAGTAGTAGTAATAATAATAATAACATTTATAGTTTTTGAAAGAAATAGCAAATGCCAATAAAATAAATTTCGTAAAATCTTTGTTAGTCATGGATTTTTTTATATAAAATCATATCTTATTCAGTAAAAATTTATTAAACTGATATAAAAATTGATTTGTACGTATTTATATATTATGTATATACAATATACACAAAAACATGTATTTCTTATGTAGTTTATGATGTTATGTTTAGACATTATTTAGATTAATATTTTATTTGCATTATCCTTATGATTTTTATTTAAATATATATCTATATATATATATATATATATCAGCCAGCTTCCTATACGGAATTTTGATTTTCATTTAAATGCACAGTATATCATTCTCAAGTAGAGATGTACATTTTAACAGAAAGAGGTAAATCAATGAAAATAAAGCTAAAATTTGAAATACTTAGCATAGATGGTTTAAACTTTATGTCTCTTAAGTACATTTAACGATTTGACGTATATTAATCATTTTAAAAGGCAAATAAGTAGATAAAGCTTTTATGTTTTATCAGAATAAATTAAAAAAAAAAAAAGAAATTGATTGAACAAAAAGAAAAAAAATTTGAATCAAAATACTGAAAAAATTTATTATCTATCTACATGTTTGCAATTACTATAGTTTTCGATTAATATACGTCAAAAATGATTCGTTATACAGAAATATGTATCCGATTTTTATTTTATTTTTTGTTAATTTTGACCTGCACAACCTACACCAAGTTGGTTTAAGTTGATAATTAACTAACATTTTATGGAAAATTTCAGTAATATTTCGAATGGGTATAAATTGTATAGTTTTGTATCTAAAAGTCTAGTTTCTGATCCCACATATTTTTTTTTTCTTATCTTGTTATTTATAATCGGACAAAAATTTAGTATTAAAACTTAATTAATAACTAAATATTATAATTAAAAAAAAATGTAAAAAAAATGTAGTTTTAGTGTATAAGTCATGTATGTTCTATGAAATTAATTTTTAATTTATGAATTTATTCACATGTAAAAGTTAATATAATATACACGGTACAATTTGTGTCGAAATCATTCTATATTGGAATAACCGATTATTGGAAATAAGAGTATAATGATAATTATTAACAGGATAAAAAGAAGTCACTTGCAGCTAAACGTGTTTTCAGTAACTTGTCAAACGATTTTAATTTTAATGTTGTTTTTGTTTTAAATTTAAATATTAATTTACATGAGAAATTTTTTTTGTAATAATGAAATAACAATATGTCAAATGTAAAACTAAGCAAAATTCAACGTAATTTTGAACAACAAAAGGACAAAATCTTACTCTTTCTTTTAAAACAACACAACATATTTATTAGTTTTTTATTTATTTAAATAAAAATGTATGTTAAAACACATTTAGTTCTTTTTTGTTGTTAAAAATACATAAATTCTAAGAAAATATACGGAATTTAGATAGAATTCTTACACCTGATTGAATAATCTTCCGTATTAAAAAACATTCCCTATTTTTTAGTGTATTATGCATACTATAATTAAATCTGCTCTCTCCATACAACTTTTTTCGTATTTTTGAAGAATTTAATTTAAATAAAATTTTAAAAATTTATTTTATATTTTAAAAAGTTTTTAGAAAGGATTTTTTTCAATGTATAAATTTTAATAATTGTAATTTTTAATATTTGTTCATATTGTTGGAATTTTTATTCCAGGGATATTGCGCGGATTTATAAGTCGAGTTTTCTAAAAAAAAACCTATTAACTTTAAACTGATCGATAAAATTATTATTCCGAATATCCGAATCTTTCATTTTAATTTTTAAAATAATTAATTCGCCCTAAAATACTTAAAATATATTTATTATATTTTTTTTTTATAATAATCCTTCATCAAATAAGCTAACAAATTTTCAAAATACATTGTGTATACTTATGTTGTTCACTTATAATAGGGAATTAGTATAATTTTTCTTGGAAGCTTTGATTGATGAGTCCATGAAGTTTTTGTAAAAAAATAATTTTATTTGGAAAATTCATACCAAGTTGTTAAATGAAAAATTATTATAGTGAATTACCTTATTTTCGCAATTAATGTTCTAAAAGAGGTATTATTTGATATTATTGAATAATCTGAAATAAGATTTTTTTTCTTTTCAGTAAATTTAAAATTGTTTTTCAAAGTACATAATTATAAAAAAAAATGTTGCAAAAAAACTGGTTGTGTGGTTTTACTAAGCGCTGTTTGTTCCTTCTCTTATATTGTCTGAAAGGTTTAATCTTCTATTAAAAATTATTTATTCTGTTGTGTCCTTTGTTCTAATATTTTTAAAAATTTATTAAATATAAATAAAATGTAATAAATGTTAATTTAAATTTTGAAAATAAGTAAAAAAATAAATATATTTTAATGATGTGATTTTCATAAAGTTATTTAAAAATTTTTATAATTACTACATAATGAAAATATTGTTTTATTTTTTTAATTGCATTTTTAATTGATTAATATACAGTACCTTAATTCTGATGATGATGTCAATGTACTTCGAAATTCAAAACTTGTAAGATAGAAATAAGTAACAAAAATGTTTGCCTTTCAAATTGATCGCATTATGAATTTTTTATTTTGTATTCAATAGTTCAAATAAATTTTCAAATCGCAGTATTCTTATTTTGCATAATTTATATTTTTATTTTTATTTATATACTTACCTAAATACCTATATCTTTTTTACTTAAACTTAACTCATTGTAAGTAGGTTTATAATCTTTAGAAATTATCAATCTTAATTTTATTTTTAATCTGAATAAAATTTAGGAGTTATTTTATGTAATTATTGTAAGTATATTCATAATTATATCATTATTATATGTATGTACTAATTGCATTAATTTTTTTTAATGATGTAAATTTATGTAAAAAAAAAAACCCAGAGAACACTGTTCCAAGGACATCATAAAAAATTTTATTAATGTATTTTTTTTTTTTGTATATATTATAATAGAAAAGAATCTATATGGTTATTTATTACATATATACAAATATATTTATATTATATAAAATAATATATATTATTATATACACTTGTTATTTAGTTAAAATTTTAATTGGCTCTCTAATTAATTTGCTTTATCTTTTTAGCAAATAAAAGTTTCCATGTAAATGGAGGAGAGATAATTAATTCAAGAGCAATTTTATATCTATATACAAACGTATTCATCTTTTCACTATTTAATATTATGTTGAATTTATTATACATATATATAGTATACGTAATATGTATGAATATATATTGTGTATATATATTATGATGATATTCCTGGAAAGGAGAAATAAAAATAATAATAATAATAATGTTAAAATATAACTGAAATTTATCTATAATGTATATTATGTATTTATATATATATAAGTTGCGAAATATTATTTTCTACCACATTTTATGTATATAAAATGAGAAAATATTTTTAATTAACAAAATTAAATGACTAAGTAATATAATAATATACTATACATACTTTTATAAAATATGTGTTTTATATTGATTCATTCATTCCTCTAGTTTTTTTTTTTTTGTTCCCGCAGTAAGGATTAATTGGATCATGTATGTATATTATATACCTATAGGTATAAACAACGAAGGGATATTTTAATTAATTTGAAAGCAAAAACAGTAGAACAATGTTAATTGATTGTGTGTATTTTTTTTTTCGTTTACATGAATTGTTATTACATTTATTGCTATTTTATATAATTTAATAAAATTTAAATATCTAAGATATTGGCGTCTTTTGATTAACATCACGGGTTTTTTTTGTTTTAATACAATTAATCTGTGAATTAATTGTCTTATGAAAATAAAAATTTAATGGAGATTTTAAAATGAAAACAAACTTCACCATCGCTTAATAAGTATACTTAAAATTTTTCTACGGGACGGCGAAAATATTTTTCGTAATCATTAATTTTGTTACTTTAAAAAAAAAAGACTTTATTTTCGTCTTACTAAATTTTTTTGTATACGAAAAATTTTTATAAATTCTTGTGTATATTTTTGGCCACTGCAATATGTTGATATTGTCACTTGTCCTATAAAAATTTTCATTATTTTTATTCTTCTAACTCAGTTCTAATGATTCGTGTAGTATAATAATAAGATTTAGATTTTTATTACAGAAAACAATTTACTCTAATCTAATAAAATTTTATGTTTTGATTACTTTATGCATTTCAAATGTGTAACTCTTTTGCAATAAAAATTTTCTTTAGCTACACCGATATGTGTTTAGTTATAAAACATCAAAATTTGTTATATATTTGTAACATAACAACGATTTTCATGATATCACATATATTGAAAAATCTCAGAAATTGTTGTAGGTATATGTTAGTTTTTTTTTTTTAAATATATTTTTACGGAAAATTTTTTTTTTTTTAATTGAAAGTAACCAAAAAATATGAAACACTAGAATCATAATATTTTCATTAGAATTCAATTTCAAATTAATTGGTTTTTGGAATTGAAAATCAAGATTAGAGTTTGTGGATGTAAAATCATCTATTTCAATTTATTTTTCAATTACATAAAATCCATACATAAATATATATAGGTACTATAAATATAATAACATGTATGTTTATAATACATTTTAATTGAATCTTTTGTTTTGAGCATATTATTTAATTAATTTTTTATTACTTTATTATAGGAAATAGAAAATTACTTATATACTTATGGTTTTGAAAATGAAAATTATACTGAAAGGAAACTTTTAGCTTGAAAATAACATTATATATGTAGAGAAAGATTATAACGAGTAGATAAAAGAGTAAGTTTGGTGCAATAGAAGATCATTAAACTGTGTTTTGATAAACATTATGTAACAAAGATTTTGTGCACTTCTATTGTGCTGTCAAACATAAATGTTTCTCATTATAATTTAAAACTGAAGCTTCTCAACATCAAGTTTATTCAAGGGGAATTATGAGACTAAGGTTTCATTCATTGGAGGAGTTTGATTTGGCTTTTGAAAATTGAAGAAATTTAAACGACTTAATTAGAAAATAATTTAATTATAACATTTTGAGGTAGTAATTCTAAATCTTATTATGATTTTCTGACTTGCATAGAGTTCGTATTATAATTTCGAAGAAATTGAAAAAGGAACTTGTTAAGCAGATATTTGGAAATTACAATGAGTTTAGAAATCATTTTTTTTATCAATTTACATTATGTTGAAAACTATATATTGAAATATGGTTTTCATTAATGGTTTGGTGGTTCTTTTAGATTGAAGTAAATTTTTAAAATTTTACTGATACCTTAATATAATCAAAATCATATTAAATGAAAATCATAAATAGTATAAATTCAGTTTCTTGTTGTAGACATAACAAAACGTAATCCTTGTTAGATCGAAATCTTGTTAATGTTAAAGAAAAGTGTGTGCATCCGAAAATAATTAGTTGACGATAAAAACTAATAGTATCTTGAGTTCACATGTTAGCCGCGAATGTTTAGATTTAGATAGTTACCTTTGAAACATTGTGTTAGAACGTTGTGGTCTCCGAATTCTATTTTGATTACTGATATTTGGGGACAAAAATAAATTCACCTAGACTAAATAATATTAATAATATTAATTAGAAATTCAGTTCAATTTAAAAATGAATAATCTAATATTTAGAGAAAAACAAAAGATTGATTGATTATTTGATTATATTTATTATAATTATTTATTAAAAATAATCTTCATAAAATAAAAATGTAGGTAAATACATAATTTTGTGTTCCATTGATTTTAAATGCGGTTATGAAGAATGCAATTTTCACTTTAGAAAGGATATAATATTCGACAAAGCTTTGAAATGTTATAGAAAATTATTAATAATAACTAAGTATTTTTGTATTATATATAAATAAATATAATATGTATGTTTGTATATGTTTATGTTTTTTTTTAAATGCCTGCAAGCATAAGAAATCAGATTAACGATATAAATTATAATTTCTCTTTGTTTTTCTAATACTAAAACACTTGCTAACAAGAATATAAAAACATATTTTGCTGAAGTTGGAATTTTTAAAATTGCTAAAGGATATAATAATATACATAATTTATTCTATTTAAGTCAATAGTATAAATTTATAATTTTGCATAATACTTTATTAATTTAGGCAAGCTGTCATGAACACTTTGGATGGAAGTCTTTTTTAAGGAGGCATTAAAACTGAACCAATGAATTAAAACTTATATTGTATATTGAGTTTTTATCGTAATTTCGATAGAATACATTTTATGATAAAGATTCTATTTAAAAATAAAAGAAAATAAATGAAAGTTTCACATAACATAATTTTCTCCTTTTCAGATTTCATATGGTTTTGTTGTTCATTTATTTGACACCAAATAGTAATTTCCTTTATGTGGTCGCTCATTGATAGTTTTGCTGTCACGAATTCCATATATAGTTATTACCAAGTTGTTACATATTTTTGAGATTTTAGTAATTGACTAATAACAAAAATATAGTGATTATATTATTTTAAATTAGTTCAATTTAAATATTATTTCATTAAAATTTGTATCTATCTATATTCCTAGAATTGAATTAAAATATTATTTTTGTGATTCCATGTATAATCGAAATAAAAGAAAATTTGGTAATTATGCGTAATGCCCACAATTATATTTTCAACATTTTGTTTATGTTTGGCTATTTATTAAAATAATATATATTTTTAATTAACAAAAATAAGATGTAGGTAATAAATAAATTAAAAATTTTTGCCCATTAGAATTTCTATGTATACAAAGTAAAAGTTCAAACAAAATGTTTAATTAAAATTTTGAAAGAAAAATACAATAACAGCAGCAGAAGCATCAGAGAGCTGTATAATTAGATTGTGCCTGCAGGTTTTCAAATTAAATTGTACTTTTTGATTTAATTTTTTAATATAAGAGCATTAAAATTTAGGATTACTTATTCAGTGCTGATTTAACGAACATTTTTTAATTGAAGCCTTAAAAAATTACAAGTACTCATGATGATGACAAACATTGATTATTGCTGTAGGAAAATGTACGAAAATGTTATTCTGCTGCATCTATTGCATAACCCCACTTGTAACTAAACGATGCGACCACGATCCTGTATATTTCTTTATTTGATCTAACAAAGAGAACATATTTTTCAATAGCAAGTTTCTACAAACGGGCCAGTTTTTAATACCAGGCTGCTTTATTTATATTAATTCAGGTTTATCTTGTCTTAAACATGTAAAACTTAAATAACTTGTGTACTTAAATAAAAATCATCTAATATTTTCGATTGTATACGATATAACGATTCATCCACAGTTAATAACAGTAGACTGAAACATAAATTTTTAATTACACTGCATATTAAAATACAAAACTAATCCTTGTTTCTGTCTTTAATATGGATTTCTATAGAATTTTAAATTTCAATTTATTGAAATTTCAAAAAAAGAATTATACTCTCAAATTCGCTGTTAATACTTTTTTTTTTTAATTTTTATTGAAAGCTCTTTTGGTTAATTTCGCTGTAATTGGAACATTTTGGTAAAATTTTATCAACATTTTACATAATATCAATTTAAAATTAAAAAAAAAAGCCTATTATAATGTTCGTGTAATTAATTTACAATTATGTTGATTGTGCAATCGCCTATAAAGTTCTTTATATGAACAAACTATCATTCATGTGGGTAAATTTTAAAATCCGATTTTATGTTGATTTTAATTGCGTTTGGCTAAAATTAGAAGCGCATTCAGTAGAAAACTAACAGGATTCTTTGTATTTTAAATAATATAATTTCTCTACCTGAATGGAATATGGATTTGATGATGAATATAATTCATACACACAGTTTTCATATAAAAAAAAAATAAAAATTAAATTGAAATCTAAAAAATGGAAAATTTTTACTTTTTTTTTAACTCAATATTTTGATTAAAAAAAAAATTATTTGATTGTAATTTTGAGAAATTGGAGACGAAAAATTGAACGTCAATAAATTTTAAGCGGTTCAAAATCAGTCAGACTAGGCCTCTTTTGGCCAAAATTATACATGATGAAATTTATGCAAAACTAATAAGTTCACAATTAAGAAGAGAGCTACTTAATAACAAAATCAGTTTATATATTGTACTCTTAATAGCATCGCGGTTTTCAGAATAAATATAACTATTTTTTTTATCTATTAACTTGTACAGTTGTTATCATGCCATTATGAATTTGTTTTTCAGATGTTTATCTAGGAAACAATTTAGAAAATTATGGTATATCTACAATGAAGGCACATGAAGAGAACTCCAACCTTTAAACTTCACCTAAATTTTATTTTGGGTAGATATTGTATAGGATGTGAACTTCTTATGCATTTTTAATCATGTTTCTTTTTTAAAGTAAACTATTGTGGCAGAGAATTTTGAAACAATTAGAACTAAAATTCTGGTAAATAAGAGTATAAAAGTGTTTTTTTTAAAGAGATATTATACATACATTATTATTCATGTTAATAAATAATAATGTTGGAGTATTTATTTAAGATACAAAATGATTTAAAGAAGATTCCTAAAAAAATAAAATTAATATAGAAAAATGACTAGATGTATTAGGTCGAATTGGCATCTTTCGATTTTTACCTAGTTTTGAATAATTGAAGATATTTATTAACTTACGGGGGAAATATTAACGAATGATAAAAAAATACATTACGAATCTGAAATCTATTTTGTAATAATTAAGATACTTTTAAGTAAGTCAACCAAAGGCTTCTGAAAATTATAAGAAGTGTTTGAAACTGAAACCAAGTTTTGAACTACCTTCGTTTTTCAGATATTATAAGTGATGATAAGCATCAAGCATAAAACTACCACTCACTATTTACATTTTTATTCTTTGATTTAGCATGAAGAAAAGTTAGCAGATTTATATTATATTATATAGATATAAATAAAATAGAATAAAATCTATTGATATGACTTCGTAGCTATTAATATTTTTAACACATGAATATTTCAACCCCTTGATGATGGAAACTTTTTTAGATTTTGTGCAAGGGTATTGAGATTTCATAAATACAATCAAAGACTATAATTTGCCGATTCAAACCTCGTTACCAGTATTTCACGTAGTTTATTATGAAGCGTTTGTTCTATTTAATATATACAACTGGATATACATATTGAAATCTATTTATTATGTATTTGAATATTTCTACAAATATGAACAAAATATAGAATATGATGTTACTGAATTGAGTATGTAATGTGGTTAATTAGGATAATATTGTTCTCTATTTTGGGTAAAATTCATATGAAAATTGTGCACAAGTTTGAACTTTTCATATAATGTAAAATATTGTATGTACACATGTAGTTAAGCATATATTCATTAATATAAGATATTAAATGAATGTTTTGAAATTAAGAATATTTTTAGATACTGAAAATAAATTTTAGAAAATAATGATAAAATTAATTACCTTAAATTAAATAACACACACTGGATTGACGGAATAATCTGGATCCGTAGATGCAAAGACCGCCAGTAAATTGGTTCAGAGAAATCTTGAAAATTTTATTCATAGTCTTATTCTCTCTGAGCACTTCGACTTAATTGATACTTTTAGCAATAAGATCTTAAAATTTTAAAATTCTTAAATTTGTCTTATCCCATACAAAATAAAATTTTATAATCCGAATGAAAGTCTGCCATAAGTAGTTTTTAAAGTACTATCTTTTTGTTTTTTTTATTTTGAGATTCTTTTTTTACAGATTTCCTGGTGGTAACATTAAATCTATCAAAAATATAAGAATTTTTAATTCAAATTGTAAACAGTAAATAAAAAATTCTGAAAAAATGGAACATAAAATGGGATTACAATTAAATTAATGAGTACTATTCTAGTATTTCTTTTCCCATTTTTATTACTATGATTTAAAACAAATTTTCTCTGTTAAAATAAGTAGAAAGGAAGTCTATTTACTAGTGTGATAAATTTTTTTAAAGACTCTTCAAGACTCAATTAAGTCGTAGTCTGTGAAATCCCCAAACAAGTTGTATACTTTTCATATAAATGTACTTGTACTTCAAATGTGATTTTATATTATCCATTTCGCAATGCAAGTATGTATATAATTATAAATATGGTATCAATATTGACACTGATTAAGATGAAATGTTTAGAAATGTTATTTCTGCACTATTGCCTGACTGAAAGAGACTTGCCTTAAAAAAATCCTAGAAAAAACTACAACTTAATGGAAATGTTAAGTTAAGGTTGGATTCTTAATTTTGTAAAATATATTTATTTTGGCTTCTTCTACACATAATTACTTTATAAACTATATGGAAAACATAGAAAACATAATTTTGAGATTTCCCTAGTGATAATTCGCATTAAAACAATTGAAATTATTAATAATAATAATAATAATAATAATCTAGTTTTTCAAAATTGTTTTATTTTTTGTTTTTACATGAGAAGTTAATGTATGAAAAGCGTTCTTTTGGTTACAAATAAAATATGTGGTACCTACATATATTTTAATGAAAAATTTTAAGTTGTTTTAAAGTCAATGTTATACGATTTTATAAAATAATAATAGAGTTCAAATTAGTTTGAAAATTCTTTATTATTCCGAACTATATACAGTATACATGAAACTCAAATTATTCTTTTGTTTTTATAAAAGGTATTTCAAAAAACCTTGTGAACTGCTAAATAATTCAAAAAATGACAATTTATTGGAAAGACATATTTAACCATTTCAACCTCAAAGCTGGACTATTAAAAATATATTAAAAAGCCTTTTGCACAGGATTCAATGATCGTCAAAAAATTTGGAAAACGAAAACTAAAGCAGACGAACAAATTTCATAATTTTCGTTCGCGCTACTTAATTAACAGCTCTTAAAATTAATGAAATTTTTTGATTTTCATAACTGGTATAAACTGTCTTTTTTTTAGAGTTTATTGTTAAAAATATCAATGTTGACTATACGTAGATTCATACATATGTACGTATATGTTACATTCATTAGTAAAATTTACGAGAGGAAATATGTGAAAATGCTTTTTATGCATTAAGGTAATTGGACATTAGTTAAAATGAAAAATCTGTCGTTGTATTTATACCTATTAGCGAAAATAGTGAGATTGACGTTGAAGGCTTTTATAAATTTAGCTAGAATACATTTTGCACATTAGAATATAGAATGATATAAAATAAATTGTTGTATTTGTATGCATGCAGATTGTAAATATATATATTCATTTTACATGTATCTTTATCTTTATAGTAATATAATTTTTGTTAGTATAGCATTGTGAAAGATAATTTCCTTTTTTTTTCTATTTTTGCAAATAGTTAACAACTTTTCATAGAGTTGAGTGCTATTCGAGGTTAGGTAATTAAACATTTGTTCTTTAATGATGGTGGTTGGAAAAAGTATAAAAAAAAATAGATAAAGATGATGAAAAAAAAAATGCTTAATAAAGCCAACTTTTATGTTTTTCATTTAAATGTAAAATAGATGATAAGAGCAACAATGAAGATATATTTTTGCTTACTTAACTATCATTATTATTTATTTTATATATAATATAATACATAGTAGTATAACTAGTAAGTATAATTAGTTGATAAAAAAAAAAATTCTGGGTTTATGTTTATGTTGAAAAAATAATACAAAATAATTAATTGATATTCTATTTAAATTTGTTAAAATTTAAGGAAGAATGCTTGGTTATTAAAAAAAATTTTTATTTATTCTAGAACCAGCCAACTAAAGTAATGGCTCAAGATTTAATGCAAAAGAAATAAAATACAGAATTAATTTCTCCGATGTGCGCAGCAAACCAAATATCTGAATTAGCTCAAAAGAGGCAAAAGTATGATATGAACCAGAAGCGGATAAGCCTATCAATAATTAGAATTAGAAATAAAATGCATATTCATTATAATACATATATGTTATGTTTAACATAACCATTTTTTTTATGATCTGATGGGTGGTGTATATTCAAGTTAACAATTTGTTATTCGGTAAAATTTAAAAAGTCAAAAATTTACATGTGATTTCTAATTTATTAATATTTAGATTAAATATATGAAATGGGAAAAGTTTCTTAAAAATTTCAAAAAAGAAGAGTACAGTCGTAATAAGTTACAATCTCTTGAAATGAAATACTATTGGTCCCTGTATTACATTTATTAAACATATAATTAACTAAATATCCCTTGACAATCTGCAAAAAAAAAAAAAGGATAGGATTTAAACAAATTAAAATTTATATGTATTATAATTTATTTCATAAATTCATAATTTTCGATTAACTGAATGATAATTTGTTTGATGAAGAACTCAATAATTTTTCAATAATTCTATAATTAATTAGATATTTTTATGTTTGATTGAGTTCAAAGTACATGTATGTTCTGAACATAAAATAAATTACAAAAAAAAAAGATAATTTCTAGAATTATTTCATTTCGGATGAGAAAGAAATTTAAGAGGTTTTCCCGAAATAAATTACCAAAGTTTTTATTTCGAAAATTTTTGTTCGTACCTTAATAGACAAATTTTTTGTTTAAATTTGTTACAACGAAAAAATTAATAAAAGTAACTTTCATATAAGTAGATACGTAAATGGTTGTTATAAAGATATATTTAATTTCGTTTTTTTTGAATTTGAAGAGGTAAATAAATTACAGAAATGGATTATGAAACTTCATCAATAGAGCATAAAGAAGATAACTATATACATACGTCACACATAGAATACACATAAATACATTAAAATTCTTTAAAGGAAAAAAAAGCTCAATTTGTTAAGCCTTTTTTTAGACTGCGTTTAAGCTTTTAACATTTTTCTATTTATTATTATTTATCGTCCTTTATACATAATTATTATCATCATATTCAAAAAATAATAAAATTCATAAAAAAAATTTGATGTCAATCCACCCTAATACAAAAAAAATTTTTTTTTATTTAATTGGGAATAAAATTACCAACATTGTGTTGAAAGTATGTTTTAATTAGTTTGTGTATACAAAAAAAAAAAACCTAATTAAAATTTAAATCGGAATATTAAGTTTAATAATAATAATTAACTAAAAAAAAAATAATTAACTGTTATACAGACTTATATTTTTTTTCATCTTCCTTTTTTTTTGTTTTGGATTACTTACTTACTACTACTGCACCAGTCTAGTTCAAATATTTAATTTGAAATTTATTGTCAGAAAGTTTTTAAAGGACAAATAGACAGTTAAGGATACTTATTTTTATAATATTATTATTTTTTTGCTCTCTTCTTTGGTTCAAGGGATTTTGCAATTATTTGAAATTGTTCATACTATACTTTATTGAGTAACTTTGAAATGTCAGTGGCTAAATGGGAGGGTAAAACCTTTTTTTTTGGGTACGTGCAACTTGTGTTCTTAAAAAAAAAAGTTGTCTACAATATTTGGAAATTGAGCCCTCATAATATTTTTATACGTAATTCATTAAAAAAATACATCATTTCCCACTTCTTTTTAATTAATTAAATTCGACATTACGTTCTTAATAATTAAATACGTATTTTTAATGATTTGTTACATATATACTTTAATAAAAAAAATTAATACAATGTATTTTAGTTGGAAAACTTAAATAATTTTTATACAATTTTGTACTATTGTAAATGTATATAAATTATAAAATGCAAAAAAAAAATAATAAAAAATAAACAAAAAAAAAAATTTAAAAAAGATTTTCGTTTAAAAATGCATTAAAAGAAGAAATTATTTAACGATTAACACAAGATATTACTGTCACAAAACGATAACTGCACAGATTTTGCTTGGCTAAAATTAGTTATGGCAATTTTTACTTTAAAATTCATTTAATTAATTTCTTCTTTTAATGAATTTTTGAACGAAAAACTTTTTTTAATTTATTTTTGTAATTTTTAATTTTTTTATGAATAATCTAAACGACTAAATATGACTGAAAATATTTATAAAATTATAAAGCAAATCTAAAAATATACATACAAACTCGGGCACAAGATAAAAGAATATATATTAATAAAAGTTAAATATTGTTTTTTTTTAAGGTTTCTAATATTATATTTCAATAAAAATTATTTCAGATTAATTTTCACAGCCGCAATTAAAAAGCAAATTGTTTTCATAGGTTATAGACAAAGTTACATTGGTGTTCATATTATTGCATCATAGTGAATAAAATAAATAAAAAACAGCTATCTATACTCAATAGTCATATTATTTATTAAGTTAATAACTTCAGTGTTGATAGGAGTTAGCACTGTATCAATAATTATAAATGGTTGAAATTCAAATCTATGTATTCTTTTATTCAAAAAAGATTGAATAATAATTAAATAGTATAAAACTAGTAATGTTAAGTTATGTAAATAATTAAATAATTTAAGTTATATTCCTATTCACAATATACTTAAGTAAGAAATAGATATATGACCATAATGTCAAAAATATAATTTAATTATGAAATTGTTGGCTTAAATTAGTAACCAAAAATTCTAGGATAGTCTATTAATTTCTTAGGTCAAGCGTCGGCAAGACTTTCATCAACTGGGCCAGATGCAGATTTTTCAATTTTTTTGTGGGATTAATTCTTTCATTTACTTAATTTACCATTCGTAATGCTACAACAATAGCAGCCCTTCAGAAAATTTGGCGATCAATATTTAGAAAACAATATTTTTAATGCAACATTTATTGAATAATGCAAAAAGTTGTAGTTATAGAATTTTTTTAAAGGCTGAATTATATAAATATGAGGTTCTGAATGGAATTTTTGATAGTTTTAATTTTTTTTGCTGTAAAAAAGTTAAAAAATTATAAAAAGGCCTAGAAGAATAAATCAGGCCGAATAACAAGGCGGCAATAAAAATCGTGGCCCGCGGGCCGTATGTTGCCGACCCTTGTCTTAGGTTATTGAACAACAAATAACATACTATTTTATATACGTATAATACTATATATTATAAATAAATAAATTAATTATATATTATGTCTTTTCAATTTCGCATTTATTTAATAAGTATTTTATATAATTAACTTTTTTTTTTTATTAAACTAAATTATGTATTCTTTTTCTTGTTAGATTTTTCAGCACTAGTAAGTTTCATGAATAAATCACTCTTTTTTTTTGGTGTCTCGTGTTCGTCACCATCTTTTGTAAACTCTAAGTGTAATTGAAATTCTTCGATGTATAAATAAGATTTCTTTGGAGAAAAATTATTATTTATATTGCAATTGGCATCACAAGTTGCACTAAAATAAATAATAGCAATATTAATGAAAATCAAATTATTATTATTATATTTTAAATACATAATATGTTAAATACATCGATAAATTAATAAGTTCATGATTCTGTATAAATTATAATAGAATATTAAATTCAATACAAATTAATTCATTTAAATAAAAAATATGAAATTTGAATTAGAATAATTTAAAAATAATCTTCTTCTCGGAACTATTTTGTTAGATTTTGTATTAAAATTTAATTGAAAGACTGAATAGATTTTTTCTCAATTAAATTATTATTTTTTGTTTTATTGATTATTTTTTAATTTAATAATTATTCCAAACGTGATTGGTACAAATTTTTCTTCAATTTTTAATAATAATATACGGATGAATCATTAAAACTAAATTTAAATTCTATACAAACAATATTAAAATTAAAATAAAATTAACAAATACCTTTCCATAGAATCCATTTTTTCGATTTAATTTTATTTTAACAATTTTCGAAATAAAGTGATAACAATGAATTCTTTTTATTGTGTGTTTAAAAAACGATCTATTATTTAGATTATAGGGTTAGACAAAAAAATTCTTAGTCAAGTTTGAATACAGACATTTGATTCGAAATACATTATATGTATAGAATTATAACTATACGTAAAAAAATGGTTTTAAATTAAGAAAATGAGTTTCTGAAAATCAGAAATCTTTCTTTGATTCTCTTTGAACTCCATTGATACATTTATACAGCTCAATTGACGCTTTAATCAGTTTTGACGTTTTGATCCAAAATTATTACATTGATTGATATTAATTTTTTATTTTAAATAAGAATGAAAAAAATCAATATTTTTATATTTAATCCTGCCAAATTGTTTGTTGTGATTAACACCAGGGATTTGTGTCCGTTGTCAATTATGATTCAGTTGTTTATAATTCGAAATTATTAACAATCGAAATATTGTCATTCTATTGGTCGAGTTCGTATATTTATTTATAACCACAGCCGTAGTAGTATATTTATTGATAATCAAAATCAAGTAAGAATTAAAAATTTAGATGATAAATAAAAAAAAATTAAGAATTCATCAGTAAAAATTATTAAAGGTAAAGAATTTTTTTTTTATGTATTAAGATTGCGGTTTTTATTTAGTCTCATGCAAGTCTAATCAAAATTTGCATTTGCTAGTCTAAAATAAAAAAAAATAATTAATTTATCAATTTTTGCATCATTGTTATCACAGAAAATTAAGTATGGCCTTTCTAGCAGAGCTTCTTGATTCCAAACTTTCATTTGAAGATGAGAACAGGGAAAGGGAAATGCTAGAACAAGACACCATCGATTTATGTGAAGATTGTGATGGCACAAGAAAATTATCAGACTTAAAACCAAACGTTGTTTATAGAATACATCAAAACAGTGAAAAAAAAGTTGATACAAATAAATCTATCCAAATTCTTAGTAATATTATTGTGGTTCCCGGCAAGAACAGTAATTTAAATTTTACCACTCCTAGAACAAAACGAAAACAAAACTTTGAGAAATTGAAAAATGTTTTTCTTGCGAATATATCGATTATAAATAATTCAATTTGCAACGATTGATTTAGTATAGTCAAAATTTATATTTTTTTCCATTTACATAAGTGTTACAAAAATCTGTTAAATTTCATAAAATTTGTAGCTTGAACGAATGAGGAGAACTAATTTAAATATTTTCAATAAACAAAAAATCAAGAATACTAAATTTCATTTATTAAAATTAATAGTATTTACGATGTTGTAATGCTTATCTTATGATTTATCTTTTATTATGGATATAAATATATATAAAAAAATTTCATGAAATTTAAAAGTTTTATTGATAGAGCCAGATTAATTTATTAATAACGAAATAAAAAATAAATTTTCTTTCATATAAAATTAATTTTAATTAACGGCTTCAAATTGTATACTGTATTATTTATGTAATTTTGTAATTAATTTCATTTAGTGTAACTGTTAATATTGTATTGTTGAAATTTTTGATATTTTATACCCATATTTATATAATAATATACTATTTTTTTTTTACAAAATTTAAGCAATAATGATAATTTTATTATTACAACGTTTTTATCAAGTCACTTTCTTGTCTGGTTGTCTGTCCACGAAATTTTGTAATCAAATTTTAGATTATTTTCCGACAAGCAACAGCTCTGAAACTTTAAATATAGCTCTGAACCCGATGACAATGCAATATTCTACGACTTTAATAATAATGTGAAAAGTTTCTTGTCTGTTTGTCTGCCCGCGAAATTTTGCATTCAAATTTTCACAACCAAAAGTTTGCTCGATTTCATTCAAATTAACTTTATAAAAGGAGGAAATAATTAAACACATAAATTTTGTAACGAAAAATATATTGGCCTCCTACCCAGTGACGTTCCCCTGGGAAGGACTTCAAAAGTTATTCCGATTTCATTCAAATTTGGTATATTAAAAGAATACATAATTAAACACAGACTGAGCGAGCTCCCCTGGGAGAGGACTTCAAAAGCTCCCCTGGCAGAGGACTTCAAAAGCTCGTCCGATTTCATTCAAATTTGGTTCATAAAAGATGAAATGATTAAGAGCCCTCCACTTGAAATTCTGTTTTCTATTTGTGTTTTCTATTTTTGCAGTTTTTTTTGTTTTATTTTACAGAAAATAAACGGCCGTGAAAAATGCGACAAAAATTGTACGAAAAACAGCTCTACCAGAAAATCACAAAACTATATTTGAATTTGATTTCTGTGCAGAAACTGTAATTTATCAAAAAAATAAAAAAATTCTTAGAAATAAATGAAATTAATTAAAAATTGTTTAGGAAATTAAAGAAATTCAAAATTTCACGTCACCAGCCCTGGAGAGTGGTATTTTAGCTTTATTTCTGCGTTTGAGATTTTTTATTATCTTTTTCCTTTACTTCAGAATCCAAGCAAATATGTTCAAGTTTTTTAAAGGCTCGTTTAGGCCAAAAAAACTCAAAATTTAAAAAATCCGCCTCACCTACCCTGGAGCCAGTTATATACTCTCCAACATATCAAAAAATCACTTCAGTCTAGATTGTAGTAACCCTAAAATCAAAGCCAAACTAAGACCAATTTTTTGCAATTTTTCACAATGAGGGCTGTTAAACACACAAATTTCGTAACAAAAAATAAATCAGGCAGAGGCCGTAACTAAGCACGGGTTGACGGCTAGTTGACTAAAAAGAAGAAAATAAATACTAAATAAAAAAGTTTTAAAAACCACGTTTTTTAATTGACTAAAAAGAAGAAAATAAAAATTTTTCTCGAGCTCATTCGAGCTCATTGTGTCTATAACTAGAAACGTTGGCTGCATTTTTACGACACATTTATAGTATTATATCAAAAATATGCCCCACGTTTCTAGTTATAGACTGTTGTAATCAGTTTCAAGTATGTGTGTCCACAATCCTCTGAATGGAGCCGGACAAAAATTTTTATTTTCTTCTTTTTAGTCAATTAAAATTAAAAAACTTTTTTATTTAGTATTTTTTGATTGAATTTGAAATATTTTTGACATTAATTAAAGCTGTATATACACTTCGTCGTGAACGTGAACATGAAAAAAATAAAACTGCAAAAAAACAGCATAAAATAATTAAAAACAAAGAAAAAAAATATCGTAAAACTTGGAGAATAAAAAATAATTTTAAATTTAACTGTTAAAAAGAACAAAATAATTATTTTTTGGTGTTTTTTTTAAAGTCCCCGATGATTGAATCGAGTTCATCGTGAAATGAAATACACCACAGTGAACAGGAAGTGTAAACGCACAATGTGAACGTGAACATGAAAAATGGTGAATTTATTGTTCACAATGGCTGTTCACGTTCGATAACATTTATCAATCTGAAAACATTTTCACCGTGAACAAAAAAAAATTTTTTTTTAAATCAAAAATCTGTATATTAAATTCTCGTGTTTTTCTCATGGTTTTTGTGTTAGTCCTCAAACTCCTCCGAAACGGCTAAACCAATTTTTATAAAATTTTGTGTGTGTATTCAGTAGGTCTGAAAATAGGATGTAAACTATTTTTTATGGTGAACTGACATAACGCGAATGTCATAACCGCGAAATAAAAAACAAAAGTGTCATAACCGCGAAAAATGTCTTATATTTTTTTTTGCATAACCGCGAAAAAATATGGCAAAAAATTTAAAAATTTTCTTTTCGCGGTTATAACAAAAATGTTTCTTATAACCGCGAAACACAAAAATTTTAATTTTTTCATTTCGCGGTTATAACAAAAATTTTTGTTATAACCGCGAAACACAAAAATTAGATTTTTTTCATTTCGCGGATATAACAAAATTTTTTGTTATAACCGCGAAATGAAAAAAATTGAATTTTTGTGTTTCGCGGTTATAACAAAAATTTTTGTTATAACCGCGAAACACAAAAATTAGATTTTTTTCATTTCGCGGATATAACAAAAATTTTTGTTATAACCGCGAAAAGAAAATTTTTAAATTTTTTGCCATATTTTTTCGCGGTTATGCAAAAAAAAATATACGACATTTTTCGCGGTTATGACACTTTTATTTTTTATTTCGCGGTTATGTCATGTAGCAATTTTTTATACACCTTAGTGCAGGGGGGGAGAGGCCGGCGAGAGGCGTAGACGGAAGAGGTAGACGGAAGGGGAAGACATGGGGGCAGATGAGAGGGACAGACAAGAGGGCAGACAGTAGGACAGTAGGGGAAGACGATAGGCACAGACAGGAGGGGCAGAAGGGAAGGGTAGAAGGGAGGGGTGGCGGAGCATCCGGATCAGCTAATTTTCTTAGAAAATCAAATAAGCAAATTAAAAAAATTTTATAACAATTAGGTATTCGATAAAATAAAAATATATGAATTGAATTTAAAAATGTCACATTTCAAAAAATATTCAGTAATATTTACATTTTCATGTTCACGTACGTGTTCACTACAACTGTTAATACGACTGCGAACGTGAATTTCAATTTCAACACACAAAAAATTCGCACAGTTATTCACCGTGGAAAAATTAACAATTTCACGTTCACGTTCACGACGAAGTGTATCTACAGCTTAAAATAGATTTGGAATATTTTTATTCAAAATATTAAATTTTTATTACAAAAACTTTAGGCAAATTATGATTTTGTTTGATACTCGAAAATTATAAGTGCGTTCCCCAACTGAAACTATCTGAAAACATGAAATAATCCTTTGGGCTAAAGAATTCTCATTGTTTTTAGAAATTAAGATATTCTTGACATTAAATCTGTGTTATCTGCAAAATATTTCACTGAGATAAAAATCGTGCTAAAATCATGTAAAAATGCATAAAATCATGTATTTTCCGCAACAAAAACCGTCCAATGACGGTTTTACTAAAATCAATGCCTTTTGGGATTAAAATTTTTTACAGGAGAAAAAAAAATTTTTTAATTTTAATTTTTTTTTCTATTTTTTTTTTTATTTTATTTATTTCTTTATTTATTTTATTTCTAATTTCTTATTATATTTTTCTTATGCCCTCTTCGGGATTTGAACCTCGTTCTTTAGCATTTCAATCGACCACTCTACCATTAGGCCATAGTAATAAAATTATTCATGTACATAAAATAGAAAATATAAATAGCGTATACATTTTTCTTATGCCTTCGTCGGGATTCGAACCTCGGTCTTTAGCATTTCATTCCATCACTCTGCCATTCAGCCATAGTATTAAAATTATTCAAATATTTTAATTCAAGAATTTTTGGAATAACATTAATTCTCTTGGTACTAAAAATTATGCCTCTGGGCATTAATTTTACGATTTTAGCGCAGTTTGTACTTGATATGATACCGAAAGAACTTAAATATTGTTTTTTTTAATAAAAAAAATGTATTTGTTGTTGTTTTGTGTATAAAAATACTAGAACTTGATTTAATGCCAAAAGTCCTAAAATTTAGTACGCCTTTTTTGGCTCAGTGTTATTTAACTTAGTTCTATTATTATAATCTAGAAAAGTCATAAAACTATTTAAATTTTCCAGTACAGTACGTATGGTGGGTATAAAAAAAGGTTAGTATATTCCATAAGTCACAGAAGTAGGATTTCCCTTTTCTGCAAAGTTCTACGAATACTTTCTGTAAAGTTCTAAGAAAAAAATATCTTTGACATTTAATTTGTTGAATCTGCTAAAATCATATACTTTAAGAATTTCATAAAAACATCTTTTAATAGGTACGTAATTTTTTTTATTTTTACCCAAAGAAAATGTAGGAGGTCAATATCAGTTTTTCTTACTTTACTTATAATATTTTTAATTTTAGTTGTATTTTTGTCAATTAACTAAACGTATAGTCCAGCTTATTTATTTGAATATTTTAAATCATATAAATATTCGCGGTAGTCAACATATAATATAACTATAGTAAAAGACGTTCAACATGAAATTAAATATTTCTCCCCAAAAAAAATATTTTAGAATTATTAGGAATTATTTTCTATATTTTTGATAGAAATTTCAAAGGTTTTTTTCGAGGAAGAAAATAAATATATATCTCTTAAAAATTTCTTTCACTCTCAAATCGTAATCGAAAGTTTTTTCTGATCGTAAGTTTTTTTCACTCCACTTTAGAATCACAGTGTATTCTATAATATACCTATAATTATCTTATATTCTACCTTGAACCAATCAAAATACAATGTTTTAACATTTAGCTGAATAATTTGTTACTGAATTAATCTCAAAATTTATAAATAAAAAGCACTCAAATCAATTTAAGGTGATAAGAAAAAAATAGTAGAAAAATGAAAGTAAGTGGGGTAAAATGTTAATCAAAGATAATTAAAAAATTGATTATTATAAATATAAATTTAATGTTATTATCTTATTATAAAGAAAAATAAGGGCACATAAAATGTTCCATGAAAAGATATTAGGGTTTCACATTTCAAATTTCTAATGTGTTTTGTTGTTAGGCCTTCACCCGAACAGAATTCGAAAATTCTGAGCGTGTATTTGAAATATCATTACTGTCAAATTTACACTAAGAATTTCAAATTCAGAATTTCAAATTTTTTTTTGGTGAAGTCTTATTGTATATTCTTAAATATTTTCAAATAAAAAACAAGTTTTTTTGTTGCTTTACCTGTATTATATTTTTGTAATTTATATTATTTAGGATCATTTCTAGCAGTGGCAGCAGTTCCAATAAAATAAATAACAAAATTATTATTTTTTTCATAAAATAAAGTACAATATACTCATATTAGTATAAAATATGTTGCGAATGTTGCGATGTCAATGAAATTAATGAAATGGTGTAGAAGTTATTAAACTTTTGTCATTTCACTCGTACTCTTGAAACCTAAATTGGACATCTTGCTAATGTTTTTTAAAACTTATTCTCTATTATATATATAAAATGCTAAACTTCTAAAATGCATATATTAATATAAAAAGTTTTTGAAATAAAGGTATAGATATCTACATAATATGGGTAAGATTTAAATTTAAATAAAATAAGTAAAACAAATTCTCAATAGAATTTTTCATCAATCAAAGATAATGGTTGAACAGTGTTTTGTGTGTTTTATATAAATTTTGTTTTAAAATAAAACGTTAATATAAAACTTATTTTGATGACGTTCATTCAAAACAAATGAACAAAAAAAAAATAAACCGCCTTTTTCTAGTTCAGTAAATTAAATATAATACGAAAATAGTGTATTAAAATTTTTTTCAAATGTTTTTAAAAATAATGTTTTTGTTTACTGTATATTTATTTTATTGTACTTTGATAAGGTAATTGAAATTGAATTAATCCTTAAAAATAACAAAGAAAATGCTTTATTATGGTAATGGTAAATATAATTTTCAAAATGATGGTAATATTATTTTCTAAAAATATGTATTAAAAGAACGATTTCAGATATTTGAACTCAACTAGGCAGAAGAACACACAACAAGTTAACATCTCTCCTAAAAATCACTAAAAAATAAATATTAAATAAATTAGAAGAAAATATTGATTAAAAAATTTTTAAAAAATATTTAGATTATTTTAACCTGGAGAATAAGTTTGTATAAGAACAACTATTAGAATTAGATGCACCGATTTTTCCAAGCTAAGGTGAATAAAACAGTCATATGGTAAGTAAGCGTACATTAAAAAATATATAATTTTAATGTTATAATGGTAATAACAGGGAACAATTCGATGGAACTTCAAATATGTACTTGTTTTTGTTAGTGCACTATCCAAATAAATGATTGTAAAAACTCTATTAAAAAAAATTAAATTAATAAATTATATAAACAAGTATCTATATCAAAATTTTGATTGATTTATTTTTAAATATCACATTTTATTTTTGTAATTTTGTATTTTGATAGAATTATATTTTTTTTTGTATGTTTTTTTTAAAAAAATTTAAATATTTTTCGAGACGCGGTTTTTGCTCGTCACAGAGTACTGATATTTTGTTTGAGCTTCGAAATAGATGTCCAAAAAATCAAATGGAAAAATTAGAAAAATTTGAAGATCAATTTAAGAAAAATTTAGAGTACGTTTGTTTGTTTCAAAACCAGACTTTCTATAGACAATTAGAGGATTTTGCAATACTTAAAATTGAAATTAAATATGGTTTTAACAGTTTTATTAATATTTTTTATGTTTTTGGATATATTGGGATACGAAAAAATTTAATGACTTCAAATAAGACATGTTGAATAATAAACTTCTTAGTATTATTATTTGTCAAAAATCGTCTTTTCATGAAAACAAAATCGTTGAATAATTTTTTTGAGGCTGCAAATGATTTACCCAAAACTAAAATTATTGAAATAAATATTATGAGCAATACCTGAATACCTATATTTTAAAATATTATATTTATATTATAATTTTATTTTCAGAAGATTAAATTCCTTACCCGAGTCACCACCAGAAATTGAATGGGAATATTATAAACGAAATGTTCGTGAAGATTTTGTTAAAATGGTTGACGAATTTCAAGAAAAATACAAAAATGTAAAAATCTCTTATCCAGAAGATCCTACCTGTGAGGAATTGTCAAAATTAAGAGAGGAAAGTGATGTAAGATGTTTAAATATGTAAATTAAAATATTATGATTGCTTTACCTTATTAAAATCCAGTGTTCATTTTAATTCATTTTAATTCCACATTAAGGTATTTATTAACTAAATATTTTCGAAAAATATTAGATTTACAATCGGCCAAATAACTTGTATCTAAAATAAGCTAATAAGTTACTTAGAATTTATTTGAAAATTAAAACATAAGTTTAGTTTTATTTTCTAAATTCAAAAATTTGTTCTTCCAGAAAGATTATCGCTCTTTTGTCGAAGCTTCGAATGAGAAGATCAAGCTAATTGAAAAAGAAATTGAAAGACTCAAATCCCTTTTGCCATTTGAAGAAATGTCTTGGGAAGAATATATTGATGGTTATAAAAAAGATGCTCCCAACTTTATTGAGAAACCGACATTTTGGCCGCATACTCTAGACGAACAGATCGGCTATAAAATAAAAGATCCTTATCATATTGAAGACAGTAAAAAATAAATACATTAGATATCGACTAAATGTTAAAATAATAGGTTTATGTAATTGTACAAAAATATTTGAAATTATGTAAAGATCGAACCAAATATTATAGTTTTTAATATATTTACAAAATGGAGTAAAATTATTTGATTTTTTTTTTATTTTACACAAAATTTGCCCATAATTTTAACATCGTTTGCTTGATGTACTAGAGTTAGTTTGATTGATTAAAAAAACATATTTGATCAGTAGATTTTTTATAATAAAGTAGGTATCTACATTTTTTTTTAAATTCGAATTTATTTCTTATTAATTTCAATAATTCCTAATTTTAATTTTATATATTAATGATAGTTTAAGCCTTTCATAACTTATTTTTTTTGCAGTTAGTATAAAATATTTGGTCTTTATAAAAAATATTTATTTACGAGTAAAATTCTCTTCTTAAAGAACGTAACCACAAAAAAAATTGTAATAGTAAAATCTATTCATAAAATTCAACATGTCTTTTTTATTTAATTTTTGGTTATTTTTTATCAAATATTTAACATTCTTTGTAGATTCCACATTTTATCAAGGAGTATATTTTCCAAATTATTCTCTTTGAATTTTTTTTCAAATTTTTTGAAACCTTTTTTTGTCCAGGCAAAAAAAAGGATCGTTATCGGTAGTAATTTTCTTTTTTTGTTTAATTGCGAGCTAAAAATGAATGCAACTATTCTCAGATCCTAGATGCAGGGGTTTGCTGTTAAATACCAGTTAAATATTTTACAAACATTTAAAGAATGAGTAAAAAAATGTTATCTTGAAATTAGGACGTTTAAGCTTAAGCTTGAAAAAAGAGTTTTCCTTCATTATTTTAATAGGAAATGACGGTATAAATAAAGTTCAGATTTTTGGTAGAGAAGGATCGATTTTTTTTAACATAGAGTAAGAAGTTCTTAGCTTTTCCTTCTTTAAAAAAATTTGAAATAAAATTTTGACCCTATTGCGAACCAGTTTCAATGTTTTTTGACTAAGTTCTATACGTACAGTTGACTTTATAATACTATTACTATGATAAATTTTTTTTGAAGGATTGAAAAAAAAAGTAAATAAAATTTACTTTGATAAATTTTTATTTGAATTTATTCAAGCAAATATTAAAAATCATGTGTTTTAATTGTGGCAAAATCTTTTAAATCTTAAAACATAAAACATTAATTTTAACTATACAGTATACACACTATGTACTTTTACATTATGTGGTAAGCATGACTAAAATTTATAAAAACATAGTTTTAAAAAATGTACAAACATTTGTTAATTTTTTTTAACTATCTTTTTTTCCATTTAAAAACGAAAAAATATATGTCCGACTTAAATAAATTTTGGGAGTAATAAGATATGCCAGCCAAAATTTACATCAAGTAGAAGTCTTGGGCGTTCTAATGTTTGAGTATTTAATCAATTTGAATAAGTATTTTTGTTCGTACATTTTTTTATATTCAAGAGATTCAGTCAAAAATTATCATTCAGTAAATTGAACCATTAGATTTTTGAAAAAAGTATTTATAATATCCAACAAATTTAAGAACCTATTATCTCCTAATTTTTTTTTTGCTTTTAATATTTGATGATTTTTGTCAGGAAAATCCAATAAGATCATAATAAGAGGTAAAATAAAAAATTAATGAAAAAATCAATTAACAATAATTCATTGAACCAATTCTATCAATCACCACGCATTTCGATTAAATATTAAGAATTGTTTCAATTTCAAATTAAAAAATACTGAAAATCTAAAAAATATACCATAAATTCAAGTTATGAAGGCAATTAGAAATACGTTCATAAAACCTATAATTAGTCCTTTGAAAAGGAACTTAAAAAGGAGGAATATATCTTAAACCACTTCTTTGAATTATAAGACTACAAAGAATTAGTCCATTAATATTATTAATAACAATATCATTTGAAAAAATTGTACAAATAAATTTTCTTCTAAAATCATGCAATTCCAAATCAATAAGTTTAAATTTCTCAACTTAAGACGAAACCAATGGCACAAAATTTAACTTACGTAAAGCAAGTTTTATTAAAGTCGATTTCTCAATCCTATTAATATAAACTAAATAATAAGGCATTCAAAACCACAACAGAGTACTTCAAATGAACTCGTACCAAAGAAGTATATAAATTCTTTAATATATAAGGATCACTAAATTTTGTTAGGATTACGACAATAAAAAAATTTGTTTTATTCTTATTTAAATCAAGTGCCGACATATTTAGCTGCAATGAATTGCTTAGTAACAGATTATTTTATAAACAATCGGGATTAAGACTTGAACATAGTAAACCAAGAGTTAATCGCGATTCTTTTCTAAAATGCCTTTAAATTTCAAAAACAGCAAACTTTAATCGAAGTGTGTAACAATATTTTTCTCTATTACATAATAAATATGTAAATAATTACATACTTTTAAATTGAATTTTTTTTAATAATTTACTATCTTCAGGGATGTTGATTTTTCATTGCATCATTAGTCTTTTTGTTTAGATTCACATATAATGATAATTAAAGACACATTTAATTTTATCTATAATGAAAAATATTGGCTGTACAGCTGACGATTGAAATTATATAAGTAAAACATTAGTGCAAAATTAGCGCAAAAATTTAGGTAATGAGTTATAAGTTGGCTAATTATAACTGCGTTGAGGTTTTTTTTCTTAAAAATATATTTTTTTTTTTGAATACATATACTTTTAACTTGTTTTTCCTTTTTTTATAAGTGAAAATGTATGTTATAAATTTTTTTCATACTTATATTTAAGAAATTTAGATGCGCTTGATTAAGTTTGTGGGTTCTCCAAGATTAGAAATAAAAATATTTTTTCCTTTATATTTTATCTAAATGTTAACTGCGGGATTTCTGTAAACTCTTCAATTTGAAAAACATTAAAAAATTATAAATAGCTAATCTTATTTTGAACAATATTTCTTACAATAGTGTTTTCAGCATTATTCAAAAAAAAATTAATTTCAGAATCGAAATGCATTAAAACTTTAAAAAAATATCAAAATATGTAAATTTTGTATGAAAATTATTAAGAGCTAGTTGAGAGCTTCTAACTCCTAAACGCTAAATCATCAGATCGAAATAAATTTTTTTTTGAACAAACAAAAAAAATATTTAATTTTAGTCCATTAATCAAAAATTCAACATTCATCCAGAAAATAAAACGTACAAGAGAATCAACCAATTTCCTATAAGCTAGAAATTTTAATTCATACTAATATGGTTGTAATAATATTCTAAGCAATAATTTTTGAATCAATGAAGTAAGAAAATTTTAAATGTTATGAAAATATGTAGGATTTTAACTAAAATATGAATATGGCTGACTTTAGAGCCTTTTCTCATTTGTTTTTAAGAAGTGATTTAAAATATCATAAAACATTAATTATAATATAGAATTTATTTAGAATAATCCAATATTTCTTCCATATTTTTATGATGACAATGGTAAAAGAATTATGTATTTTATTTGTACACATGTTTGAAAAGATGGAAGAACGTAAGGATAAAAATTATAAAGCAGCCATTCAAAATTGTATTATGAAGGGAGAGAGTAAACCACTTTACTTCGTTTTTAATTAAAGGAAAGTGGTTCATTAGAGCTTATTCATTAAAACTGGGAGTAATTAGTGAGTTTTAATGAATTCTTTTTTTATGTGTATAATATTTAAAAAATTATACTGATTGTATAGAGAACATAAAAAAAAAATTGTACAATGTATGTAAATATAGGATGTATACATAATATTATATTTATATATATTTAAAATATATACGGTATTACTTTACCTTCTAATTTTTTATTTTTTTTTTTAAATAAAAATAGTGGGTATTTAATTTTAATAATATTCCTTTATTTTGGGTAGGAGAGTCATTCATTAAATTTTATTAATTTAATTTAATTGCACAATTATGCTGATTGAGAAATTTTTAATAAAAAAAATAAAATAAAAATATGGATGGAAGAGGGGAAATTTTAATATATTTATAATATACACAAGGTATTTACAAAATAATGATGATAAAAATTTTGTAATTGAATAAAGTTACTCTAATAATAATAATTACTATACATACTTTTTCCTTAGTAATTATATCAAAAATATGTAATAATAATGAGCCGGCTTATTTCAAACCACAATTTCTTTTTCTTAATTTGTTAAATATATGTAAATAGTTCAATCTTTTTTTAGCTCTCGTTTTAATATTCACTTATCTAACCAAAAATTCATTAATGCTTTTTTAAAACTTTAATTATACACCAAGGACAAGGACATAGATACTAGATAGTGCATATAATAAATTCCTAAAATTTCTTAAAATAAACTAAAAGGTGAGCTTCTTCTCAAAACTAAGGAATTGTTTTAATTTGCGGTTCTAACTCTAAACCGATTAAAAAATACAGAACAGTATCTCATAAATGAAATAAAGGAAGAGCCCCACATACTGGGGTTTTATAAAACAATTTTGAGCCTCGGCCGGTTGAGAATTTCTGTCTTCTTAGTACGGATTCGGAGCGTCTCACCTTGTAAATGTATGAAAATAAACGAGTTTACGTATGTTTTGGGATTGGTTGTATCGAAATTGGTCATTAGTTTGTAGACTTTTAGTGTGGGACAGAGGGACAGACGAACAGATCAAAACATATGTATATTTAGTTTATTTATTTTTGATGGAAAACGGACTAACACTTTTTTTTTAATTTTTATTAATTTTTTTTTAACTAGAATAATAGAATTACAGTCCGTAAGTGAGATTTATGTCTAAGATTTATTCACATTTATGTATGTATACTGATGTATACAGTATACTAATTAAAAATATGAAATGAAACTTAATTCTGAAAATGAAAAAAAAAAACAATTATTTTAAGTACAAGTAGTACGAGTATACTTAAAAACAACTATGCGCTATTTATAAATTGTGTTGGCGTAAATGTTGATAAGATTTTTGCGAAAAAATATTTTCATTACTTTTTGTAAAAACTATCAAATACTTTAAAAAAAATATTGATTTCGAAGTGCTAAAAACATAATATACCTATCAAGCATTTAGATTTACTACAAAAGTTAGTTTTTCATTTAAAGTTTCTCTTGGCTTTATTTAAAAAAAATACGAGATATATGAAATTTGAGTGAGACAAGGTTTTTTTATTTTAATTTATATATTTAATTAAAAATCATATTTTTTTTAAATATACTACCTACGTACTTAAGTTAGAGGAAAAAACTTATTATACATTTA
>OZ023273.1:126660731-126735530 GCA_964007475.1 Hybos culiciformis
CATTGAGGAACAAGCATCTCACTTGTATTCTTTTTTCTTTTTGATTCCTCTTATATTTTGTAAATTGAATGTAAAGCACTCTATATATGCAGCACAATGGCTAATTAAACCGAATGTTATACACAATTAATTAAGCTAATTAGTACAGAAAAATGTTTTAAAAAAAAAAAAATTTTTAAACAAGTTCACCTCCTTTATAAAAAAATTCTTTTAGGGCGCAATTAGGTGTTATGATTGCATAGGCAGTTTAAGTACAATAGTCTTAGTAATAGAAAAGGAGCAGCCATAAACTTCGTTTCTGTTAAAGTATAACTCAATTAATATTATTGAAGTGATGGTACGGGGTAGTGCACTCTTAGAAAAGTCCAACGTGCTGGAACTCCGAAGGATAGAGTTATGAATATATAACTCCTTTTTTAGAACAACTGAATAACATTTCGATGAAGTAAAACTTTTGAAACTTTGCTCAGAACTTTAATTTAACTATTGAACTATTTTCGAAGTTCTAAGAGTATAATTTTCTTTTTTTGAAATACAGAATGATTTCGGAGTTTTATTTTTTAAGTAAATCTGAAATTTCGATATTGAACTCCGTACAAAGTTTTTTTCAAATCTTGTTAGAAGTTAAGTTAAGTATTTTCGGAGTATATTACCGTAATTATTTTTTGTTTTTTTTTTGTTTTTTTTATTAAGTTGAAATTTTGATATTGAACTCCGTACAAAGTTTTTACAAAATTCTGTTGGAAGTTAAGTTAACTTTTTTCGGAGTCCTTAAGATTGCAAATGGCCGAAATAACAAATTTATATTTTCTATTTTATATACTTTTTAAATTTCAACACCGTAGCTGAGTGGCAGTGTTGGGGGATTGCAATGCTAAGGACGCAGGTTCGAATCCCAAAGAAATAAAAGAAATAAAATTATAGATTTAAAATAAAAATAATAAAAAAGTTCTAATAAATAAAAAAAATATAAAAATTTAAATTAAATAAAAAAATTGAATTTTATTTTCTTTTGTAAATATTATATATAAAACAGGGTTTAATATGAACTAGAAATAGGAATAAAATCAAACTCCTCAAGGTAGTTTATTAAACTTTTAAACGGTGTTTCAATTTAGCTAAGAAAAAGAGTAAATAATTCACTATTTATAATTAAAAATAAATAACTCCGATAGATGATGGACTCTATTGAACTCCGTTTCGGAGTTCCATAAACTCCGTTTTTCTAAGAGTGTAAGCTTTGATCATTCCGTATTAGTTAATTACTAATTAATAATTAGCAACAAAATAAACAAAACGGCCATTTAGAAGGAACATTATATTTTTAAAATATGCTCGTCTGTTCGTCCAGATCTCCAAGATTAAAATGCTTTTAATTATTGATAAGTTATCTGGCTTGTTCTCATTGAAGCTTAAGAGAAAATGATTTTGGATAGAAATGGTGTAAAAATTTAAACTGCGAAAGAATGTCGAAATTGTGGAGAATATAGGCTCCATTCTTTTTAAATAAACTTATGTGAGTGAGCTTTAAAAGTTAAAGATACAATAATGACTTGAAAGAACTAAAATATTTCTTGGCTCATCATTGACCGATACCGATATTAAAGTAACAATATGTAAATAGAATTTTGTAAGTTAATAGAATGCATGTTTTATTAAGAATTTGCGATCAATAATGTTAATAAATTGTCAATTACAATTAAAAAACATTGATTTTTAAACATTACTTAATTTTAAGTAATTTTTGTACTTAATTTAATTTAATATTATTTTGCCATACCTATTTCTGTATAATTAAGAACTTTTAATGACCATTTTACGTGATTCACGCCTAACAATTTCAATCGTATATAGTTTGAATCTACCAAAAAATCATTAAAATTATGTTTCTTTTTTTTTTAAGGGCGTTTGGTGTAGATATATACATAATTGTCGAAAAGCTATATCATTTATTATTTTCTAAAGGTACAAAGTAAAAGTAATATAAATGGATATCTTCTCAAAACTTAACAAAATAAAAAAAGGGTATCCACTTCTAGTGTAAAAGTAGCTTTGAAGGCGCAAAAAAATTATCAAATTTTCAAATAAACTTATATACTATCACAGATGAAAAATTTTGAGAAACAATACTGCGAAATTTCGAAATTAATCATCTTAAATTACTTTTACTCCAGAGAGGATTTAACTTTTTATAATTACCTCTGTTGGCTACAAATTTAACTTATTATCAATTTAGTTTCAATTTACTCACATTTATCCTTTATCACAGGTCCTTGAACTTCCACGCAAATTTCTTAGCTAGAAGAGATAGTAAAGTATGGAAATTACGTTCTAGTGAAAGGAATGTACTCTCTTAGCTATTATTTGAATACGTTTTCAAAAAAATCACTCTAGGCTTAAAAAAAACTTATCAATTTGTTCGTTGGCACACCCTTAAATATATTTAGGTACATATTATGTTTCTTATTTCTAATGATAACGCACATAATAAATAATAAGAGTAACATTGCGACTTGCGCCTATATGAATTAGCAAGAATATTACAATAATATGAAAAAGCAAAGTTGGAATCTCTAAACATCATGTGGATAAATTTAATTCCATAAGATTTCATTAAAATAATGGAAAATTTTGTTAGTTGATTTAGTTTTTTTTTAGGCGTTCAAAGTAATTATAATTAAATAATTTTTTGGCACATATCAATCATTTTGTGTATAGGGAGGATTTTAACTCACAGTACCTATATTCATATAAGTACATATATCTATGTTTGTACTCGAGGAAATTCAATATGAGAATAAATATTTATGCGAATATTTTTGTAATAAACTAACGACTACACTTTTCTTTATAATATTTGAAGTTATAATAAATACATCAGTATATCACACAATATTAAATTTTATTATAATGCAGGATTAAAGATAATCCATTTTTAATTTTTTGGTCAGTTAAATTGCAGATATATGAACGTGCTTACAGTACCTAAAGAAAATCTATTTAAACAAACGCCTAAAAATATATAAAAACAAGGAAAAATTGTATGGAAGGGTCTTTAAAATCAATTATTGGCAGTAGATGATTTTCAGCCAATCAAAAGAATTTTTCCTATTATAGTAATGAAGGACAATGATGCACTTTAATGAGTTTCAAATTACGTTGTAAATAAAATCGTGCTCAAAGTGTATACCTTATCTATAAAATGTGTAATTCTATATATAAGCCTTAGTCGAAACTTTCAGTTTTTTTGCTGAGAAATCGCTCAAAAAAATTTATAACAACCGTTGATTTTTAGACAGCCTTTGATTAGCTGAAGAAAAATGTTAACTTTTGAGGCCACAATCCACTGTTATTATTTTCATTTAAAAGCGATATATTTAAAGCTCAGAAAAATTAATTCTTAGAAAAAAGGAAAACCCATATTTAAATATCCAAAGAACGACTTAAAGAACTCTTAATTCTTTTTTGAAAAAGAATTTCTTCTTTGTAAAAGAATAATGTGTACTTTTTTTTTTTTGTAGGAAAATTTATCTTAAATTTTGAACCACTCTATTTAGTTATAAAAAAAAAGATCAGCATTAGTTTCTTTTTTGATTTAAAATTTTCCTTCATAGGTACTACTTTAAGTTATTTTAAGAGTGTAATAAAAAAATATTTAATTAAATTTCGCGGGTTATTTATTGCGATAAATTTTTGGATAAAAAGGGTGTTTAAAGGGAAAAAATGATTTATTTTTATAAATAATGCGGCATGGGCATTTTTTAATATAATGATTAAAAAAGGTGCTTCCAGAAGCACATAAGTTTTAATTCTCATATTAATTCAGTATTTTATTTAAATACTTATTAGTATGATATTGGATTATGGTTATATCAGTTTAACCTTTTTTTTACCCCAAACAAAAGTATAGTATTTAATTTAAAAAAATCCAATTGATAAGTTAATAATCGATTTTTGTGTTCGATTTTCATCCCACATAGGTTGGTAAGGTACATGTATTTCAGATACTTTAATCTGAACTTTTTCTACAAACTAAAAAGTAGGAATTTAAACAGAAAATGCAAACAAATTTTTTAAAAAAAACCCGTCTTTAATAATATTACTGACAGTTTCAAACAATGAATTTACAAGAAAAAAATACTATACCTACTTCTTATTTTCAAAATAAATCCGAGTAATTAAGTATAAAGAACATTAAAATTATAAATATTTCAATCAAATGCCAATATTGTTAACACATAAAACAAGCACAAAATATTCAGAAACTATTGCCATTAGCTGGGCTAAGAATATTGACGAAGAAATAATCGAAAATAATGTTTATGTTAGATATTAACATTACATTAATAAAAAAGACTGCGCTCTATTAAATTTATATATATTTTTTCAAAACTTCTTTCAAAACTTCAGTTATAGGCTGAAAAAAGTTAAACTCATTGAAGCCTTCAAAAAAATTTAGTTTGTTAGAACAGATTTTTCTTATAATTTTACCTAATGTTGTCCACTCTCTTCCTCCAAAAGCAGTGCTTTTCAAAATTGAAGAACAAAAAAATTGGAATGGTTAATAGTCTTAACTTCAAAGTAAAGTTTTGTTAGTTATGGGACCTGGACAAACAAACATTTCTTCCACTCATGTTTCCTGCGTGCATTTGGCCGAAAAGTAGTACGCGTGAAGAAGTTCAAAATAACTTCAGAATTATAACTATTGTACAGATATCCATAATATCAAAAATTAACATAACTTAACTAAATCATTGTCGTATTTAAATTAAGAATATATATGGAAAATCTTTTAATTTCATTTTGTGTATTTTAAAAAAAAGCAATATAAATTTTATTTCTTCGCAACCACCTTGTGTTTGGCCGTCTACATAATAGGTATATATAAATATATAATTATGTATATCTCTCATTAGAATAGATATAATATATAAAATATAATATAATAAAATAATTAAATTTTTAGTATGCATAATTCAAACTTTCAAAATATATGTACAAAACAAGACAGGCCAACAACAATATACCAAAAAACGAAAAAAAAAAATATATTCTATAGATAATAATGTACATGTTGTACATACTTTATGTATGTATACATAATATTAAAACATATTTATAATTTACAAACATTATTATATTAATTCCTTTTTTTCGCTCAGATAAAGTTTCTGAATTTCTGTATAGTATTTTGTATTTTATATTTTTATAAAGTTCTTTTTTTTTTTCAATATATATTTTTTCATTGCTGTTGCTGCTGTTGTTGCTAGTACTGCTGCTGCTGCTGCTGTTTCTCTGATGAATACAACTTTCTTTTATTTCCTCCTCCTTGTTGTCGTTGTCCCTTTTTCGAAATACCGAAAAAATGCAATTAAAATTTTCATTAATTTATCTGCTTTTTGTGATAGCACTTTATTTGTTTAATTAAATTTTAATTAGCCTCTAGGTTTCCCCTGATACTGCTTTTTCTCTCTACACTGTTGTACATTAAGAATGAAGGGAAACTTTATGTTGAGAGTGGTAGTACTACATTCACTTATTTTCTTTCTTTTTTTGTTGTTGTTTTTTTTTTTTTTGGGTAACTATAAAGATTTTGATGAACAAAATATTAAATGAGTTTTGTTGCTTCAAAATTAAACAGGATGAATATTAATGCACAGAGAAGATGCACAAAGACGAGACATAATTTAACATTTTATATATACAATACAAAGAAAATAGTTAGTTCGTGTTTAAAAAAGTTAGGATTGCGGATAGTGGTGGGATACAATAAGAAATGTTTCTTAAAATTATCAACAGCTCGTTCGGACTGACTATTATATTTTGGATTCGAATCCTCAGAAAGTAACTTTTTTATTTATTTATTTTGTGATCCATAGATTGTAGTCAAAACGAGAAGATATAAAAGAAATTCTTTAAAAATTTGAAATTGAATATCCCAAAACATTTAACAACCTTTTCATCTATCTTTTGCTTAATCTACACGTTTCCAAATATTCAAGACTTGTTTATTACGCAAGTATTACATTAGTAAACTCTTCCCGCAGATGAGACAAATACATCTGCGGGAAGAGTTTACTAATGTAATACTTACGTAATAAACAAGTCTGGAATATTTGGAAACGTGTAGATTAAGCGAAAGATAGATGAAAAGGTTGTTAAATGTTTTGAGATATTCAATTTTTAATTATATTTCAACTTTTTCAATTTTTAAGTATCATTTGACATTAATATAAAAATGATTTACTGGTCCCTAAATATAACTTGTGGTTGAATATCCTTCTCGATCCTTTCCTTTAAAAGATCTTAAAAGAAGGAAAATAGAATAGTGTATAGACTACCTAAAATAACATGCATATAACGTTAAGGCTGATAGTCCTTAAATACCATCGCTGTTTTTTAGTTTACGAAGTTTATTCGATTTTTTCTCAGTTTACAAGAGGGGTAATGAATGATGTACGGTAATGAAAAACCAACCACCCTGTACATATATTTTTTTTTTGTAAAGTTATTTATGAAAAAGTTTTTTCTTGTTTGTTGATTTTTTTTTTTTTTTTAATAATTAAGAAAAGATCTTTTAAGCTTTTTAATTGCAAATATTTTTTTTCATTATTTTTATAATAAAATATTTATATATATGTGGGTTTATTTGTTTATTAAATAATTTGGTATTTTTTAAGGCAATAACTGTCAAAAATTGAAAAATTAAAGTTTTTCCTTTTCATAAAACACAAAAAAAAAAAAAAACTTTTTAATTAACAATTGTGAATTTAAGTTTCATAAAAAAAAAAAAATAAACATTCTGACCAATTTGCTTAATGTCCAAATTTGATTTATTGCTCACAATATGAACTTGTCGAGAATTGTATAGTAGTGAAGGAGAATGGTTTATTGCAAGTAAAAAGGTCACAAAATTGATTACAAAAAATATAAATGTTTATAAATGTTATCTACATAATATCATATGTATGTTATATATAAAATATTTGTATCTGTTAAAAGACATTAAGTATTTAACTTTAAACATAATTACTTATTTATGTAAGTTAGTTTTGTCGCAGAGTTTTTTTTTTTAATTTTTATATTATTATATTATTTTAATTTGAATATTACAGAAACTTCATTTGTAACATAAAATTTCAAATGACTTTAAGAAGTTTATATGTAGCTTCAATTTTCGTATATAAATTCAATTAATATACATTAGCATACATAATTTATTCGAAATTATCGAATATTTCAAGAGAGATTAAGATCATAAATAAAATCTGCTATTATAAAAAATACGACAAATTTGTATATAATACATTGATAAATAATATTCCGTCGCTCAATAAACTTCGAAATTTTGATAATCCCATTATTTTTAATTATTTTAAAGAACATTCTTATAGATGTACTATAAGATAACTCTGAGCTATTAAATATCATTACCTCAAATGCGTAAATTGAACTTTTTTTTCCACATTTAAATATAAAACATTATAAATGTGCTTATAAATGCGTTTATTGTGCATTTTCATATGCAATTATAATAATTATTCAAAATTATATCATTGAGATTTTGTATCTGAAATTTCCTTCAATGAAGCTGAAATGTTTGCAGGTATTTTTATGTATATGTTTTTCAATTAGTTCGGTAAAATCGTAATATATTATTAAAGCTAAAGAAACTAACAAAATTATTATTAAAACATTATTTAAGAAAAGATTAACGCTATTTACTACGTGCTTCGTCAGTGTTGTCATAAAATATTTCGATTTAACATAATTTTGAAGCAATAATATCTGCCACCTAAAACCTAGTCTAGAGAATAATCGAAATTTGATTAGAACAAAGTTTAATTAAGAACCATATTTTCGAATGTCAATTCAAATTATTTTTATTATACAAAAGTACTTAATAATAAAGGTTAAATTAACTTTAGAAGAGTATATTTTATTTAATTTTAAACATTATTATCTTTAATTACATTGAAGTAAATTTGATAGGAAATTAAATTTTGTAATAAATTACAACTTTTTCTCTCACTTGCAAAATGTAAATAATAAATTTAATCGACCCAAATATTGCATTAATTTTTTATGCTTTTATATCAAAGTCAAAGTTTAAAATAAATATCAATTTTTCAATTACCATAATATTATATACTTAAAATACATTTCATTTTTTTTTTACAAATCACCCTTCAAAATAATAGTCAGTTATAAAAAAATAATGCCAGTGACGAATGTGGTTGTTATAAATATTTCAATGCTATCTTTAGATTTGTATCAATTAATTGTGTACATATTATATTTTTAATTTACAATGTGTACAGATAAAAGTGTAAAAACTGTCAAATACAATTATATTATTATTATATAGTTGTACAATTAAATGAATTATTTTATCAATCATTTTTCTGAGAGCAAAATAAATGGAACCAGATTTACTAAGTATCTATATAATTTTATTTTTATTAAATATAAATTTTTATTTTCTTTATTTTTTTTTAATTGACTGGTAACTGGGTCAAGTAATATATTAATGTACACACTATTTACATTTAGTTAAATTACTTGAATTTCTTGTAGCAATTATATTATTAACACTAAGTTGTAAATAAAATCTGTTAAAAAAGTTTACATTGTTACCAAAGAAAATTTATTTAGAATATTATATTATTCTGAGTTAAAGAGGGTTATAAAAATGTATTCTTTGAATTATATGATAAACTTTATAACGTCGGCACTGAAATTTGCCACCCCCAACTACATCTGACTACCTCATTTCATGTTACTATCAAAGCTGTGCATGTGTACATATTATCTTCACTCATCCAATATGTATACAATATAATAATATCCCTTATCTTTTCCGTATGAATGAATTGAATTCTGAAAATTTTACTTTTTAAAACAAGAAGAAATAAATATGAACACCATATAATTGAACACTTAGTTGGTGAGAGTTATTAGTGATCATATCAAGCCTTGAAGTTATAACGAGGTTCGAAGTTTTTAATATCTGTTCTGTTCCAAAAAAAATTCAATACATACTAGATAATTCTATCTAATTACACAAAAACGTCGAATTTTCATATTGATTTCAAAGCAGGTTTGAGCTCTTAAAGTGTGTTCAATTGGCAAGAAATGATGTTCAGGCATATTTATTCTATATAAATTTCAGCAAAATAATTTTAAATTTTCTAGTATCTTATTACATTTTTGAACAACTACAATTCGTTGTTCTATATTAAGTTTTCTAAATGTATTTCATTTAGCTCAATTGAAGAAATCTAATTCAGAATTAAATCCATATATTCTTTGCGCTTTATTTTGCAGACAGATACACACAAAACACAATGTTAAATAAAAGGAAGAATCTTTTTCATATAAAAATGAATTAATCATTTCAAGAAGACTAAAAGCAATTTAGGATATTGCCCGACTTAATGTAATTGCCACCACCAAGTTTAATTTTTCAGTGAGAGATTATATTCATTCATATAGCAAGGCATTTATAAACACAGTGTATTTTATATGAAAATGAAAATCTATAAGAAATAAAATAAAAAGTACATAGAATTTTTTTTATTTTTATTTTTTTCTGGAGGTCGATGTTGTTGCCGGCGACAGGCTTCTGTTGACTCAATATAGAATGGCCTGTTGGGTGAAAAATATTTTTTTTCTATTGAAATGAAAATGAAAATGAATGAAATGTGCAGGGGATGAAAATGAGATTGTGAAGAGAAAACTTGTTTTTTTGGATATAATATTCCGCATATTGTGGCATAATGTATTTTGGATAATATGGAATTTTCATTTTATATTTTTTTTTTGTTCCTACTGTGTTAGGCTATATGTATATACAAGTTTTTCTCAATTCTAAGTGAATGTTTTTATTGATTTCAATTATTTTAAGTTCTTTTATTGTGAATTATTGAATAAGATTCATTTTTTTTTTCTTCATCTTCTTTTTTTCATCTAATAAATTACATTTTATGATTCAATAAATTTTTTTTTTTGCTTTCAAAGATTTATGGAATTTTTGCTTTCATTAAAAACGGCGATAATAATAATTTTTGGTAATTAAAACTCATGTTTTGGATAATGAATATTGGTTGTTATTATTATTATTATTATTATTAGTAATTTACAAATTAATGACAGCATAAGACATTACTGTGAAATTTGGTTCTCTGTCGTAATATTTTTTTAATGTCTGAATAAAGAAAGTCGCATATGTTATTTCTTAATATCGCTGAAATATTAAACAATAATTCGAATATAAAAATTCATTAACTAGAGGCATAAAAATAATTAAAATTTAATCCTCCTCAAATTTTGTTAGAACTAATTGAACCCAGTGATAAAGTAAATAAAATTAATTAAAAAAAATTCAAGAATTTGTAAAGAAATTCCATTTCAGGTGTTTATTATTGATTAACCCTTTGGAAACCCATGTGGAAAATGAACTTAAATTCAGTTCTTTTGTTTTGGTTTAACATATTATACTTATTTTAAAAGAAAATTTATTGCTTATTCTTTGAGATTATCCAACATAAAATTGAAAATTATAACCTGCGGAGTAAAAGTATTTAAAACAAATTTTGAATTTATTTAGGAATTTTTGTTTTTATTCGACAATTAACTTTAAAACTTATTTTTTAATTTTAATATTAAATTTAATATATATTTTATTTACATTTTTTTGTTTTTATTAATTTATTTCATTTTTTTTTTTTTTTATTTACATTTATGTTTTTTCATAGCTTATTTAATTAAATTAAAATTAAAAAAGACACTCTTACGAGCTTACTCTATAATTTTAGTAAATTTTTAATGTTTCACTCTTAGTTTGCTTTCCAATTTCTTAATTTTTTTTTTTTTTTTTTTTCAATTTTTTAAATAAACTTTATATATTTTCATTTTTAATTTTTCCTTTCATGAATTTTATCACCATTATATTTATATATATATATATATATATATATATTTTTTGTTTTAAATATACTATTCTTTTTTTAATTTAATTAAATTTCGTTGATTGATCAAATTGTCATGATTTTCTTTCATTAGTTTGAGTCTAAATTGATAGAATTTAATAATAAAAAATTATAAAAAATTAAAATAAAAAATGCTCTTAAAACTCTTAAGCATTTTCACTGAGGGAAAAATTTTAATTAATTTTTTAGAAAAATTTCTTAATTGTCTATTCGACGATTTTTCATTTCGTTTCTTTAATATTAGAAAATAAGCCGAAAACAATATAGTTATTCTCTTTTTTTCAATCGATTAATATGTAAAACGGAAAATTTTAATTTAATTTTACTTTTCTCTTACTCAAAGTAATCTTCTTATCATAAAATGAATTGATGTGAAATTAAGAGATCATTATTATTTTCCTTCAAAAGTAATATTTGCTGCTCGAAACGCTTTAAAAAGTTATATGTTATATGTTTATGATAAAAACGACAAGTTTTTAAGAACTAAGAAATAATTGCGATTTCAATGAAAGAAACCGAAAATCTTAAAAATTTATAATTTATAGATACAATAATACTTATATAACTAACATAACATTCAATAGTTATGAATTAAAAATGTTATTGAACAATTCGACTTGCCTACCTACAAATAATAACGAAATCACAAATTTTGTTTGCATAAAAAATAGTTTAATTGTATCCATTTTCATTAATTAGATTGCTAAGCGCGGAGTTTGATAGTACTAGACGCTGAATTATCTAAATAAACAGTCATATTTAGTTCAGAAATTTTTCGAACAATAAATCAAGTAATATTCGACCAAGATTAAAAAGTAAAAATTGGAAGGTTAACAAATTATGTAAATGCTTAAGAGTATTTCAGTTTAGCTGTTACATATATATTCAGTTTTTTTTTTGTTTTTTAATTTAAAATTAATTTCTTCGCTGTTTTGTTTTTAAAGAAAAATGTTATCTTTTTCAGTCCTAAAGATCACCAAACGCTTTTTAAAAATTAAATGCAAATACGATCGACTAGAAGAATAATAATAGAATTAATTTCTCGATTCGTAAAACTTTCCATTTTCTTTTGTTTGATTTTTTCACAATTATATTCTGACTATTTAGCATTTATTTTTAAATTTGTTGACATTAGGTTTATATTATGTTTTCTTTTTAAAAAGAAATTAAATTTAGGACAAATAAAATCACAGATTTCTGACCATTATTTTTATAAATTGATTCTATTGTTGATATATCATAAGCTGATGAATTTTCCATTGTATTTCACTCTTTAGATCGTCTAGGTCTTCCAACTTTACCTTTCCTCACGGCAGGCGTTGCACCATTTGGTTGAGCTGCTGATGTTTTTTGAATAAGCTTATGCCAATCTTGTTCACAAACTAAATTTCCTCCTAACATTGTATATCTAAAAAAAAAAATTAAAAAATAAAACAAAAATAAAGTTAATAAAGGAAAATAATTTAAATTCAAGGTACTTAATAAAATTGAGTATATATTGTGTTGTGAATGGATAAAAATATGACAAAATCAGAAGATCACCAAACACATAATCTCAAAATGAACTAGACATATCTAAATTTATGATCCAGTATGATGCTAGATTTCTAACTTCCTCATGTCAAATTATTACTATAGGATAAATATACATATAAAGAAATTGATATTTACCTATCACCAGGTCTTAAATGTGTAGCACATTTCGAGCATTGAAAACATTTTAAGTGAAATATATATAAATTGCTTTGACTATTCTTTTGGTTATCTAGATTCGTTGTATGTTGATTTAATGGTGGTGACATTGCTTTCGCAACCAATTCATGAGGTGGAATATTTTGTCCACAACCTGCACAAGTTCCAGATGATCCAAACATACTGTAAATAAAGAGAAAAAAATATATATAAAATTATTTTGTTTAAATTTAAATTAGATAAATATTTTTATTTTGCTTTTCTTAAACTGAACTATTTATTACTTTTCTACAAGTTCATTTATTTTAGCTAGCTTTTTAAGTTTAATATAGTTTCGTTGGCTCTAAAAGATTTCCAAAATTTTAACAAAGTTTAAAAAAAAAAACCATTCATAATATTCTAATTGATGATTTGGAATTATATTTAACATTTTGAAGAAAATTTATGAAAATGTTTTGCAATTTTTCATGGGAATGTGTTTGCAAAAAAAAAAAAAAAGATTCCAACATTATTTAAATTCCATTAACTTAATCGATTAGGTGGATTCCTGAGAAACTTTTTATTTCATTCAATTACAGTTTTTCCTTTAAAAACTTAATTTTTATATCCATTTACTAAATGAAAAATACACGAAAATTTAATATATTTATAAATTAGATTATATTGTAAACTTGTTATAAACGTTATTATGCTCAAAATTATTTTATATGATTCATAATTTGCCATAATAAATAATACATATGAAAATATCACAGATTCATATTTTGTACTTCAAGATAATTTCAATATTAACTCATCAGTCAAATATGCTTAAGTAATTTTCCGCTTCTCTATAGCTATAAAAGTAAACACCGCCTACTTGATATTTTATATATGATTTCTGAATAGTAGAAAGTAACTAATCCAGATTTAAACTATCATTATTGTAAAAAAAACATCACGATTTATACGTCAATATTTGTTGACAATTATTTTGTTGAATTTTTTTTATATATATTTAAAAAATAAATAACAAATTCGTAACATGATCCTTCGAAATGAAAAAAAAAATAAATTCTTTTCCTTGCATATTTTTTTGAAATTAAATATTTTTAAATCATATTATAAATTGAAAAGGACTTTGTGTCTAAAAACAACTCTTAATATTATTGAAAATAAAAATATATAAAAAAGAAAAAACGAAATAAACCAAAAGAAAAAAAAATTGGATCATTCTAAATTCCAACTTCATTTTTCTTTAGAAAGCTCTATTACGTTTCTTCCAGAAAAAATTCGTAAATTGAAATTATAAAAAATGGAAAAAATTTAAAAGAAAATTTAATAATAATGAAAGCAAAAAGTGAAGAATTAAAGGAAAAGCTTTTTCAAACGCAATCAGCAAACAAGAATTATTATTCATTATATCTATTTTACATTTATAACTACTATTATGTGGGTTTTCTGTTGAGAGTTAGATTACAAATAAAGTGAAATTATTTAATTAGAACTCATTTAAATTATTCTTAGAATGGACCAAATTGTATATTTTAAGGTTTTCTCCTTACTCTAACGACGAATATTTTTTAATTCCTTTTTTTACAGAAACGAAGTATTTAGTTTCGTATTTAGTGTGGTACATTAAGATGATCACACAACAATTCCAGTTGGATTAGCTTAATCTATGAATATCTGAAAATTATCTTGCATATAATTCTATATATATAGTAAGATCCAATAGTCCTTCCTACTATAATAAAACGTAATAAACAAGTATAAGTATATGCCCTGAACTGGCTAACTTAATTACATATATTAAATTATTTTTTGATTGAAAGCAAGGCTTCTTTAAACTTCTGACTAACATACCAAACTAATATTTTATTTTATGTGTAAGTTTAAGCCTTTAAACAGATTTGAATCATTTTCTAATGTAGAAGCATTTTATATTCATTCACATACAATAATAAAAGGATTCAATTTAATTATCTCGTTTAATTATCATATAACAGCACCCTCAAACATAATGAATTTAATTTAATTTAATAAATGGACATTGGGATTGGGTGTGTGTATGACCGGAAAAATACTTACATTAATAATGTTTTTGTTTTTTTTATTTTTTTATATATATACATATATACATATTTATTTTCCATTCTCCTTTGCCTGCTGAAATAAATTAAGTTGAGACGAAATAGCTTTTTTTTTTTGTGTTCTGAAGGGGGAAATGATATATTAGTTATCTGAATCTTTTAATTGCAAACCAGCAAAAACAAAAAAAAAAAAAAAAGAATAATATAATTTAATGTATAATTAAATATTTTTGAGTTTAATATTTAATATTTTTAATGAATATTTTCGGTGTAGCATGTAAAAAATTCATATGAAATTGAATTCTAGGATGGTTAGAAAATCATGATAAAGGAAAATATTGTAAAGAAAATATATTATAATGTTATAATGTAATATATTATAACGTTGGCATTGAAAAAGGAATAATATACTAAAAGCGGTAGGTAGGGAATTTATGTACTGCAGAAACTCGTATAATAAAATTAATAATATTGTGTATGATGAAGACGAGAATTCCATCTACAAATTGTTTGAAATGACCTATCATCTATTTTTAATAACTATTATTTCCAGCTTTGCCTAGATTAATAATTTGAATAAGAAATAATTTACTATAAGAGTTATCAATTATTGATTCACGTTTTTATTTTATTTAAAAAATGAAACAAAACCTTCACACTCTATTCTATGTTATTGAGAATATCGGAAAAAATAAAATCATACTTTCACAATATAATAGTAGAAATATATTTTTTATTGATTTTTCCTGCACAATATTTTACTTTGAAACCTGTTGACAGTTTATTGAAACATTATTAACATTAAAATATTATTTCTATTTCTTGAAAATTCGTTTATTTTTTGCTATTTGCTATTTTGGTTTATGTTTTCAGACTTTTATTTGTTCAAGTGTTCGTCTTATTCTCATTTAAGTTTAGAAACATATAATATGAATCTTTTCTAAATATATATATTTTTTTAAATTTTAATATTATAGCGTAAATACCCTTAGTTTGATAGTATTTATGTATGCTAACAAGTGTTGTTGTGCATACGAATTATTTTTTCCTTTTTGTCTCCATATTTTGGAAAACTATTTTATTCCTGTTTAAAGCAACCTTTATCAAATATTAAAATACAAAATCCTAAAAATATTAAGTCTGAAAAGATCTATAAGTTTTGGCTCTCCAAATAATATTGAATTAGAATAGCTCAACGAAAACTATTTGAATATATTTTATTTGAAAATCAAAATGTAAAGAAATGTTATATGTTCACTATGAAATTTTAACGATTGGTAACAATTATTATTTACCACGTTAAACCTTTTCCGAAAATCACTATTTTTCCCAGGCCTTGTTCGTAACTTTAAATGATTCTGATTTGACATTAATTAACTCGAACAAAAAACTAACAGTATTGGAAACCATTCTATAAAACTTTGAAAAAAAAATAAAAATGAGGAAAATCCCATAATATCATATTTTTTTTTTTACCTTCTAACCAATTATATAAAGTAGCTGCGAATATTAAATTCCCTTTCCATTTTATACATCATGTAAAATTATATGTATATCTCTGTAAAAATCATTTTCATTACATAAAATAAAATTTTAATTAATTAATTACCGCAAAACAAAAAAAACATGAAAAGATGAATTATAATCAGAGGATGTTTTTTTTTTCTCCAGTGTGCTTGGATTGGGGGGAAAACTAAAGGAACAGAAGGGAATTAGGAAAATTAAATTAAATTGTATATACTTGATGGAAAAATCCAAGGGATTTAAATAAACTTAGTTCTTGTTTTTATCAATTTCAAGTCGTTATAAATTCAATGAACTTTGCAAATAGTATAATTTTTATAAATTTTGAATTGGCTGCAACGGATAAAGACATTTTAAGTTATTATTATAATTATATAGAAAGTTAAAGTTTAGAAAGTAGGTAGTATTTGTTTGAATTTCGGGAATTAGAATTTGTTTGAATTTCGGGAATATGATTTTTAAGTTTCATACGAAAAGGAAATATATCTGGATTGTACCCTCGGTTTTGAATTCGATCGTTTTTTCGGTACTTAGAATTTCAAATTTTGAACCCTTCGGCCAAATGTGGAAAAGTGTGAATAAACTTATACATTTCTTCCAATCAATGTTTGTAGAGAGGAGGAAAATATATACATATAGTAGAGAGTTTATTAAAACAATTTTCCAACCACAATTTTAAAAGGAATTGCGGAAAATTATAATGGCTTAAAAGGAGGAAACGCATTAAATAATTTATAGACTTTTAATGATATGTATATTTTTATATTTATTTAAAAAAAAAAAAAAAACTTAGCTATACACATATGTATGTTGTATACAATGTACATACAAAGTGTACAAAGTAGAAATGCATATATATATTTGTTAAAGTTAGTATTTCTTTCCTATTAAATGTAAATGGAGTTCGAATAACAATGAATTTAATAACATAGAGAGTTTAATGTTAGTGATCAATAACAAAATAATTGGAAAATAATTCATATAACATTCAAAGTTTTAAATTTGATTATAACATTGAATATATATATATTGTGATTTTTAGATTTAATTAAAGTGTTATCGAGTATCTGCTGAGATAAGCCATTTAGAAGGCAAGTAAGGACTTTTTTTTATTTTTAAATAAAATTTACCATTTGAATGAAATTTCGAAATATTTTAATTAAAATATGTTGTAATGGCCCTACAATTTAATAATTAAAAATGATAAGATAATAATGTGATTTTATGAATAACAATCTAAATATTATGATTAGGTTTGATTTAGATACGTATATTCTTTCTTATTCAAATAATTTTAGAATCGTTTTCTTTAAAATTCATTTTAAACGTTCAATTATTTAGAAAAAATTGTAAATTTATTTGTAAAGTTTCTGTGACTGCAATATCGTAATATGGAAAAATATTAATACATTAAAACATCTAACCAATTTTAAAATAGCTTTGTCAAATTTTTATCAATTAGTTTAAAAATTATCTTGTCTTATTTGGCAATTAATTTTTGCAAAGAAACATATAAAACTTTATTACTTCCTCATTTTTATACCATTTTGTTAATTAAACTTATAATATTGATTTTATTTCATAAGAAGATATTTTTATTCCAAGAAGGATTTGAAACAATAATAATAATTTTAATTAATTAAAAATCTAAGTTGAAAACCCCTATTCAGAATAATTTCAATGAAAACATACATTATGTATATCATTCTGATTTTCCATATAAAAAAAAAGTTAATTAAACAAATGAAAAGAATAAAAAGAAAGCACAAAATGTATATACCTACTCATGAAATACGAGGGCTGTTTAGGAATGATTGAGAAATTGTTTGTATATTATAAGTATGAAAGAAATTTCACTAAATTTTTGAATTAAATATATTTTAATTTACATAATTTTTTTTTGAAATGGTAAGCTGTTATCTGACTGCGAATATAGTGATGGTAGTGATTCAATGTTAAATTTTACGAAGCTACTTTTATGCTTCAGATATGTTCGAATATTCTAAACAGTTTAAGTGCTTTCTTTCTCAAAAACTCTTACTTCACTTTCAACACTTATTCTTTTGTATACTTTCAAATAGCATATAAAAACTCGCGCGTACTTCTATATTTTGTAAAAGTCATTTGTATTCTATTTTTATATCTAATAATAACTTTGTAAACAGCTAAGAAATTATTTTCTGATCAATATTACTGGATAAAATGGGCTTTGAAAACGGACGCCTTTTGAGGAGTATTATTAACATTAGATAATACAATTTTTGTACGATATCCTTTCATATTAGACTTGGTATAGCGATTCAATATTTCAAAATTTCTCAAACTATGTGAAATTTATTTTTCTACGAGTAATTTTAAATGTGTAAATATTGATCAAACATCCCCAGTCTATAAATATAAACTTAAATGGGATTATACGAGTAATGAGTATATAACCAAAAGTTTTATAACTAATGAATAAAATAACTCAGACTAATTTATTAATTAACTAATTAATGGAATATTATAGTATAGTTAAATATTTTCTTTCATGCATAAATGATGAAAATAATTTTTTATTTTAATATACATACATATTGTGTGTGTATTGTAGTATACAATATTTTAGTATAAAAAAAAAATACAAACAATGAAACAATGATTTCTTATCCTTGTGATATGTTGTTCCAATTTCAGTCAAAATTTGTTACCAACAACATTCAGGAGATTTTTTTTTTGTAACAAATAACTCTAATTATTCGGTATTTTTGACCATAACAAAAATTGGACCAACTTTATTTTCAAACCAATCTAGGTTTGATAAAAATCAAATACATGAAAATCATTAAAAAAAAGGAAGTTTTACTAAAATTCGTAGAATTAATTTCGAATAAATCAAATTTTTATTCTGTTGTTAAATTATTGAGTTTTAGAATATTCAACCCTATAATTAAAAATCTTTTAAAAAATTTGTTATTTTTTTATTAATAATTTCTTCTTTCAAATTGAAAAATATGAAATCTTATGAAGAATCGTATTCGTATTTTGGCATAACAATTCATTTGGATACTTTGCCGAAATTTTATTCTTATAATTCTTGAATTATACTTATATTTGTATATTATACATTTTATATAAATTCTACAATTATGTTTTATACGAAAATTTTATTAATTTTTATAGGCCAAATTCATATTAATTATCTTGTTTTTATTAAATAAAAATGATATATTTATGGATAAACAGAAATTATTTTCAGCATTATTAATGTATATACAAAATTTTATATATTATATATGGCGTATAATTAATTCAAGCATATATTATATACATTATATATACACAGCACACACATAATATGTTATAAGCGCAGAAAAAGAGAGAATATGAAAAAAAAAAATGTTCAAGTTTTATGTTTCAATTTTATGTTTAACATATAAATTCATGTGAACAACAATAGTTATTATTTAATTAATTAAAGGGTATAAGATTTTATTATAACAAAAACAGAAATAAAATAAAATAACAAATAATGTAGGTATAAGAAGTTGGAGGATATACTCGATTAGATTTCAACAAAGTTAATTTTTTCTGTTTTTTTTCAGTTGAAAAATTGATAAAGTTTTCATGTTGTAAGAAGAATATTTATAATATAATCTTTAATCTATATCTATAGCTGTACATATATGTGTTTATGAACACACCAGCATTAATTCTAATAAGATTATAATAATAATTCGAAAAAAATTATTTCGAAAAATCTTAGGTTCAGGATATTGGGTGTCGACGACGGTGTATACTATTTTTATAGCTTTATTTGATGTTGCTCCTTATTAACAGTTTATGGGATTTTGTGTCCATCGATATTCTTAGTGCAACTTTCAATACAATTTCCAACTTACGACCGAATTCCTATGTACTTGTTTTTGACTACAAACAAATTCTAAAATAAAGGGAATAATTGATGGAAAATTATAAAGAGGGTTACGACGACCAAAGCTTAGTCTAATTATATAGATTGATGATATTTAATTCAAAAATATTTTATTTGATCCTAGTTAATAAAAATATAGCTATATCTAAACACCTCCATACAATTTTTGTAGTGTGCTTTTTAATTACATATTATATATCCTTTTAAATGCTTTTTGAAAGTTATAATGTTCCAAGATCAAGTAACAATACTATAATATCACTTCTGTCTTTTCAATTTTTCTAAAATAAATTGTAGTAATTGCTATGCACATACTAAACTGATATTCTGTTACAATATCAATCAGTTTTTGTTTCTATAAGGTATTAATTAAAGATAATAAAAATACATTTTATTCCCAATTTTGAAATATTTTTTAATTAAAAAGCTTTTAGGCAAATAAATTTTATCCTTTTCAGGTTTAGGATTTTAAATCAACCACATATATTCTCTTAAAATTACATTTCTATTTTATATATCATTTTTTTTTGCACACATATTTTATTTAAGTTTTTCAAACTTTAAAAAACATATTTCATTAATTTTAGGAAATAATATACTTACATACAATATGTTTATAATGTATGTATATTTTCTTAATAAATAAATTTTTTAGAAATTGAAAAATCGATAAAAGTACAATTTTAAATAAAAAAAAAAGTCTGAATTTTTGAAAATATATGCAAATAACAAACTTAAGGCTTCTTTTCTTTTCCTAAAAAAAAAAAAAAAAAAAATTAACACATAACCTTATTATACCAAAGAAATAGTAAATGGGGTTGTTTCTTATCCATTCATTCAAGTTATTTTATTCTTTTTTTTTTTCAAATATTTCTTTTGTTGCCATTTATTTTATATTGCATATACGACCTTATGTATTTTGTGCAATTTAAAATTTAAAGTAAAATATTTGCTAGAGGACATTTCATGTAAATCCTTTATTAACGAATCCAATTAGAGTTTTGCCAAGTGATGTGGTAAAATGTAAATATAAGTTATGCCTACATATAGATACATATAGAACATAAATAGAAAATTTGTATAAATCTTTTTTTTGCAACTGAGTAAAGAAATAGTATTGTGTTAAACAAATTTTTTTTTTTTGATTTATAGAATAATTATTAAATAACTAAATTTTATTTTATAAATATTCTAGGCACTTATGTACATAATTGTAGTTTTCGAAAATCCCTAATTGAACGTATTTTTTATAAAATATAAATAATTAATAATAACCTTAAAAGCATATCTTTGAAGGCTTCGCAGTTCACTGACCATGGGTTTTTTTAAAATAAATGTCAAACTTTGATATGTTTCGAAAATGAAATTCTACAACTACATAATCAATAAAGTCATTTCATTCGTAGTTCACCCTAATTTATGAAATTTATAATATCTTAAATTAATTGAACCTTTAGGAATTCGCATAAATTTTTATTCGGGAATGGTAACGTAGTAAAATTTTTTTAAACAAGAAGTTTTGAAAAATTATGCTATATTGATATAGGAAAATTCATTATATAAATTGGGGAAAAACCAAAACATAATTTTCGTGATACAAAAATAAAATAATATGGATTTCTTTTCAGAATATATGACGAAGAAAATAGAAAAAAAGAACTTATTTTTAATTTAATTCAAAATCAAATGATGTTTTAAAATTCATTCAAAGTTTATGTGTGTGGTATTAGTAAATATCCAATTAAAGTCTCGTTTATTGTAAGTTTTTGTTAAGTTCTTAGTAAGAGCTTCTCAACAAAACAATAATAAATTGTCTGAGCTGTTATTTTTACACAAACATATATATAGTTACATTTAATAGTAAACAATTAGTCAGGATAAAAGGACTTATACTTTTCAGAAACTCATAGACATAAATTTACAAAAAATTCATTTATTTTTGTACAAATTTTGCATAACCTTTCGATAGATTGGTTTTTTTTTTGTTTTTTTTAAATCTTAAAATTACTTTTTAAGAACTCTTGTAAATATATGTACATAAAATAATCATCATCACGATTTAGCAAATTTTTATTTCAGAAAATGTTCTTTAAAATAAATTGGAATTGAATTTAATTCAGATATAGACACACGAATTTATACAATAAAAAAATGGCTATATACCTACATATATTATACATAATTGCATACGGATCTATGTAAAATATTTTACGTAAATCTAATGAATTTTAAAATAGATTTCTTTGGAAAATTAATGAAATCACTGCAGTAAAAATACAATATACTTAAAATTGTCAAACAATTTTTGTTAACCATAATTTATTTGTTTCAATTGCTAAATTATATTACATTTTTGTACATATGTGAATTCATATAATGCAATGTATATATTTATATCCTTATCCTTGCTTACATAAATCTATTTAATGTATATACATTATGTATATATAATAGTTTGAAAATGTGTTTATTGTAAAAAAAAAAAAAAAAGAAGTACATATAATAATATGCAATGTATATAAATTAAACAAATTATTTGAATAAAATGAATAATATTCTAAAACATTTTTCTGGAATTATATTGTTAGTAAATCAACAAAATTTATTCAAATGATTATAGGAAAAATTAAACGATAACAAACTTTTTATTTCACATTAGTTTTTAAGAATCTGGTACTTTTAGTGTAATTTCAGAAAATAATAATATATTATTAAAGTATTGCAAAAGCTGAGGCAGTCCCTATAGCTTAGTGTGCTATAAAATATTTCTAATAATTTTAAAACTATATCCTTTTTGTAGCATATTTTTTCAAATTATCAAACCCGTCTTGTCATTTTTTCTTGTATTTTTCCTTAACAGAAAAGGATCTTAGAAAACCGCAAAAAACGCAGTTTAGTTTTTCTAAACTCCGTCTGTTACCCAAAGAAAAATATAAATATTCAGCTTGGAAAATGTTATACATAACCGAAATAATTTTTTATATACAAAGTTATATACATGTTTGATGGTTATACATTATATATTTTCAATAACATTTTCTTTTCTCCAATTTTATTATTATTAATGATTTTCAATTCTATTTGAAAATATTTTTTATCATGATTTTTTCAGCTTGCTTTAGGAAGACAAAAAAAAAAAAATAGAGAGAGAAAAATAAATGAAAGACCTGTTGAATGTCCACAAATTTCAATTCAATAAGTTTTGATTAGTAAGAGGATTTGAAAAGGATTAATAAAGCATTATTACTAGAAAAAAAAAATTGTTATTTTTTTTTTTTTGTTGTTTTGAATTGAAAATAAATTTTCTTTATTCTTTGGCACCTGTTTGAGAAGCAACTTCTTAAAAAAAAATAGAAAAAAAATAAATAAATTGTAATCATCAATATGTATTGATTTTTCTATTCAAATTTTTTCTTAATGTTTACAAAAATATATAGGCAGAACGAAAAGAAAATAAGACAAAACAATTTTCATGTATTTCACAAAATACAATTTATGAACATTTTTTAATGTTTGTTTCCAAAATTATATTTTGAATTAATATGGCAGCCAAGCGCAGTGCGACATGCATTTCGAGCTACAATGTTAATAAAATTGGGTTGTCGTATCATCAATTAATTTAAAAAAAAATAGAGGTTTATCATAAGGCGAAGATCTTAATATTCAGTACACTTATATACGCTAAGTCCTAATTAGCTGCTCTTATAGCACCTAGCAATTTGCGAATCTGAATTAGCTTAACAATATTAAAACCATTGATTAAAAAGGTTATTATGAAAATTACACACTTAAAGAAAAAATCTTACGAAAATCGAGTAAAATATTCATTGAATTAAAATAGAATAGAATTTTCCTAAAATGTTTCTGTTCGATTCCATCGAAATTGATACATGGTTTTAAAATAAAAGTTTTTAAATATGTACACTGTACAATGTGTATAGTCAGTTTTACATTTTTTTTTTCATATTTTAAAAGTTTTATGAAATTTTTATTGCAATTAATTTTTACACAAAATACCCGAAAAACGAAAGAAAAAATTCCAGTTAGCGAAATTTCCATTTTCAAAAATATTTAAAAAATCATATAAGAAAATTAAAAGTAAAGTTTGTACTTTAATAACTAAATTTTTAATATTTTAATTAAATAAAATATAAATACAAAAGATATTTTAGAGGTGAAAGGACTTGTTTTCAATTTCATACATAATGTTGTTTTTATTTTATTATTATTTTGCTTTTATTCTCTTTTTTTTTTTAAGATTGAAATATCAATACTTCGTATATAATAAATAAAATTGAATTTTAAACCATTCCAATGTAAACGCAATTATATTAAGTGTTTCTTCGCCATAAAAATATCGACATAAATATAACACATTCGCAAAGATATATCATAAAAATCTATAAATACATATATGTATTTCTCAATCAAGGCAAATTGTGCTGATTTATATTTACAATTCTCTGCCAAAGTGTTGCAGAAACCAATAATAATAATAATAATAATAGTAATAATAATAATAAAAAATGTAGTAGTATAACTATACTGTTTAAGTTTGTTCCACAACTAGTTAATTTTTATTTAAAGTTACGAAAAATATTTATTTAATTTTTGAGATATCTTGATTGAATGCTTAATAGCTACAAGCAGGGCTTATTTTCAGCGGGAACGGTGTTCCTTTTTTTTGACATTAACAATTATTTTTGTACTATTTCCTTATAACGATCCATTTTAAATTTTGTTTTAGAAGTACGGTTGGCTCATTTCAGATCTATAATGTCAGATTGAATGCCTAAAATGTAGAATAGACTTATTTTGACTTGAATTTTAAGCATAGTCGTCAAATGCGACGAACTTATTTTCGAATAAATTTTTTTTGTTCTAATGTTGTATGTACAGGCTTTTACTAAAAACATGCCAAATTTCTGCATGACCGAACCAACATTTTGTTAACATCTTTTTAACCTTGAATAAACTTCGAAGATATCTTACGAAACTACTAAAGTCTACAAAATGACTAATACATATTTATTATAAGTACGTCACGATATGTTAGGCTGATATAATAGTTTTAAAGAGTAGAAAAAAAAGATAGAATCGAAATCGGTCTTTCTTGATCTATTAATATAAAGAAAGATTTGTGAAGTTTGAGAGTTGAACTTGTTACTTGGTACTAATGATGTCAAAATTTTAGCAATTATTAAAAAACTATTGAATATATTTTCTAGTTTCTTGAATATAATTTAGAACTTTAAATGGCACTACGATATTTAGAAATAGGTATACATAATGTAGGTACATATAAAAGTAATTTAATTCAGTTTAATGGAATATCGAACTAAATAATGCAATAGTATACCTAACCTATACTGATTAAATTAAAAATTTGAATTATAGTATAATAACAATTTTAATATATATAAAAATTTAATTCAACCGTAAACGGTATATATAATTTCTTTGCAATAAAATAAAAACTTTTATAAAATCATATAAATTTTTGGACTAAAATGGATTGGTTTAACGGAGAAAGACGTAAAAAGTTTTCATTTGATTTTGGTTGATGGAAAAAAAAATATACGTATTACAAAAAAAAATTTTATTATATATGTATGTACTACATACTACCTACATATTTCAAATGTACATAAATATGAAAGAAAATTATACGTTATAAGGATACACTATGGCAAAATATTTGAGAAATACATAAAATATGTTCATTTATGTATATTGCAATGCTTTCATTTATTTAATTAATTGAGCAATTTAACTTCCTTCTGTTTATTCATGTTAGGATTCATGTTTCCATATATTTATACGAATAGATTATTATTGTAACGTTGATTCACATATTCGCCCATATCTTTTTTATATACATATAGATATAATAATATCCATGTTTTACTTATGTGTACATATATCTAAATGTATATAGTATTATATATGTATATTTTTATTAGCAAATATATGTTGGGGTATGGAAAATTGTGGAAAAAGGTGTACAATTGTAGATAATTTTTAAAATTGAATATGTACTATTAAATGGACTATTGTATTAAATGTAATGTATTTACTTCCCAAATATTATACGAAATTTCATATTCATGGGTATATTAAAATAATATATCTACCTATTGTCTACCTATGTGTAATATAATAAAATCGTTTAGAATTTTATAATTTATTTTCACTAAATACAGTATGTTTTAAATTTTAGACTTTGTGACATTTAATTTGTTGGGAAAAAAAAAGTCGCGACTTTTTGCTAACATAAGTTAGAGAATATACAGAATTATTTAGTGCAAATGGTTTGCTGAAAGTTTGTCGTCAGTAAAAACTAATTTTTTTCTAAAAAATAGTCAACGTACAATCTTCTACTTAGCACTAGGTGGGATATTAAGTAGGGATTCGATATTGGGGACCGGAATTTTAAACGGGAGTAATAAGTGGGACGTTTAGGAGGTAATCGTTCATAATTTCATGATTTTTAGAATACGTTTTAATCATTCAAAACCACACTTTTTGCGTCAAGAGCTTTAACCTGGACACTTTTCATTTGAAAAATTTTTTGTTTATTTTAAAAATTCCGATATAATGTTAAAAGGTCATCTCCTTTAAATAAATTTGGTTAAAAAATAAATAAATTAAAAGAAAAACTCTGTAGATAAAATTATTTTCTATGTACATATTTCACTTCTATGCCATGGGAAGAGATTAGTAGATGAGGGAAAAAAACATAAAAAAATAAAATTTATTTTAATATTTGAATAATAATTCATTATTTAAGCATTCATTGTTGGAAAACTCATTTTCAAATGTTCAAATTTTAAATTATATTTGAAATAATTAAAATATTTAAAATTTTTATTATATTATTTTTTGCTGAAATTTTTACATTTTACAGTCACTATTATTGTTCTTAGATTTTGTGAAGAAGAAAAGGAATATTTAGATTTGAGAATCATTTATTCCCTTCTTTTCAAACATGTAGCTACATACTGTACAACATACATAAATGGTGTACATACTAGTGTATATAGTCAATAGTCATACAGAGAATATGCTATGAACAAGTACATTTTAATATCAACCACTATGTGAATGTTTTTTTAATACATATTATGTAGACCTGCCCTCATGTACATACGTACTACCTACATATCGACTTAATTTATATTTAATGAACTTTTTATTAGATTCCATTTGTATGTAATATTTTTATCGTAAAAAACATCATATACATAAAAAACAAGGTTTTGTAAGTGTATTATTATTGTAGCTATCTTGTCACCTTTTAAACATAGTATTAATAAATTTAATTAAATAAATATCAATATTTAATTGAATTTTCTAAAAAATGTAAGTACAAAAAAAAAGCAAGCGAATTTGTCTCCAAGATTATGGACTACAATTTACTGACAATTTATTAGGCATTTAGATATTTTGTTGAGCCGCATTCATTTTTTTCGAAACAGTAATTTTAAACGAACTACAAAATTTTGGTTTACTGTTTATAAAGCTTTATTTTATAAAATTTAATTTATTTGCTACCGAATATCTGATTTCAATAATATTATTATACCGTATTTCAATATTTATTTAATTCGAATTTAATACGAAAGACGTACATTTACTATATACATCATGAAAATGTCAATTGCGCTATATGATACTTTCCCTATGATACTAATATGCATATCGCAACAGCACCGATTAAAAAAGTTTAACTTTATTTTTGAACAGTTCTAGAATTCATCGAATAAATTTATGTATATTACAGAACATCAAGAAAACTTATGTATATTTTTATATATAAAAGCGTTATAAATTTATAGAATTATTACAATAGACATTAATTATCTTTTTCAATTAAGGTTATATTCAATGTTACAACATATACTTATGTATGTTATAATATATATTATACCCACCTTTATAGAAATTAAAGATAAGAGAATTTCATATAATATTATATTATATTATTGTATATATATATATACATATGAATAATTCTACCTATTTAGTACATACCTACATAATGTATTATATAAGTTTAATGAAAATTTCCTAAATATGTGGTAATTTTAATTGAATCCACATTGGTCACTCTTAATTGGATAATACAATTTATCTTAGAAAGAAGAATGATTGATATTTGTGTGTAATGATTATACTCATTCTATATAATATTGTGAATTTCTTGAAGCGTTAAAATTATTATTAATTTCATAATTGAAATAATAGTTGCATATGACAAAAAATTTTTTATTTACCTTTATCATTTTTTTTTGTAAATTGACAATAATTGTCCTATAAAGATTAGCGTATTCAGGCAATATTGAAAATAATCATTTTATCTCTAACTGTACATAATAATGTAACTTAGCAATGTTCTAAAAAAACAAATTTGATTTCCTAATTTCTAAAAGGAGAATTAAGTTGGAGCTTTCAGAAGCCGATCTAGACTATTACGGAAGACCTTGTATACAGTAGATATAAAAGTATGCAGAATTTTAGAATCATATCTCTGATTGTCATATAATACAATTTGAAAATATTTTTTACATTTAACATGTTATCTACAAAAAATAAGTTTGAAAATGGCCCAATATTCTTGGAGCAAATCAAATTCAATGCTATTTAGTTGGAAGTCAATGAAAATATGCGATATCAACATTATTGAGCCTTGTGATCGAAGGCATCATATAAAAAATAAATTATTCTGTCCTTTGTAAGATAGAAGTTTGCCTAACGATATGTTTTTCTATACTTAAATATTAAATTATTGCTAAATTGAATTTAAATAGAATTTATTCAAATTCATATATATATTTTTTTTGATTACTTTTCTTTTATATGTACGAACATTAATATGTGTACAGTACGTTGGTACATTTTATGTATTTAATGATCAAAATTTCATTTCGATAAATTTTTTTTTTATAGTCCACTGATTATTACGTCAGCATTTTATTTTCATTATGAGAATAATAATAATATTCAAAATATCAAAATATTATACGTAGTTTATATAGCTTTATGTGTTATCTCTGGAGCTTTTTTTTTTTTAATGCATACACCACCTGCATTATTACTTTCTTTTTATTATTAATAAATTCACATATTGAAAAATATTTATAAAGTTTTTGTTTTTTTGAGCCCCTATATTTTCTTTATTATTCCCCCATTGCATTAAATGAATTTTCTATTTTATTTTCTTTTAAATACCATAGTAGTATACAAAATACTTATATGTATATATATAAAATGCAAATACTTCATTCATTCTCAATATTATATATAATAATAATAATAATATATAGTGGCAAGAGAAGAAAATTCTGAAAATATCATTAAGAATCTATATAATATTTGAAAATATTTAGAGTTTTTTTTTTTGTAGAAAAACGTAAACCTACCTATCTACCTTCATATTATATTATGTCGTATTTTATTTGTACATGTATAACATGATATGAAATACAGATTTATAGGTACCGAATAGGGTAAAACTAGGAAATTATATGTACATGCTAGCTATCTATATATTTATTCGATCTACTTATATAAATGTACGTACATTATATTAATAGTAATAATAATAATAATAATTATAATAATAATATACATACGTATATATGTATGTAACTATGAATGAAAAAGTTTTCTTTATTTAGAAAATACACCACAGAGAATATGTAATGAAGTTAGGTAATTAATATCGATTCTTGATGAGCTTTAGAATATTAAAAAATATTATGATGAAAAGATCCTTATAAAAATATTTGTTAACATTATTCGATGTGGTTATAAAAATTCGTAGTATGGTTATCTGAGACATAAATTTTCGATAGATAATAATATTATGTTATTTAATTATAATTAAAAATTCTTTATAATAAAAATTTTGGTTATAGAATTTGTATTATTATTTTTTATTTATTTTTTTTCCAAAACACGATTTGCATTATTTGTGAAATAACTACCTAGTCAAGAATAGTTCAATAATGTTCAACAGCAAAAGGAATATGACGACATCCTTAGATATACAATGTTGGGAAATTTGGCAAAATTCGTGCATTTTTAAATCATGACCCTGTTGCAAATTGCCATAAAACTCAAGATCTGGTTTTGAATTTTTAATAAATTCCAATCACCGGATGAAAATTAAAAGAATAAACTGCGACATTGTGTTGAGAATTGAATAAGTCAGAATTGTGATAATAGAAAAAATTGAACTTTTCAGTACTTTAAAAAATACTTTTATTTAAAGTACATTTATAATGTTGCAAGCCAAAAAATAAACGCTCAAAAATTTATTCCTACGTAGTCCAAAATTATGGACAAATCTTTCAATTTTCTAAATTGTTCCAAATAAGAAGAGAGTTCTTCACATGATTAAGGATACGTTATTATAATTGTATACAGCACTTAATATCCTGTGCATATTATACATATAATGTGAGGTAAAAGAATTTTAATATAATATGTTGTTCGTTATTCAAAGGAACTAAATTAGTTTGAAAGGAAAAAAAAAAAAGAAACTTCGAAGAACGACGTGTTTCAATACTTAAAGTTTTGAGCAAAAAAAAAAAATGGTTTTTTTTTCTTTTTTTCCGTCTTGATATCGCGAATTTTAAATAATTTTCAATCTATATAATATTTATGTATTTCTTATTATTATTTTTTTTTTTCCAAATCCTTGAAGAGAAATTTTTTTTTAAAAGCCTTCACGAAAAAAGATATCTAAGTGAGGTTTTTTTTTTCAATATAGGGATGTGAATATATGTATATTTGCGGTAAATTTATGTAGTATGCAAAAATGAAGAAATTAATTAATTTATATTGCTTTTTATTCAAGAATAAGGTTCACACAAACTTATATTGTTTCTAAATATAATTGGTAAAAAGAATATTTAGTTAAAGTATGTCCGGTCAAATCTGTGTGTTCAATAAAATTAATAGTTTTGCGAAATGTTAATACAAAATTAAATGGTAAAGTAACGCACCTGTTAAATGAAGGCACGAATAATAAGCCCTAGCACCACAAAGTCTAAGCAACTAACTTAACTTAAGCAGACGCGCGCCCATAAATCATATACACTATTTTTAGTAAATAATAAAATTAAAGTATAGATGATAATTTAATTCGAAGCCTCTAATAATAATATCAGTACTATTTATGTATTCCTTCCATAATAATGACACTAGGAAGCATTAACATTTCATTTCTATATTCAATTCCATCGAGAATTAATATTACGCACATAGAAATATCGAACCACGACATTTTATTAATGTAATATATTTTTTTTTATAATTTAATAAATTTAATATTCTTTCTTTAATTTTAGAGGTAGCATATATATGAAAAAATCATATTTTATGTTCTATTCTTGGTTCTTCTATTATAGTTCGAAAAGAAAACGTGCGGTTGTTTTTATTCTATATAAAAATATATATATATTTTTTTTTTTTAATTGAACTTTTTACAAGAAGCAAGAGCAACAGAAATTAATTAAATTTAAATTTATTGTTGTCATTTTTATTATGTTTTTAATTTAAATTTATTTGTTTTGAAAATCAACGAGACCATAACTCTTTATAAATTTCTAATACTTAAAAAAAAAAAAAAAGTTAAAATTAAATAAACTTTTATCATCAGGATATCAGGATGAAAAAAAAAAACTATACCATGGAAAACTATATAACTCAGAGGCAATCAAGCTTTTTGATTAATCTTATTGTGTCACAATTTTGTTAGCAATATACTTATATGGGTATAGCAATTTTCTGAAAACTAATAACATATAAATATATTATGTAAGACAGTGTGTTACAATTTAGATATTTTCTTATGTAATTATAAAATATTCAAATATTTGGACATGTAATGAAAAGCGGTATACTGACTATAACCATAGCATAAGTTTCTTGCGGGACTTGTTAACTAAGTGAAGTGTTTATAAATGTTACAAGTTACAAGGTTTTTTAATAGCATTATAGATTACTATAATTCTAATCAAACAAATATACCAGTTTTCGAAATGTGGAATTTTAATAATATCAACCAATTTAGACTTTAAATATTTTAAGTTGATATTATGATCTTCTAAATTTTAATAATATATTCTGCTGGTTTTAAGAAGATACAAATAAAAAATATAATGTTTATTAAAAATTTATTAAATCTATTTACAACATCATTTTAATTTAATTTTTTTCTTTTTTTTGTAACAGAAGTTAACCTCAATTAAACTTTAATTCGAAACCGATATAAAATTTTAAAGCGTGGATTATTGGATTAATCAACAATAAGTGCCAATTATTTAATTTTTTGGTACAAATAAAAAATTTTCCATTTAATTAGTTTTTCTATTAACAAAGATATTTCCCCACGTAATTTCTTTCTGTGCAAGTTTAATTGTTTTTCTTCCACTAAAAGAAAGAAAAAAAAAGACTTTGAAGAACTTTTGAATTAAAAATTTATGTTAAAAAAAAAAAAATTAAAACTCTGATATAAATCAATTAATATTGAATAGGTAAGGTATTTAAGGTTTCTTGAATCGAAATTAAATATCTTAAGTTTATTGTACTGTATAAAATTTACGCTTTATAGATCAATTATTATTAAGTTTTCTTTTTATTGCTTTGGGTGAAAAGAAGGTAATGATTTCATTTAATTAATCAAATTAAATTTTTTTTTTTCACATTTTTTTTTTGTTCTTTTTGCACCTTAAATAATGTTAAAATAAAATATAAGAGCTTCTATCTATAATAAAAGAATTTTCTACAGTAAAACGAAAAAGTTAATGAAATTTAAGTAAAATAATTTTTAACAATCATAATAATTTATTTTGATTTAAATAAAATAGCTTATTGAATTGATTTTCTGTACTTAGTAAAACATTAATTTCCCTTCAGACCAAACTAACATATGTTCCAAATATGGCCGTTCTTGAGTTTTAGAAACTCGTTCCCCGAATGTAAGATTTTTATATATATGTGTTAAGAAACGAGTTTCGTAGTCAATTAGAAATGACGATTTAAAGAAAGGTAATTTATCAAGATTTTGATGAGTTAATAATATTTCAAACTTATGAAAGCTACTCCCAACTTTATATTATATTTTTCCAAATTAATCAGTTTCATGTTATTTGAACAATTTAATAATTATCATTATAATGATAATTAATAAACTATATATGCATAATCAATTTATTAATTATAACTAATTATTAAATAATTAATGATAAATATATATATAAAACAATAATAATTTTAACTTACTCTGAATAATCTTTTTTACATAATATTAAATTTCTTTTCGTAAAACAACTGGAACCAATATCAGCTAACATTGCACCACACCTCATACATTTTAAACATGAATTATGCCAATACCTTTCTAATGCCAATAATAAAAATCGATCCGATATTTTATCTAAATTGAAAGTAAAATAAAAAATAAAAAAAAACCTTTAAATATATATATTTATTATAATTAATTTTGATTTCAATAAAAATAATAATAATTACATTGAATTAATCTCAATATAGTAATAATAATGCCATTATCGAAGTAATTAAACACTGCATTAATGTTTTTTTTTTCAATGTCTGGTTTGTGGAAAAAATTATTATAAAAGAGTTTGTTACTTTAATAATTTGTGAAATTTTTAAATTATGGTAAACTAAGTAGTATTAAAGTACTATTGAGAAGTATGCAATTGTCACATAAGAGAATACTATCATAGAAATTTAGAAACGATTATGTTTTTGCGTGCATAAGCATTGAGATTAGAAGTTTTATTTAAACCAATAATGATCAGCCAGCAGACCGGAAGTTTCGAAAATGTATGATATTTTAACTTTTTTTGAACGGAAGCTAATGTCTTCGTAAAGCAAGATCTATATTCTATTATACTAAATGCTATTATAATATAAAATTAGGGATCTTTCTCTAGTATACAGTGTTCATTAGATCTAAAGTAAGTTCAAAATATTCTTAGAAGAATATTTCTATGAAAGTGTTCAAATTAGTTTACCATTGTTCAACATAGATGTATCAAAAGTTGAATTTTACTATTAATGATCATCTTAACTTTCAAATCTATTATATAGTGTAACACAATGTTATAAAGAATAATTGAGTCAGAAATATGATATATAATTTTTTTTTTTTTTTTTTCAAAATATCATAAAAAATTAATTTGTACATTGAAAATATAATTTTAAACAGACTGTCTGTCTTTTGAATTATTTGAATTGGTTGCATTTAAATGTATATAAACTTATTTTTTATTGGATTTTGTCTCCACAAATAGAAAATAATTGACAAAAAAAAAAAAAAACATAATATAAATAAACTAATATATAATGATGAAAAAAAAAAAAAATAATATAGTATGATAAATTACTTCCACAGCCAGCACACAATTTAATTGGACTATTGTTATTATTATTCAATTGATGATGATGCTGATGGTGATGATGGTGTGAATGACGAAAATCAGCTGGTGATAAATCATCCATTATTTGTGATGATGGTGTATGCATACCACTATGTCCATTATGATAACCGCCCGATATTGTCTGATGATAATTGCTATCATCTGGCGGACTAGGCGGATGTGTTGGTGATATATCCGGATACGGATGATAAGGTGTATTCATTGCTACCGTAGCCGCCAGTTTGATATTATTATCGCTATATGGCAAATATTCTGATTTTATTTCTAATTGCTGCTGGTGTTGGTTGTGGTGTTGTTGGTGGTGGTGGTGGTGTGGCGACGGATAGTCTGTCATGCAAAATATTTTTTTTTTTATTCTTTTACTTCTTCTTCTATTTAGTATATATTATATATATTATAATATTATATTTTGTATGTAGTTTATATTGTAATAATATATGTATATTTTATTTTTTTAATTAAATTGATAGTTTTTTTTATTATCGTTTTTGTTTAACTCACAAAAAAAAAAAAAAAAAAAAAAACTTTTTAATTAAAAGTTTTCTTTCTGATATTAAAATATATCCAGTTTTATATCATTCGTTGATGTAATTAAAAACTTGTAGTTTCAGCCCAAGTTAATTAATTTAATTAAAAACAGAAAAAAAAAAAAAAAAAAAGGAATATAATGACAATTATTTTTATTTTCTTGGCTTGCTGGCATAAAATATACTATTTAACAGATTTCTTCTTTTTTTTTGTGTGTTATTTTTCTGTTGGTTGAAGGTGAGTTTACATTGGAAAAATATCTTCTTATTTAATTTTTTTTGTTAGTTTTGAATTGTTTGCTTAAATTTTTTTTAATTTTTTTTTTTTTTTTTAATATATAATCAGCCTGGTATATTGTATAAATCTTTATAAAATGAATTTAATTGTACATAAACTTTAATATAAATGAAAGTTTTTAGGTTTTTTTTTTTTTTTTAATTTTTATCAGCTGAAATAATAACAATATATAAAATGCAATTTACGTATACAATATATATATGAGAATTTAATAAATATTTATATAAATTTCGTTATGAGTGAACTAAATGGAAGATTTTTATTATTAATATTATTTTCTTTGGAGTATAAAATATAACTAACTTGTACAACAAGTCGTTAAAACAGTAATCAACACCTGCGCAAATTTATATTTTTCATTTAATATTTTGCGTTCTCTAATTTTTACTTTTCTTAAGAGTTTATTTTTTTGTAGTTTCTTTAGAAGTTATCAAGTTTCATGAATAAAAAGCAAAAAAACTTATTTTTGTTGTTTTAATATTTAATTTTTGTTCATTTTTTCATTTAAATTTTTTGAAAAATAAAGAAACAAAATTTGCGCGCGCAATTATTTATTTTATTAATATATATAATATTTAAAAAAAAAAATTTTTGTTTTATATATTTATGCTATGCTGGCAATATCGAAATGAAATCCTTCATTTTACATAACAGCCGTGAATTTAAATAAGTAAAAAATATATATAAATTTGAAAAAAGAAAACTAGTTTCTCGCAAGTTAAAAAAAAGACGAAAAAAGAATATTTTTTACATAAAAAGTTTGCAAAAAAAAAAAAAAAAGATATGCAAAATAATTTTGTATTTATGAAAAATTGCTTTATAATTATTATTATTTTTTTTAGTTTTATTTTATCTTTTATTTGGCTTTAGGTGTTTTTTCTTTATTTTATATTCTCTTTATTTTATTAATATTTTGTTTTCTTTTTTTTTTTAATTTTAACACGCGATGTTTAAAAGCTTTCTTATATTGATCGATGTCTAAGTAATTAGTTTCTGGAAGTAGATAGGTATATATATAGAATTGATAGTGTTGCTGTCTTGTTCAAATTCGTTGATGCAAATCAATCAAACAGTTTTTTGTGCTGTTTATGCTATTTTGAAACTTTTTTTATATTCTTTTTCAAATTTCATTTATATTATATATAAATTATGTACAATATACAATTTTTGAAATTATTGATAATGTGTTAAAAAACTGTGTGTTCCACAAATCAATAGCATAGTTAATAATGCTTTCACTGTTGTTCAATTGATATTAAATTTAACTGGTAATTTGTTACTCGTAAATTATGAGAGCTATTTAATGGATGACATATAAGCTATTATTATTTAACTGCGTGAATTTTTTAATGATCTTTAATCTTCTTGTTACTTATATTTATATTTAATTTTTTATTTATTTTTTTGTTTATAGTTTTTTTTTTTATAATGTTGACTTGATTAAGTATATGCTTTCAGCACTAAATATTGCAACAATAACAAAGTCATCTAATATTTTCATTTATGGTGGTTGATGGGTATAAAAAAAAATAATATTTATAAAGTAAAAATAAAAAAAAATAAAAAAATTTATTTTTTCTTCTGATTCTTTGTGATTCTTGGAAGAAATTCAAGTTAATTCGCACAATAATGATGAAGGAAAGAAGATAAAAAATATTTGAAATATTTCAATAATGCTGCAAAATGTTTAGTTCAGTTTTTTTTTCTTCTTCTTCTTCTAGAAGTTCAGTTTTTTTTTTTTCTCTTTTAGTTTTATTTTTTGATGTTTGATATTGAAGTTATAAGCAGCAGAGTGATGATAATGATGATGGTTAAATCACTTTTTGAGGTAATAACTGCTCACAGAGATTATACTCAATGTATAAATATATGTATGTGGAAAAGTAGTTGTTGATGAACTTGAAGAATTGGATATCTGTAATAAGAAAACAAAATAAAGATAATTTAGAAACATTTTTTTTTTCCTGCGTTGTCATTGCATAATTTATTCTTTATATGTATGTATATATATATATATGTGTGTTTAAAAGAAGTGTTTTAAGGACTTTTAAAATGTTACAAAATAAATCGGAATTTGATTAGATTTATTATAATTGGATCACAGAAAAAAATTAATACATAGAGAATAGATCTTAATATGTCAAAATTAAAAAAAAATTATGTTAATGTTTTTATTCATATCATGTTTATTTCCCTAATTCTGCAAATATCTAAAAATTTATATTTCTCCCTTTGCAGATATTTCGTAATTGAACAATAAAAGGGGTTTCTCAAACTTTTTCCGTTTTGCGTATTACTAATATTATTTTAATATTACGATGAATTTTGCTTCAAAGACCTAAAGGGTTAAATCAATTTTCGCTTTTCGTAACAAACGCATATTTTGTTAATTAAAATTTAAATGGGGTTATCTTATTTAAAAAAAACAAAGAAAAGAAATTCGATGTTTTGCATATTATAAATAAGCAACAATATAAATATTAAACTAAAAATGTTTGCAATTTCGTTTAAGATCAATTGATTGAAAAAAGCTTTATTCAGATTGCACACATGAAGTTTCTCAGAAAAATGTACGAAGATAAACACTTTAAGAGTTTCCTTAATTAAATAATTTATTCTTTTATAAATCCATTGTTACAAATTAAAAATTTTTTTTTATATCAAAATCTACGAAAAAAACTAAGTTCTTCGAATAATAAATATAATATAAAAATAATTTTAATTATAATCCTTAATTATAATTTATTAATATAATATTTTAAAAATTCTAACTAAATTGTCAACCGGTTATCCGGGAATGTACAGTGTAAACTCTCAACACAAAAAAAACTTATTCACAAAAATATAAACCTTTTATACATATATACATATAGTATATAGTAGTTTATGTAAAGAAGTGTGATTAAGCTAATTAAAAGACTTGTTCGAGAATTAGTAAGAAATTTACTCTTTTTTTTTTTCTTATGGTTTTTATTCTTTCTTTTTTATCATATTATTAAACATTATATGATGAGACTATCCTTATAGAAAAGAAAAAGAAGAAATCACACAACTATTAATTTTTATTACTGTAATATATTCAGTAATTTTATTTGATTACTTCAAAATCCGTAATAATATACAAGTTTTTTTTTTATTTATTTTTTTTTCAAATAAAATAGAATTATTATATTAATAAAAAATGTGTGTTGTTTGTACAAAAATGTGATAACAAACATTATATCTTTAAAAAAATAAAACATGTATAAATCAATTATAATAGAATTGCAATTATGTACCTACTATACATTTTTATAATTCGGCCATAATATTTTTTTATCTAAATATACTTATTTTTATATATGTAAATGCTTTTATGCTGTATAAGAAAAACAATTTAGGGGATGCTAAGATATCATTTCTACATATATTCTCCATAAAACATTATTATATTTTATGTTGCATTAAAATTAAAGTTAGATAAGTAAGATAATCTAAGTGGGACCAAAATATTTTAATGTAAACTTCGGTTTTGTTAAAATTTTAATAAGTTCGTTAATTACTTTCATAAAAGAAAAATAAATATTAACCAAAGGTCTAAACATTATTAATTTCAAACAATAAAGAGAAGCAACTTGCTTTTGAAAATTCGTTTTGGCGCGTATTTTTTGCCTTTTAACCATAGTTTTTTAATTATACATACATTTTTAATACATTAAGTACACTTATTTCTTTATTTTTTCTTACGCACCATCTTTTTTTTTTGCTGAATGGTCTCGATTTGACGCGGTAAAAAAAACATCTTTAATTCAATTTTAGTTTTACACGATTTTTTTTTTTATAATTTAACATGGTTAGAAAAAACAAATCTCAGGCATAATACCAATAAGGTATATTATTCTTCCAGCTATACACAATGGAACTTTTTTTTTTGCTCAAAATCTGATCTGTCTATAAAAATAAATATAATTAAGATTAAATTCTTATGTTCATTAATAAGATTTATAATTTAACAATGAAAAGTATTTCAACATTTTGTAATATATAAAAATTAATTTGTTAGAATTTCCATTAAAAAGTAATTTTCTTTATTGAGTTAAGTGGACATAATTTTGGACATAACTTTTTCTAATGATCGAAGAAAATTTTTCCATATTTAATAAAAGTTGGCGACATTAACAATGAAAAATATAAACTATTAAAAAAAAATAATCATAACTACGATTTTATATATAAATTGTAAAATCTAAATTTCTAACTTATTGTGTTTAGCTTCCATCAGAACTATGACATCCAATTAATGTGTTCACTTTACTAAAATAATTAACAAGATCCTATGTACATAATATAAACTCTTTTTTTTTTTTTTTTTTTAATATATACAATAATAATTCGCCAAAGTACCATCACAAAAGTTTTATTAAATTGGATTGAAAAAAAAAAAAAAAAACGAAATAAAATGTGTTCTGCAAAAAAAAAAAAAACATAGGAAAAAAAAATATATAGACAAAATAACACACAACACTATACCAACATCAACATCATCCCAGAAAAATGATGATTACGATGACAACAACTTTACAATGACAAACTAAGAGATTTATTAATTAATTAAAACGACAGGGCTATAATATCATTCTTTTAATTAAGTTCATTATTTTTAATTGGATGCGGTTTGTTCTTTCGCCGAGTTTGAATGAATATATGCCCGCAAGTTTGTTGGAAAAATCTACATAGCTAAAGAATATTATTGCAAAATGAAAACAAAACGATGAGAAAATATATATATAAATAATAATAATAATAATAATACAAAAAAAAAAAAAAATTCACAGAAATTTAAATGGGTTGAGGGATCGGGAAATAGAATGAAATCATTTTATGTATAAATGTATTTTAATTGGGGAAAAAGCGAAATGACAAAAATTTGTACACAATAAAGAAGTTTTGTGTTTTTTTTTTTTTACAACGAAATTTAGTTTTTTTTATTTTATGTTTTTAATTTTTATGAATAACTACTAGGATTCAGATTGAATGAGAAATTCGTGAGATAACAAACAAAAAAAAATTTAAAAATTATTTTCATTATTTTAAAATTTTACTCATCTCGAATGTAAATATATGTATAATAGGCCCATGAGATAAAAAATGCAAACTTTTTTTGATTCGACTGAAAAACTATAGTTACATCAACGATTTAGTTATTTGTCCTTAATTTTGGACATACATAACATAAATATCGGTAATGAGAAGGCAAGAATAATTTTCTTGTACCGAAAATGGAGCATACTTTAGTTTTATTCACGTTCCTAAAAAAGCAAAAGGTGAAAAAAATTAAATTAATACGATTTGATCCCCCAGATCAGTATTTATCAAGTGTCATCATGCAACTGCAAACATTATGTTGACTATCTCATAACTTCATATAAGCCCTCAAAACGAAAGATCTTGCTTATATTTTTAGACAAATTAAGTATAACAATTGCCTTAAATTTTTTTAAAAATATGTTACCGAAAGGGTTATAACATGATAATGCCTCAATCAGACAATCATGGTATACAGAAAATATAAAGTTATCACTATGATACATGATCAATAGTAAAAATATACGCTTATATTTTTTTTATTACCAAAAATATCATTAATATAGTCTGGCTTGTATATTTTCAAAAAAAATTTCATTACCACTTATATACAGTATAATAATAAACAGCATAATATTAATCCATTAAAATTAAAAAAAAAAAAAAACTTCAATAAAAAGTAATTATATGAATTTTTTTTCAATTCGATTTATGAGCAAAAAACGCTTTAATTAATTTAATTAATAATAACACATAAAAACGTAATGTTGAAAATCAATTAAAAGAGCATTGAATATTAATTTCAAATTATATTTTCTGAACATAAGATTGGAAAACAATAAGTTACAACTTCCAAATCTACTATATTATAGTCAAAATTCAATTAAATTTCTGTATAAATACAAAAAAAAATTAATTAATTCTGTACTGGATTGGTTTAAAGAAAAAATATATATTTTTTATAGTTAGTATACAAGGATTTTATTAATAATTATTTTAAAAGCAAAAAGTGTTAAAACACCATCAATTTCATAAGAAATATTACAATTAGATCAACACTCTACACTTTCAACATAACATATGATATTTGAATAAAGGTTATTTAAATGTTTATAATCGATACCTAATTCAAATAGAAATTTATATAGTAAATAATAAGATGCTATTTTTCTTAACTTAAATTTAGTTTGAGTAAAAATCTGACACTAATGGATATAGTGTTAGTGAGCTTCCATTTTTTCTTCGATTAAAATGTTTATTATAACTAATGAACTGTCAAATCGATCTCAATTCTTTGAATATTCATTCTCAATATCGTTCATTCGACTAAAGGACTAAAGAATAGGTAAATGTCTAATAAAGGAACTTAGGAAATAATTAAATTAAAATAGATTTCGATGAAAATTGTATATTGTATATGGCTAAATGATATTGATGGTATTAAAGGAACCTAGCCTTTTTGTTAGCAAGCTATTTATTTATAAGGCAATATTTATTTATTTTGTTTGTTTATGAAAATCCCTTAAAACCAGCCTATTTACAAACAACACTATATTATATATAGTATATAATGTACACGTACAGCTTTTATAAAATAGATACTTGAATACGCTGTGTGTACATAAAATCTTTACATTTATGTATATGTGTATTATTTTGAATTATTATATATTATATATACAATCATGTATTGAATTATATATACATCTGTATTAATAAACCCATGCTTTTAATTACTTTTAACTCAGAATTGCCGCTAATTGGCACACACAAACTTCTTGAATTTCAATTAAAAAAATTTTTTTTTTTTGTGCTAATCTTATAAAATGTTATTATATTTTACACCCAAACACCACCACCACCAAGATTATTTCTTTTAATTTTCTTCTGTTTTAATGAATAAATGAAAAATAACTAATTCTTTTTTTTTTTTTTTTTATTTTCTTGATTTTGACAGAGAGGGGAAAGAAATTTTCATCTTCTATGAAAAACTCATATATCTTATTTTCGACCCTTCTTTGGGAAAATTCTCTACAAAAAAAAAAAAAGAAAAAATTCTCTTCAAATTTATTTTTTCTATATAAAAAAAAATTTATATTGCAAAATAATTTTCTCTTATCGCACAGAAAGAAGAACAGCAAAAATTAGTACTTTTATATAATGATTATGATAAAGAAAATATGTGTTTTAACTTTGAAAAACCATCAGCACAGGTATATGAACTAGGAAAATTAAAATGAGATTCACGTTCTAGACAATGTCTTTTTGTTTGCACAGGAACCGATCAAGTTGAAAAATCTCAGAGAACTCAAATAACAAAATCATTTTAAGCTTATTGATACAAAAGCCATTATAGAATTATAGATTCCCATCTCGGAAAGAATATTTCAAAAGAATAATATAAATTTGTTTAAACCGAAGCAAAACTAAAATTCGATAGATTTTTCTATAGTGAATCAATATCAAGAATTAATAGAATTTTAACTACACCATGAAATAATTAAAGGGAAAATATTGAAATAAAATTTTAATGATATAAAAATCCTTGGAAACGCGAAAATAGTATTTGCCAAGCAACATGTTATTCATTATTTTGTTAAATACTATGTAGACCTTGTTAGAATATAAATGTAGCAACGATATCTAATTAATAGAATAATATAAAAATATGGCTATTAATAATTATAGCGAAATATTTATACTTAATTTCATATCATATTTCTTTCAGTGTGATAGACATTCAATTGTTCTCACATATAAAATCGTAATCCTAATTAGAAAAAAGTTATTTTGAATGAAGGAAAAAAAAAAGAATGTAGGTATATTATGTACAATTGTATGTATATTCATGAAAGGAAAATAAAACATTAATAGAGGTAGCACATGTTTTTTCCAAAAAGGGGGTAAATATACATTATTATGTTTTTCCAATGTTGGACAAAAAGTTTAAAAGAAAAGAAAGGAGTTTGAGTTTTTTGCCATTCTGCACAATTATTTAATTGCCATTAATCAGAGCATATTTATTTGGCGAATACATGTATATATCTCTGTGAATGAATTTATAATTAAAATAAATTTTTTTTAAATTTTTTAGGGATAATGATATTCTTCTGAACAAATTCTATTAAATATACATAAAAACATAATATAACATATAGTATATCATAAAATATAATTATATATAATTATATTCAATTTTTAACAAATTTTAAGTTTCAAGCTTAAATCAAGGCTTTTCATAAAATGTTTGTACAAGCTGTATTCTTAATGTATTTTTAATTTATTGTGATCTGTGTCAAAACAAAATCAATATTTTTGTGTTAAAACATTTATTATGAACATTTAAAAAAAAACATTTTTAGGTTTATTCTTAAGGTTTGTTTTTATTTATTTAATTTAAAATATTTACAAAAATTATAGGTCATTATATTTTTCAGATTTTTGATTAATAATTAAAAACAATATTCATAATTGTATATAACAATATAAGCTTCTTTTAATTGATTTTTCATAAATTTGCATGGGACAATTTATATATTTTTTGAACAAAAATAGAAATGTTCGCTAGCAAACTATTGAATTTAATGAATACAGAAAAAGTAGTGAAGTTACTTTAATAATTTTTGCTTAAAATTTGTCTGTTTTAGTATATATTTTCATAAGAAAGATATTAAAAATAAATTATTATTGTTGAGATGAGACTGTGTAACCGTTTACTATTGACGAGAATCAAATTGAAAAATGCATTAAAGCTATTCAAAACTGCTTTATATAAGTTAAATTTTGTTTTCGGAAGTGATTAGCTTTAATTTTGCCCATATCCGTTATAAATTCGTCAATTTATTTATTAACTATAAATAACTAATTAAAATAATTATAAAATTATTTGCTGTTTAACTCTTAAGTTAAAATATTAAATCTAATATTTCTCCTCTTATATCAAAAACTTTCCCTATTATTGAACAAAATATTTTCTATATACATATGAAAAAATAATAAGCTGTGTTTTGGAAATATTTGCCTCATTTAGTTAATTTAATTAAAAAAAAAAATCCTCTACAGACAACTCAGTTAATATTATTCTTCTATATCAAATTATAAAAAAAAAAAATTCGTTTAATATTAAAAAAAAAAAAAATGAATAAATTTATGTATAAATAATTATATGTGTTTAATTTTAATTAGATATCTCCTTATGTTTACATAAACATACAACATATATCTACATATATTATATATATTTTTAATATGTTTTTTATTATTGTTTGTTGATAGAACATTATTATCTGGGAGCAAAACATTATCCTCCACATTCAAAACTAAAGCATACTACTTGTACATAATATTATTTTCATTTAATTATTGTTTCATTAACAAGATAGAAAAAATTTTTGTAATATACATAGGTATCTCAACAAAATAAAATACAAATTAAAATTTACGAAGAAAAACTTATATGGTTTTACTTGGAAACTCAGAAAAAATTTTACTTATTCGGATTAAAATACATTATTTGTTATAAATTCCTGTACACCTTTATGTATCAAGCTCGTTGTAATGTACAATCACACTGTTGCGCCTACAGTATGGATTTTAACACAGTTAAGTGTGTTCAACAATTGATCTTTAATGTTCATCAATTTGGATCTCAAATGTTTTGAATTGGTTAATAATATGAGATTATGTTATTAAGGATTAAGATAAACGTTCCAAAACATTTAAATTACTAAAAGATTTCAATTTTTTTTTTTTTAAATTTAGTATAGTCCATAATCTTTCTATATAAAAAATTTAAAAAAATATATATACAAAAATGTACAAAAATGGATCCTAATTATGCTTTTTTATTCATATTTTTGTTTAAACAAAAAAAAATATTTATTTTTTTCGTGGAACTGGTTAAAAAGATTTTCGTTCATTAAAAAGTAAAATTAATTAATTTCCCAAAGAAATAAAATTAGTTCCCTCTTTTGTAATAATAATATACTTTTTTTTTTATCATCAGTGAAGAATAAAAAAAAAAATTCAAGTAAAGAGGTAAATATGAATGCATTTTTTTTCTCCTTTCTTTATCTAAAATGCCATTACTAATTGGATTAATTTAATTAATTTTAAGATATTTAATCAATGATCAAAACATTCTGCTGCATATTATGTTAATGTACAAACTTTTTTGTAGTTCAAGAGCTCAGAAAATATTTTGGTAACATAACTATTATAATTCATGTTATAACAAAGAACTACCAATGTTGGCTTTCTAGATTGGAAAGTTTTGGTATTTGGTGTAATATCAAAAATTATTAAGACATTGTTCGATAAAAACTTTTACTACAATTTAATGTCATTATTTTGTTTTTAATTTTCTTTATCTCAGTTCCTATCCATCCAATAACAAATAAAACTAAAATATATAAGACAAAATTTAATAATAAATGAATCATTAAATTTTGTTTACGATTCTGACGAAAAAAGTTCTGTCAACTTATTAAGTAAGATACTGTATACTTCGATGACTTATACATTTGAATGTAATGTTTGAAAGGATCTTAAAATTGTCCTTTTTTTCTAACCAGCTCCAAGTCTATCTAAAACATAAGTCGTGTTTATTTTTCATTTATTTTATTTTTTTTATATTTTGTGTTTATCATTTCGATTTACCTACAACTATAAATGTAGAATACATTCATTAGTGTAATTTATATAGGATTTTAATGATTAAATAAAATGATATCATTTAAAAATATCATTTTAATTTGTGGCTAAGGTAGATTTAATTAGATTTTAATACATATAATATTTAATTAAAAGAGAAATTTTGAATTTGAATAACTTTACCATATAAAATGCCATAATATTCCAATTAGAAATTAATTATAAAATTTCCCAAAATAATAAATATGTGTATATATAAAAGATATAACTATCTCTATATATACAAAATCCTATCCTAAATTTAATGACTTTAAAAAAGAAAAAAAGAAAAAACCAAAAAAAAAAAAAACTCATTGTAGATACATACAAGAAGATAATATCAGTCGCCAGTTATAAGTCGCCACATTGAAATTTAATTGCATGGAAAAGGAAATTTTTTTTTTAGATAGATGGAATAGTATGCGGCCTAGTGTGGTATGCATAAACATTGTGATATGAATTGTATAGAAAATATTAAATTAAGTAATTCGTAACAAATTTTGACAATATACTTTAATCATTTCTTAAGTTAGAAAGGACTAAAAGATAAAGGGTTAAAGTCGTTTCTTTGTGTTTTTAGAAATTCTACAGCGTTTCGTTCTTAATTTAATGCTTTGGTAATTGATAACACAGCTCTACCATGCTAAGGCTTGTGTCATATAAACATGATATTCAAATAGCTATTCCCTATATTTTAGTTATGTATTTAAAAATAGGTTTTAGAATTGAGTTTGTTGAAAACATAATTGGATGAAGAAGCGAAACAAAGTTATTTGGATAGCTATTTGTTCAACTCAAATATTTATCACAATTAAAGGACTATTTTAAAGGCAAAATAAATATTTGACAATTGGTTACAAAAATGTTGTTTCCTGGAAATCATATTAAGATTGAAATAATTTCATCAATTTGTTTCGAATGTTTCGAAGATCTCTTCTTCAAACATTTGTTCATATACTACCCACGTACTATTCACTAATCCTTTGACGTCAATATGTTATTATGTATTTTGTGATTATGTATATATTAAAGTTAAAATTCTGTACTCTCAAGTTGAAAATAATATTGACGGAAGAAATTAGCATTATTTTACTAAATACATGTAATTATAAAAATTAATTAAAAACTTTCAAAAAAAAAAAACCAAAACAAAAAGAAACGAAAAAAAAAACTATACCAATAAAAATTTTATAAACAACCAAATTAAGTAAAAAAGCCTAACAAAAATTATTCAAGTGTAAAATACCAATATAAAAATCAAAAGATAAAATAAATTAATGTATTTTGTTAATTAAATTTGCTTATTAAATTTGTATAATATAAGTCATTATAACAGAAAATAATAAGGGTGATTGTTATGAATTTTGTTGTATACAAGAGTAAAAAAAAAACATATACCCCCTGCCTTTTTGTCTTGTAAAGTGTTCACTTTTGTGTTGTCTGTATTCATATTATGAAATTCAATTTTTGAGTGTAACAAATTCAAAATTAAATTTTTTTAAGATAAATCCAATGTATATAATTTGAAATGAAAATCAGATAGTTTGTAGTATATAATGAATCTGCAAGAAAAATTATTTATGCTGATTCTTCTACAAAGTTATAAGATACAGAGTCTGACTTAATACTATTTGTACACTATTATATTAAAGTTTATGCATTTCAATTTAAATTCTCTTTATTCACACCTGATAATATTTATTTACATGTATATTATAAATTTTTGAACATATAATGCTAAAAGATTAAACTTAAACAAAGAGTCCACTAATTTTATAAACATATATTATTTTAAAATAAATTGAATCGACACGCCTTGTTAGACTGAAATGTATAGGAGTATTAGGTACTGCGGCATCACAAGTTGTGATCATATAATAATATTTTTATAATAATTTCTATTAATTTTATCCTTGTTTCTTTTAATTTTTTGATTGAACTTAGCAATTTGGGAGTAATTTATTATATGTTAATTTTTTGAAAAAAAAAACCCTAAAAACTGTTCTTTGTAATAAAATAAATTTGTGTTTACAACATTTCATATAATTAAAAAAGTATATAATGTAAAATATATATCTATACATATAATAACAGATATACATTTATGTATAGACAAGATTTTGAGATATCAATAATGGTGTCTTATGCAATTAAATTAAAACAAAAGGAGGTATTTCAAAATCAGTATTAAAGTGTTCATAAAGCATTTTTGTCTCCTAAATTGACACCATGTTCATTGTACATTAAGTGATAATTCTATAGATACCTGTATTATATGAAAGTGTGTACATATGTAGGTGCCTAGACATGAAATGTTAGGTTCATATCAAATAATGTTCTTAATTAGTGTTTTTTTTTTTAATTCAGAAAATTGAAATTATTAGTATGCAAAAATTTTAACTTATTAGAAGAAAACTGACTACACTCAATAATAATGTAATTTAATTACAAAATAAGTACTAGAATATAGGTTTTAATACTATTAGAATAAGTTTTGTAAAATAATTGTTGAACCTGGTTTGATAATTTTGTTTATTAAGAAATTTTAATAGTTATTTGGTATTAGTAATAGCTCTTATATTTGTTACATACCAACTTCTAACGTGAATTGAAGTTAATCGAAAAAAAGTATAATTAGTTTCAACCATTTCAAACATGTATCTAATTCTCAATTTGGCCACAAGAACTTAACTGGGAACTCGGCAACAAATAATTCATGTGTTTGAATCAACAATTGAATAGAATAGAGTTTGAAGTCACTACTATCTTTTTTTTTTGACTCAAATAATATATTCGTATCATTATTGATTATTTTGTTTTTTTAAATGTAACTCCGATTAGTATTTTATAACATCTTTTCATCATTTATTGCTGATTGTATCAGAGATTATAAATTTATTATATCCAAAATGTGTATATTTATTTACTATGAATTGTACCAAAAAGCAATATAATTAGTGGTGACGTGAGAGGCAATTTAGAAATTACTCATAAAAAAAAAAAATTCTTTTTCTGTCTTTTTTTTTTGTTTAACAACACAGCGTACTGTATTAAAAACAAAAAAAAAAAGGGATCAGAAGGATTCAATGTTAGGCGACATTTTTGATTCAACTCAATTACCCCCTGGATTATTTTTTAGAAAACCATTTGATTGAATTTAAAAAAAAAAAAAAAAACTAATAATAAAGCATCTGATCCCGTGTGTTATCAACATTTAGGGAGATTTTAAAATTAACATCTGACTCGCTGTTAATGATAATTGTATAGCAGTGTAGTATAAGTAAAAGAGAATGTCAATTTTATTATTTAACGCTATATTCTTTGATTTTGATTCGAAATAAAGCGCATATTTTGCACATCAAAATGTGCCTATTAAAGATAATTCTTATGATTAATTTATTTTATTTCAAAAACATATTTTTTTACCTTGCATTTAAAAAATGAATTATTATGGTAAATATTTTATTGGCTAATAATATTATTGGCTTACAAGAAGATTGGTCGGCTTACAGTCGGTTTAAAAATAATTCTTATTTTGTTTTTTCATTGTGTGATCTTTGAGAAACCAGAAATAGTTATAAAAAAATAATGTTAATTTACAAAAATCTCTCAAGAAAGCAAGAAAAATGGAAGATATGATTATAAGAATGAAAAATATCATATCTGGGTTTGTCCATTAAGTTGTTGCATATATACGTCTTTTGTGCTATAAATCTTTAAATTAGAATCATAGATCGAAATGTCAAAATAACAAAAATCAAAAATACTCTTATGTTCTGTAAATTAGATCCAAAAAATTGTAATAACTTACAATCAATATAAAAACGTATAGTAGGTACTTCTACCACTATGGAACAACATAGGTATTTTTTTTTAATAATATTATAAGTCTTATGTTGACAATTTTTCATTTAATGTCACTTAGTGAATTAAATATCTATTTCCGTACTTAAAAAAAAAATAAAATAAAATAAAAAGCACTTTGACCAGCGAATAAATGAAATCAAGAACCAGTATGAAAAACAACTTTGTTTCTTTTTTTTTATATTATTTTTATCTAAATATATTTAATATTTATTTAATTTTCTAATTGATTGCTATGAAATATTTAATTGGATTTATAAATGAGAAATAAATGCTCCGATTAATATAAACATAAAAAAAAGCATAACATAAGTATCGTATATATAAATATATATATATATTTAGATACATAAAATTTAGATATAATAATCGGAATTTTTCACCTAAAAAAAAAAAAAAATTCCAAAGTTGTTATCGACTAACAGTGTTTTTCACTATATAGACTTCGATTATACATACAAATATATATTTGAAAAAGTATTAAGTTTTTTTTTTTTAGTGAAATGTGAAAAAAAAATCAAAAATGCTAAAGGGGAATATAACGGAATGCCTTAATTTAATTAAATTCTACTATATCTTTCATTCTCTGTGAGAAAGATACCCATTTCATTATTACACGTATATCCAATTCGTGTATAAAAGTTATATATATATATATGTGTATATGTAGGTATAAATATTTTTTTCTATACATATACATAAAAATATAGTACCTCTGCTGACTGAAGATTATTCTTTTTTGTTTAGGGTGTATTAAAAAATTATTCTAAAAATGTTTTTTTTTTTAGATTCTAATGGCTTTTAGCTTGTATTTATTTGATTCATACGTACTATAAGTACCATATTATTTTATCTTTTTGTTTTCAATCTTGAAATAAATTTGACATTTTTAAGATATATTCGTCCATAATGTTTCGTTGCATTTTTAGATTTTTGTTAGTTCCAAGGAATTTTACAAGTCTCAATCAAGATTATTTTTTTCTTCTTTTCATTGGATTTTATTCTGACACGGTTCTGCTAAACTTCACATTATGCTCTTCCAAAAAATTTTTCTTTCCAAAACTAGATTTTCTTTAGTGAATGATTTCCAAGGATTTTTACGGAGTTACTTAGTTTCTAAATTTTTTACAATTCTCTTTAAAAAATGAATTTTCATAATGTCTTTTATATCATTTATTTACATTATTTTTTTAATTTTTTTTTTAAATGCACTCTAAAATTTACAGGATGTAGTTATATCACATTGTAAATAAATATACACTATTATACCTATAGTACACATTGAAGAATTTTCATGATATTGTCCCCTCTAATCTCATGCCATTAGCGCGTTTTATAAGCTTATAATGTTCATAGTAGGTACCTTATGTTTTTTTTTTCCTCTTGTTTTGCTTTACTTTCAACAAAACTGAGTATAGTGTTTCGCATAGCTTTATACTGACATTTATTTCATTCTTTTAGCTCTAATATACATCATTATTGGAAGGTATATTATAAAAAAAAAAAGAATAAAAAAAAATTCAATTTGATATATGAATGGGTCAGAAAAAAATTTTAATAATGGAAAAAAATAATAAAATAAAATGAAATATATATGTATGAATTATTATACATAGAATTAGATGTATTAATATATATATATATATATATATAAATAAATATTAATATTGACATTTAAAATGAAAAATAATTTCAATAAATGTGGATTACAAATTGTTTCCATTTATAGCTTAAGAACTTAAGATATTCTAATATTAAGATCAAATACATTATTGGATATAATGTAGAACATATTATGTATAAAAAATAGGCGACTGAATCAATATTTATAAGAATACATATAATTCTTATTTTATTATTATTTAGTTCAGAAACCATGTGTCTCAAATTTAAGGGATTTAATGGTATTTCGTTGTTAAAAAACTGAAAGTGTAATTCTAAAATTTTAAAATAACTAAATACATTTTATTAGTCTCTCATATAGTTTAATTCAGACAAATTATTAATTTAGTGAAATATTTGAAACCATATTATAAAATTTTACAAATTAATCTGTCTACTCCAACTTATGTATATTTGACGACATTTTTTAATTGAAATTATTATAATTTTTTTTTTTTACCAGAAAGTGGTGTCAAACCAAACAGAAATGTGTGTAATATATCAATAACCCATATTTATATTGTATATAATTTCATTTCAGAATAAATTATCATTAATTTCATAATAGGTTATTATAAGTAATTGATATTCGAATTAATGTTCTGTGGGTTGAAATTTCTCGTAAAAAAAATATATAAAGAAATAGCAATAACATACTTATGAATATAATATGAAATGTCAAACATTGGAAAATTACCATAATGTTTAATATTTTATTCAGACATTTAGTCTTCTTAAATATGTATACAACATACATGTATATATAAATTGCACAAATTGCATACAATATTGTTATTATTATCCAATAATTCTTTTTCCTTGAACTTATTATTATTTATGCTTATTTTTATTTATAGTTCACTCTTAAATAATATACGTCAACTGAATTGCATATATATATAACTGTTTTACATTACATTATACATATAGGTACAATGCACATTTATATGCATTTACGTAGGTTAAATTTTAACCAAATGTTTATTTATTTTTTCACTATTTTGTTGGTCATCATCACACAGATTTATTATGTAAATTACGTTACGTACTATATGCTGTTGCGACCCCCTATAATTTAACGCACCATCATACAAGAATATTGTATATGATTGTGTTGGAGAAAATCTTTTTTTTATTGTTTCTTTTATTCTTTTTAATATAAAAAAGAAATATTTGCATTTTCAAATGCAACCGGCTTTTGAAGCACAACAAATAACATATTCATTCATTTACTGTAAACGACGGACGGACAATAGTACTATTTTAAAACCAGGTTTTTGAAATTTTTATAAAAAAAAAATATATAATTTCTTATTATTTTCCGTATTAAAATTAGGTTTTATAAATGATGTTTGTTTTTGAATACTCTAATTTTAATGTTTTTAATTTATTATTTATACCTAATGAGAGGCCAATGGCTGTTCAAAAATACCGCTGAATTAGAAGTTAAATTGTGACTTTGAAGTGAAAATAAAAACAGGTACATATATTATCCCGATACTGACGAAGAGGACATAATAATGAATTTATTCAGAGTAGTGATTTTCGCCAAAGCTCGAATTTAATGTTTCGTTATCCAAAACAATTCATAATTCACAGCGACTATAAAAAGTGAATATACACAGTGTACCGGCTAAATGACATTAATATGTTATCTCGTCCATCTCTAATAATGAAACAAAATTAGGTATTCAAAACATGTTATTGTAAATTTTTTTTTCTAGAAGGAGAACACAATTAAAAAATAATTTTTTGATTTTATTTTTAGTGATAAGAATTAATAAGAACATGACCATGTTTTAGTTGTACAACCTGGATTTTAACTGCAATTTGAAACATGTATATCATAATAAAAAAAATTAGTGCAAATGTCATTGTCGTCTTTTAGCGGAATTCATAAATTTTTTTTTATATTTAATTTTTTTTTAAATGAAAAAAAGGAAATTATTAATTAACAATTAAATAATTTTAAAATTTTAAATATTCTGTAGATTATTGTGCGTAATTTAACTGTCCATTTCCATTTGACTCCAACAACAGGAAAAATTCATATAATATTTATGTATATGAATGTAATATCTACATATTGCTATAAATAACTACATGTATGTATATACAGAAATAAGTAAATTTTTAACGAATTGCAATTAAATTGGACAACCATTGAAATGAATAAAATAATTGATGCTACAACGCTGATATTCGTAGTATTATACCTACAAATAGAGAAAAAAAAAGAATATCTGCACATTTCAATGATATATAATCTTTCCTGTTCAATTAAGCATTTTACTTACTTCTCTGAATTATTTACATTTTTGATGAATAGAAATTATTTACATATATATGTAGTTAGTTCATAACAACATACATATATGTGTAATAATATAAATATACAAATTAAAATACATTATGTACCAATATTTTATATATATTTTTGAGTGCGCAATAAGAATTCGAAATTATAACAAAAAATATATAATATTTGTTATACAACATATATATAGGACAGGTGGTAGCTCAGGTTTGTAAATACATATAGTAAAGTTAAAAACGGTTCATAAATGGACAGTTTCATGTAAAAAAATATGTTCTATATATTTTTATTACTAACCATGTTAATTTCAATAATAAATGTTGTACATTAACAATATTGGAGTATATATTAAGATGAGCTCGTGGTTTTTTCTATTCTAAAATAGCTTTAGAACGCTACGAGTTTTGATATTATATACATATTTTATTTTAGATTCTGGTTAAAAAATTTCTTCCTGCTTGTTTTTTTTTTGGATTGATTTATTTTTATGCTGAAATTCACGTTATGAATTTCAAAAACATTATTATAATCATTATTTTTGACAATTGGAAATAATTTAACGAAAATTGGTTATAAATTTATACCTATATTAAATAAAAAAAAAAAAATTGTATTTCCTATATTTTATTGATAAATTTTTCGGTGTTTGAGGTTCTTTTTTTTGTTTATTTTTCTTTATGAAATATACTTGAATTATTATTTCCAAGGATATTTTACGGAAAAATTTTCAATCATATATGTAAGCATTTTCATTATTATTATTGTTATTTTTTTTTTTTTTATAAAATTCACAAAGAAGGAGATACATTATTGAGAGGTTTTGATTCTGAATTTAGATTTCGGAACACTGACTTACGAACAGTCCTTAATTTCTTTTCTTCAACCTAATTGTTCAAATTTTCGGTTTCAAACGAAATTCAATACGCGGCGTCGCTAAAAATTAAAAATACTGGAATTAGAATGGTATAAATAAAAATAAGTTGATTTCAATCGTTCTGTTCGAATGTACGAATGACGAAAAATCATCAAAATCAAGAAGATTGTATTCGAATCAGTCTTAGACCAATTACACCGATTACAAATATTTTATAATCGTACATAAGTTTTTGTCAAGATTCAACAACAATATGTTCTCAAGTTGAAATACACTGAAAGATAATTTCATACAATTTATTTTTTGAATCATCCTGAAATATTTTTTATATATAATATTCATAGGTACCAATGTTAATAATATAATACATAATTGATGTATATATATGTATATAATTTTGAGTGTACATATTTGTATTCAATTAAACGAACGGTTTTACTGGTTAATTTAATGGGAAATTGATGATAATTGCAAAAATTTTATTTCATTGAAATTTAACTATCGTCGCATTATAGTCGTCAAGTTTAATAAACACAAATAATAAGTATGTCAAGATATCTTTGATAGATAGATGGAATTATATTTAATGTTGAATTATTATTGAATAAAATATATTTTGAATTCAAAAAAAAAAAATTACTAAAAATTCTATTAAATATTTTGTATACTATTTCTAATATTAATTAAATAACATTAAATATAGAAAAAGACCAAAAAGAACATGGATAATGATAAATGCTTATTTTGAGCCAAAAAAATAGATACTTCATATTTTATTTCGAACGAGATCGATAAACAGAATTTTCAAATTAAAAGTTCAAGATTCAAATTTCATTGGTAAATAACAAAAATTTCTGAATTAAAATTAAATAATGAACTTAAGAGATTCAAAATTATAATGCAGTTGTAGATAATTTTTCAATTAGGTCTACAGCGAAATTTTGGACATTAAAATGTCATTCATAGAAAAATTATTTTCAATAAAGGTATTTTTTTTTTATTATTATTAAAAGTATACAAACAGTATTTTGCACCATGCATCATATACTTTTAAATACTGTGGGAGTAACACCACCTGTTGTCTTTGTAATGCTTTTCCTCATTCAAAAAGAAATTAAATATTGAAAAGGTGTATTTAAGAAAAAAAAAAAAAAAAAAACTTGTAAAACATAATTGTGCAACAAAAATGTACAAATAATATAAAAATACATAAAAAAAAAGAATACTATAAGTATACAAATAGAAAATAAGCTAAGCATGTAGGTTTTTCTCAATTTAATATTCAAAAGATATGTGCATTATGTCCTCTTCTCATAAATTAAAATGAAAAAAAATATTCGATGCTTATAATATCTAATAATACAATTTTCTATATATAGTTAAATAAAATTCATTCTGCAATCATTTCTTTAATATTTGATTTCGAAAAATCTATAATAACAATATTCAAGAAGTGAAATAAATGAAATAAGGGTAACGATCATAAACTTATTTGATGTTTTGAATTATATAGCATTGTTTGCGATGATTATAATAAATTAGCAAAATGTTTATTTTGCTGTCTAGTTTTAAAAAATGCCTACTATACACTAACGATTTAAGCCTTTAATCTCGATGCAGTGCTAAAATACTACACTATGTATGTAAAGAAATTTTTATTTTCATAATTAACTTCAATGACACAGATGTATAATTAATACGAATTATTAGTTCATAATCCGGCCTATTATCGTCGACTTATTACACTCATTAAGAAAATTTTAGTAAATTAATTAAAAATTGCAATAAAATCTCAGCAAAGTAGGAAGCGAAATTAATCTAAACATTGAAAAAGAATTAGAAACTGCATATGAAAATTTTTTTTTATAAGATTTTCCTTTTAGTTATACATCAACATTTCATTTCCTTCTAATCAATTTCTTTATTCTATTTCTAATAATTTCTTTATATTAACAACTATTATATTTCTTACATAAAAGCACAATAAAGATAATGATTTTGAGCCCTTGAAATTATTTAAAAAAAAAAAAATATTTGAAAAATTATATTTTTATTGCTGCATCTATACTTCCTTCACTTTTTTTTTTTAATTTCCTAAGCATAACCATTTTACCAAGCCTATTTTCCGAATAAAATTTTACTGAAAATTGATATATTCCATATTTTTATGATTTTTAGCTGTACATAATTTCAACTATTCACACTAAGATAATTCTATATTTTTATTAATACCACAGTCTTTTACAAGAAGAAAATTTTATTTTATTAACTCTTTTTTATATATATTTAGTATAATTTGCTAATGAATCTGATTGCATTTTAATTAACTATACTTTTTTTTTATTATAATCTAATTAGAGCAATTTTATTATCCATAACTAGATAAAATTTAATAAATTTGATTTTTACGATAAATGAAAATTATATACATACATATGCCTTTTAACGATTTAGAATAAAAGGTGAACATAATTCATAGATATAAGTACCAACCTGAAAATATAATAATATAAAAATTTTATTAGTTTTATTTAATTAGCAAAAAAATTTTAATTTAATTTTATAACGTTTTCCATTAATGTAATAAACTGGTGTATTAATTAGCTATGCACAATTTTATAACTTTTCTTTCGATATGAACATGCAGGTGAACAAGTGTCAACAAATTATTCTGTGAAACCCTAAACTTCTGAAATGTTATATAAAAGAAAATGAATTTTTACTATCGAAACATCGAAACCACAGTTTTTAGTAAAATTCATTTTGTGATAGAATTTTTAATATTTAATACATATTCCATTTAGCAAGAGAAATATGAAACTTAATTATGTGCGAATAATATGATTGCATTAATCTTTTTAATTTTAGAATATTTGAACATTCGTTGTGGATAGGTTATTAAGGAATAAACATTAATATGGAAAAAAATTTAGCTTATAATATTTTTTTTTAAATAACCAAAAATTCTGCAATTCATGTAAAATTATGATTCATTTCTCTATTGGATATTATAATTTCATTTAATAAACTTAAATTGGAATCTAAAATTAACGATAATTTCTAGGTTTCTAATTTTGTTGCAACATGAACATAGAATTGGTTCAAAAAAAGTCAGATTTCTTAAATTTCTTATGTCAATAGATTTGCTTTAAAGTCTTCAAAATATTAATAATATAAATAATTCAATTCATGAGTAAAAAAAAATTTTAATATTTCAAAATGTATATTGAATAAAAATAATTGAAGAATATTTTAATATTACTTCAGAATTTGAAAAATTCCAGTTCTTAATTAAAAAAAAATAAATAAAAAAGTGACCATCAATGAACTTTTAAATACTGACGACAAAAATGTAAAATTACATTAAGAAATTTAATTAATTTTAGTTTCTTTTTTTTTGTAAATGATTATGAATGCAGCATATTATAATTATTATAATTATATAATTATATTATAATTATATTTATAACTAATAAAAATAATAATTATAATAATAATAATTCAATTATGAAATTATGTCAATTATTTCTCGTAAATATTATGTAGTTTTTTTTTTCAAGTATATTCCACTAAACTTTTAATAAGTATTTTAATGAAATAATTCATTTTAGGAGTGGTTTTTTTTTTTTTTTAATAAAATTAATTATAAATTTCATCAAAATATTACTCTATTGTATACTAATTTAAATTTTATGCTGTAAAATATTCATTATAAGTTATTTACAAATACCATTTAATGATAATTCTGAATTAGTTCTAAGAGTTTTTTAATTGTATTTTTTTTTGTGTGTTTAGAAGTAGTTATGGGACTTATCTGGACAGTATCAGTGTTGTATTAATATCCTCACACAATAAATAACTCAAAATTATGACATTGATGAGTACAAAAACTGCACGAAAGAAAATTGGGAAAAAATTGAAATCTCTTTTATTTCTTTTATTTTTATATTGTGGTCAAATGTAAATTGTTGGCTTTTGCTTTTAATCCGCTTGATTATACGATTATGATTATGATTTAATATTCATTCTTTTTGTCTTAATTTTTATATTAATGGCAAATAACATAATTTTAAATTGAAATGATTTAAATTGAAACGAAGAGAGTAGAAAAAAAAAATTTTTTTTTGCACCCTTGTTATAAATATTTTTTTCTTTTGGCTTTTTAGAGTTTATTAAAAAAAAAAAAAAAAGAAATATGAAAAGGTTTTAAGGGTTTTTTTTTTTTTGCTTTTATCCTTATGAAATAAAAATTATAAGCAATATACATGGATGGAAAAAAGGAGAACATATCAACTATATATACATTCCAACAAACTACCACCAAAACAGTATATCCCTCCCGAAAAAAGGGATTACATTATTATATTAAATTGCTAGTTTTAATTTCCATATTACAATATTACATGAAACCCTAGAATAATTTTTGTATAGAAAGAAATTTTTTTTTTTTTTTTTTTAAACTAATAAAATAATAATAGTAAGAGAATGATAATAATAATAATAGTGAAAAATATTCTATTTTATATTAAAACATAAATCAAATGATATCTCATTAAAAATATAATTTATGGTTTCAGCATACCAATAACGTAATCTTTTTACATAAATTTATGCATTTTAAATGCCGCAATTTTTTTTTTTAATAATATACTGTATCTGTATGTATATAATGTATATTTTAACATATATACGAATATACGGCAGATAAAATTTATCTATTTAATTATGTGTATATTTAATTAAAACTTTTTAACTATTTCCAAAGATATTCTTTTAATAGAATTTTTCATAATACAATATCTTTTCTATATTAAAGCAAAGAACTATATCTATACCTTATATAAAGATAGATATAATATACAGTATTAATATAAAATAAAATACTCGTATTAATAATAGAAAAAAAATATAGAACAATACTTCATAAAGGAGCCCATTTACAATATTTCCACAGACGATCTAACGCAATGGTTGCACATCGTTAAGTATCGACAGAATGATGTCTGAGAAAAGAAAAAGTTTTAGAAGATTCCTAATCGTAACTTAAACCCAGGAAATACGTAAACTAAGTAGTGCGCTTAGCGATTGATATTATCTCCAAAAATTCTAATTATGTCAGCAATCCCTCGGAGTAAGCTCTCTACCAAGATTCTAATCAGAAATATATAAGAAATTTATTGAATGTAACTTTTATACAATACAATACCCTTTTCTTATTTACATAATGGAATATTCCAAAATTATTATTTAGTAAGTAATATTAAAATTTGTGAGTTGGAAATAGAAATAGATTGACTTAATATTTAAAAAGATGAAAATTAATGTTATAAACCATAATAATATACTTTTTATTTTCTTTCTTTAACTCAAAATTATTTCAGAATATTATTATTATTTCCATATTTTTTTTTAACACACAATTTTATAATATTTTGAACAATTTGATTGCAGTAATTACCCTCGACACATCATCTGTACAAATAATAATAGTGAAAAAAAAAACAACAGAAAACAAATAATTTCTAATATAAAAAATTTTTATTAAAAAAAAAAAAATGTTAAAAAAGAGAAAATACAAATCATAAACATAATATATATAAAAAGTACAATAATGGTATGAACATTTTATGAATTCATTGAAGTAGTTTAATAATTTTGCATTGATTTGAAACTATAATTGTTCTATTCGTAAAAATTTCAAAGAAAACATTTATTTTATTTTGTTATTTTGAATAGGAAATGTTCGAATAACGATAAAAAAAAAATTTAAAACAATTCTCAAAATCCAATCAAAACTATAACTTTCTTGTTTTATTCGTTATGAAGCTTTTAAGTCCAATTCAATATCAAAACTTTTTTGATGTTTTGAGATAAATTAAAAATTATTTAGTGCTAAATAGATTTGAAAATAATTATGTGTAGTTTTATTAAAATAATTCATATATAAATAAGAAAATAATTCATCCTAATTTACGCTTGAGAATGGTACGCAATTTTTTGAAAATATTACGCATTGAAATCGAAAAATAAAATTTATAAATTTCTTCAAAACATCAGTTGAGGAAAATTTTATTTTGTAAATTCACAAAATATTAACTACACAAATAAATTTCACGGAAAATAAATTTATATGCGCTCTCAAATATAAATTCTCTTTCATAAAATTTTATTTTTATTTTTACTAATTTTTTTTTTTTTATAACTCGTTGATTTTCAGTCAAAATCAAATAATATAAATTTAAGCAATTTGGTAAGTGGACTCTAAAGCTTGTCTTTAAAATTTAAATTATTCGAATGCTGTATGATATTGAATAAAGGAAGGAAATTCTCAAAATTCATAAAACGATGAAAGTAAAAACAAAATTTAATGATGCAAAACTTTTAATTCACAAAATTACAACAATTTAAAATTAAAATTTTTATTGTATTGTTCTGAGTAAATTTCCGATTGAAAATTATTTAGCATGATAATCATATAGTATTACAGTAAATTTAAACTGGCTTTCCGTAAATGATATAATGATATAGATGATTTCCAAAGTCATATCAGGAGTTGGCACTGAAAAAAGATATTTTCTTGAAAAAATTAACAATAAAATTTCACAACAAAAATCTGAAGCAAAAATTTAATTGAACCTACTTTAAAACTTGTTTATTTGGTTTGCATCACTAGGATTTGTTTAATTGTTAAACCTTACACTTTGTACACCGCACCTCAGAATTTAAATCTCAATCTGACTGTCTTAGAATTTAAAATTTTCATACCCAAGATAACTTTTTAGCGTTGCTTAAAATTTTAAAACTTGAATTAAATTTCTACAAAACATTGTTAAATATTAAGCAAATAAAACTTAAATTAAATAAACAACTTTAATAATATGGATAGTTGTGAATGGTTTCAAATTGTTGTTCACCTTCTTGACATTTATTTTGACTTCTAAATACTCCGGTAAACTCTATTATGTATGCTCTAGATTTTATTAATATCATATCGATACCATATCGAAACTATAATTTTAAATTACTAGAATGTAAAGTGTTCAACCAATAGTATTAACTTTGAAATTATTTAAGTTTCTAGACAAATTTCAAAAATTAGAATAATAAACGCAGTACAAACAAATTTATTATATTATGCGCATTCCACATAATTACATATATTTGTTTTGATTAAATAAACTATAAATTATCATTATAAATTTGATATAATTTCTATAATAATTTTGATTGGCTTTTCTTATCTTTTAAAATTTTTTATATTTATTTTGCGGCAATATTTACCGGAAGTTGAAGAATTTAATTTCATAAACTATAAAAAAAAAAAAAAAAATGATAATAAAAATATATTAAATATAAAATTTAAAATTTATTTGAAAATGATTCTCAATATGTTTTAGCGAAAATTGTGTCAATAACATAAAAATAATCTATATAATTATTTTATATGATGACAAGAAGTTTAAAATATACGTCTTGATAAATTATTAAAATAAAATATTTCTGTTTTCAATTTGAAATTATTTATTTCAATATGAATAGAGTTATATAGAAGAGAAAATGTAAAAAGTTTGAAATAGGGCAATAATGCGAAGCAGAATGTAGCAACATCAAATGTTATTGCTTGTGGTTCAAAAATTAACATACATATAATCTTGACATTAACATTGACTTTTTGTTTCAAGAGATCTCAATGAGAATTTAGGACAAATTGATGACGGCGTCCTTTACTTTTAAATACTGGCAGTAAGCATAAAAAATAATTAAATTTAATAATTTGATTTGATACTAAATTTGTTAATTAAAGTTTTTGAAATTATAATTTGTATATACAATCAGACGAAACTACTCGTACCACTAGAAGCATTTTGACATTTTCATATTTTTTAAGTAAAGATTGACTAAGCTGTAATCAAAATTCGTTGAAACCATTTGAATCTGATATAAAACTAAGTTAGGAGAAACTAAAATGTATGTAACCTATAAACTTCTGAACCAATAAACCGATTCAGACCATGTCGGTGTCATTATTTCGATCGATCGGGATCATCAAAGAGTTAAGTTATAATAGTTCTACACATTTCAAGCTAATTCTTAATTAAATAAATAGTTTTATTAATAATAAAAAAAAATTTAATAAACAAAAAAAAAAAATACTCTAATTTATAAATTTATGGAAATTGGTAATGATTTAAAGTTAATTTTGTATAAATTTTGTGGTTGAAATAATTTATTTATATATATATTTTCTCTTCCTTAAGGTATAATTTTTTATTTATTTTTATATTTTCTCAAAACAAGAGGAAAAAAAAACAAAACAATAGAAAAATGTTAAAATTAACATAAAAATCTATTGTTTCATAACAAAAAAAAAAAAAAAACAGAGGGCTTTAATTTACTGAAAAAATGAGGAAAAAGAACATTTTTATTGCTATGTTATGCATTTTAAACAATTAAACATTCCGTTATCTGAAAAGCTTATGTTTCCAGATGGACAAACATCAAAGAAACTTTTTTTTTGCAACAGACAGACTATAAACTTCTTTTTGAAGTTAAAAATAAAATAAAAAAAAAAAAATTATATTTTAAACACAGAAAAATACAACAATAAACAACATTCAACAAAAATTTATTAAGCAGATAACCAGTAAAGTTTTTATTTTAATTTTTAAATGAAAAATAAAGTAGTGTGAAAAGAAAAAAAAATTTTTATTTTATAATTTTATTTTTTTTTATTTTATTTTTATGTATTAAAATAAAGGTAAAAAGGTTTTTCACATTATAAAAAAAAAAAATGAGACAAAATTTTGCTAGAAGGATATTTTCAAATTGAAGTGTGATTATATTTTGAAGAATAAGAAGTTGTATTGCTCAGGAAATGTTTTTTTTTTGCTGTAAAAGGCTCAAGTTCTTAATACCGTATCTGCACTTGTCTGCAAAGGTTTATTCCTAAGTCCACCTTAACGAAAGCCGTCCACACTCTATTTTTTGACACTTAAAAAAAAAGATGTGTAAACAAACTCTTTTTAATCTTGTTTATTTTTAAATTTGTATTGCCAACCTTTTGAAAATAGAAAAAACGCAGAAAAAAGCAAGGAAAAAGCAGAAAAGTTCGCAACTATAATGTCTGCAAACTGGCCTAACTGTTTTTGTCTGCAAACGGGCCTTTCACGCAAAGGTTAGTTATTTTTTTTCCTTTTTTTTTGTATGAGAAACACAGGTCAGTATACAGGTCAGCTCCGCTCTAAGGTCAGTTTTAAGGTCCAAGTGCAGATAAGGTATAAAACAACTATTGCCACAGCTGAAGCTTTTCTGGCTAACGAACGCAAGTCTTCGAATTCGTGCAAATAAGTTATTCTATTCTTTATTGAAACTTAAACTATGGTTACCTCTAAAAAATTTACATTTATTAATTATAAAAAGTATTTTAGACAGAAAGGTAATCAAATCTAGAGGTAATGAGATCTAGCCACATCTGAAACTGCCGATGCTCAATGTACATCATTTGCAGGAATAACGCGGAAATCTGAAAATTAATTTGTTTTTTTTTTTAAATGGAATAAATTATATAAAATTTTTGGTAATTTTTTAAAAATCATAACTTATACAAAAAATATATATTTTATATTATTATATTTTATTCTAAAGTATATAAGTACCTGAAAATGAACATTTTTCAGTTTCGGAAGCAGCCAATAAATTAACCAAAAAAGCAAATATTTTCGAAAAACTAGGAAAAACCAAAATGTAGGACTTTTGTTCAATTTAATAAAACAGGATAACATTAAAGGACTTTAAAAAAAAAAAATGTATATGTGTATGTATATAAAAAAAGTGGAAAAATTAACTGCAAGAAATTTCCAAATTCCAAAATATTTTATTCCCTTTTGTAAATAAATATTATTTCGAGATTTGCATAAACAATAAAAAACACTACATTACCACCACAATAATAAAATTTTTACCAAAATAAAAGAATTAAAATTCAACATAACCTCACTTTTAAAGAGCGGAAAAAAAAAATATATTCAAATTTACTTCTTTTTTTTTTTTTTATTCTTTGTAATATTTTTATTTTTTTTTATAGTATTGTATAGTATACTATGTATGAAAATAAAAAGAACAAAAAATTATTTAAAATATAAAAAAAAAAAAAATGTTTTTTATTAATAAAAAAAAAAAAAAAAAACCACCACTTTTATAGTTGGTGGTGGTGTGGCGCATTAATTTATGTCTGCGAAAAATATAAAGTCAATGTTACCGGATGGAGTCATTGTTCAAAATGACCAGATCTGCAGATAAATTATTTAAATCTTTTTCCTGCGGTGTGTGTACTAACAAAATTTTATGTTTTTCTAATGAAATCTGAATTAAAGATATATATGTACACTGCAAAGGTAAAAATTATGAATTATGATTGGGAAATTTTGGTAAAAGTTATATGGCATTATATTAAACATAAAATTTTTATATATTGTATAGAAGCAGTATTCTAAAATACTTTACTTTGGTGAAAAGATTACTCTTTTCTTTTCCATTTTAAATATGTGCTTATATATACGATAAAATGGAGAAATTTTTCGAAACCAAAAATCATTGTAACGTAACTCTCTATAAAAAAAAAATAATTTTTAGGTTATAAATTTATTACCACACAATTTAAAATTATAGGGCCAGTTACAAGATAAATAACAGTTAAATTCATAGTAAGTAGACGAAGTAAATAAGTCACTGAATGCAAATATCTTGTAAAAGATAACTTCTTCATCTTTCAAATGTAAATTTGTTTCAGTTAAGTAAGTTTTAGATACTAGGTATATGGAAACATTTCCAACCACGGGCCATGATCCTACAGCACTAAGCTCTATCAAAAAGTTGCTTCAGTTATTCATCCATCTAATATGGAATATGAAGAAATTGTAACTGTTTTCACACTGAATTTGATAAAGTTACTTTCGTTTATTTATAATCTAATCTAATCAAAAAGCATTTGAAATAAATTTTTTCTATAGAAATCAAAATTGTATAAATGTTTCTCAAAAAATTGCTAAAAAAAACAAAATAAAAAGTAAAAATCAAATTATGTAACGTATCTACAATATGTAGATTTTTTATATCTAAGTCTTAGTCGTTTAAAATTCTATATTTTAAATTTAGTAATAAATCGTCGGTTCGCAGCAAAAAACGCCCAAATTTAGTTTTTGGAGTTTCTGACAAAAAACTATGGTACTATTTTACTTTTGTCGATTGTGTTTAAAGCTATTTGCATACGTATTCAGCATTTTTCCAAATTGAAAAATGAATTGAAAACATAAGAAAAATTTAATTATCCGAAAAACTTCATTTTGTTGGTTGATCGCACACCCAGAAAAAAAATGCTAGTTAAATTAACAATTTTTAACTGTTAAACAAAAATTGTTGATGTTAAAGAGAATTTTTTTAAATTAAACTAATAAATATTTGATCTAAGTAAAGATGCTTCTTATTTTAACATTTCATTTTGTTATTTTAAAATGTTTCAAACAGTTATTTAATAAAAGCTGAAAATTGTGATTTTAACAACATTAATTGTTATTTTAAATATGTTTCATTCGAAAGAAATAAAATTTTACTATTCTCTCTTTTAAATTAAAAACTCTTCTGTTATTATAACAATTACACATTCTAATGTTGATATGACAATAAAAGCTTTTGAAATAATGTTTTTGTTGTTATTTAAAAATGGTACATATAACAATAAAAATTGTCAAAGTAAATACGGCATTGTTAAAAAAAAAGTTTTGGTTGATTTAAAAAGCTACACTTTTAAAATAAATATTTATCTTGTTACATTAAAGAACTCCGCTCTTAACGAGACAAGTTAAGAGCGGAGTTCTTTAATTTAACAAGATAAATATTTATTATGCTTATATTACCGAATTTATATTTTCTATTTAATACATTGTTGTATATTACTGACATAGCTCAGTGGAAGACTCTACATCACATTGAACACAGCGGTTAAGCAACGTCTCGTAGTGATAGTACTTAGATGGGTGACCAATAAAAAAAAAACAATAAAAAAACAAAAAAAGACGAAAAAAGCGAAAAAAAAACAAAAACAAACCAAGAAATTAAAAAAAAAAACAAAAAAAAAATAAAAAAAATAAAAAAAAACAAAAAAAAACAAAAAAAAAAGTACCAAAAAGAACCAAAAAGAACCAAAAAAAAAACAAAAAAAAGGCGAAAAAAAAAAAACAAAAAAAGGCGAAAAAAATACAAAAACAAACCAAAAAAATAAAAAAACAAAAAACTATTTTAAAAAAATTATTTCGAATAGTTAATTTAACAGTTTGGCACCGTAACAATATATTTTTTTCTCAAACTGCTAAAATTGTTATAATAACAACTTAACATTTTAAATATAACAATTTTGTGTTAATTTTAACAATGTAATATGTCTTTTGAATTAACAATTTTTGCAATTTTAATTTAACTATAAACCCTTTTGCGCAAAATCTATAAAGATTTTTTGTTAATTTTACCTATAAAATCTTTTAATTTAACAATTTTTTTTTCTGGGTGCACCCTCCTGCCAAACGTCGAAATATGTAAATAAAGTAAATAAATCCCTCAATTTAGATTAGTAAACAAAAAGAACATGAAGATAAAGAATTTTGTTTTTTTGTATAAGTTTAGAGTTCCAAATAAGATTTGAGCTAGGATTTGACATTTGAAAATATGTATAGAGCTTAATTTGAAAATAAATGTTACCCCGGTTAGATAAGAGCTCAAAATTTTGTTCTAAAAGAGGAAAATAATAATAATATGGAAAATGTGCAGAATGTTATTCAAAAGTAAATACATAATTTTTTTCATTCCTTGCATGTGGAAAAGGTGAACTTTTTTTGTATTATAATAATTCAACTATTTAAAATTCGTTTGTATATTTAAACGATAAGAAATTAAACAGAGAAAAAAAAAATTTATATACATATTTTTTTTTTTTGATGTATATACATAGTGTTAAGTTAATTGTTGTAATTACGAGAAATTTTCTTGTCGTAGTTTTTTTTTTTTTGTTTCTTCTGAACATTCTTTTTTATTGTACCATTTTGCATATGAATATTTTATGGGAAATATGTTAATTATGGTAATTTAACTCACGAAAAAAAAAAGAATGTTTTATTCCGGCTATGAACATAATAATTAGTATTTTTTTGTATAATATTAGGGCAAATGTTTTTTTTTTTTTAATATTATTATCACTATTAAAATTTAAATTTAACTTAAATTGTTAGATATTATAGTTTTGATAGCATGTATGCTGCATATAGAGATCATAAACTCTCTGATGGCCAAAAATATGTAATTTGAGTAATTGATAGTAATTATTTTTGACCATAGATTAAAAGATGTAATTTTATGTGCACATCATGTATCCACTAGGTAGTATCTCTGTCAAAAAAATAATACTTTCGTTATGTACAGAACATCATAATGTATAAAGAACTTGTATAAAATTAGCTGGCATAACTTTTGATATTTTTTCCTAATATGTTTGTGATTCGATTCAAACATCAATTTATAAAATTTTCAATATTGAAGTATATTATTTATGTTAGTAATAAATTCGTTTATTTCGTTCCTTAGTATATATCGTCTTGCTTTTCTAATTCATATTTCGACTATTTTAATATACAATAATTTTGGAATTACAAAAAATTGAATTAATAGAAGTAAATGGAAGTAAATATGTTGTTAAAATCAGCGTAATTTATATTTGGTACAAATTCAATTAAATTAGAAAGGAAATATCAATTTCTAACGATTCTATTTTCTCTAAGCACTATTGTTTTATATTTTTTAAATATCTACCGTCGAGGCGAAACATAATAACATTATAATCCATAATATGAATTTTTTATGAAAAATCTAAGTTCGACTTCAAATTATATTTGTGTATAAACCAGAGTATGTTTTCTATCGGAATAGAATTCTTTTCCGAAGGAAAAAAAAATTTACAGAAAAGTATTTTTATTTCAAGCAGAAAAATATCATCATCTGATTTTTTCAGTTTTTATTTTTCCCTCCTTTTTTTATATTTTTCTCTTCTTCTAAAGAAAAATTTCCCTAAATAATTTATAAATCCTTCATTAAAAGAAACTTTCAAAAAGAAATATATTTAGGAGAGAAATAATATCCTTCTTTTTCCTTCAAAGAAGACTATTCTCTTTTTGATTTTTTTCCTTCTCTAAAAAAAAAAAAAAAAACATGTAGTAAAGTAAACAAAAATTCAAAAAAAAAATTAAAACGGTGCACACATACAACATTGACACATACAACATTGCACATATACAATTTTTTTTCTGTATACTATGCTGCTTATAAAAGAAAAATATTTTTTCCTTCTTTTCAGAAAAAGAAGAAAAAAATATTTTTCTGATTGTTTCTTTTTTACTCTGAGAGAAAAAAATAGAACTCCTGAAAAGTATTTTTAAAAGGAAATAAATTTCAGGAGGACTATTTTTGAAAAAGATGAAAAAAATAAATCTCCGAAATTAAATTTCAGGGAAGGAAAAATAATGAAATTGAAAAATTCAGGAGGGATATTTTACATACCCTGGTATAAACTCAATAAGTTCAAAATTTGAATATTTTTTTTTTAGTTTTTTAAATATACCTACATAGACTTAGAAATGTAATCATAGTTACATCTAACATTATTTTTATTTTTTATTTTTTTCTCTATAATTTAATTAAATCCGGTGAATTTTTTTTCCTTTATAGCTTTCCTATTGTTATAAAATTTATTGCATTACCATCAATATTATATACGCCATATAGTATTGAAAATTCCATTCCGAAATTCATTATTATTAATTTATGGTATTAAAGACAATTAAAATTTTTTTTTATTACATAATCTATTCTTTTAATATAATTGAATGAAAATATTCTCTAGACTAATAAAATTCTATTATATAGGTGTAGGTATGTACTTATGTGTATATATATTGAAAACCCTAAAACAAAGTGTTTAAAAATGTGAAACAAGGAATAAAAAAAAAATAAATAAAAAATTAAGGATGTTTTAAAAAAATAAAATTGTACTACATGACTGTACGTGCTAATAAGTACATTTAAATAGTACACTAAAGAAGTACACTAACTATATAAAATAAGAAATAGAATGAAATTGAATGGAACGTAATAAAATTCAAAGTTCTCTTTATATCGATTTACTAATTCGTTCCCATCCCATTGCGATTTGTTTTAATTTTCTTATTTATTTGACAAAAATGAGTCTCATTTTGAATAAAATTTATTTCAATTCTAAATATTTTTTATTAGAACCAATCTAATTACTTATATATACATAGTCATAAGGATAAAAATAAGGAATTTATTAAAGTGAAATACATCATAATTTTTATCAATTTCTTCTTTATCATGAACATAAGTATTCAATATATTCACGAATAAAATCTTCCTTTTAAACAATATATTTATTATACGACACACCACCTTTTTAGTTCTTTCTCTTGTTTTCTTTCTTTTTTTTTTTTTTTGTTTTTGATAATCAAACTAAAAAATCATCCAGACACGAATTTAATTTCATTATTACGACTTTTTAGAAACTCACCTGAGGGGTGAATTGATTAACAAAGCCTATCTATTTTTTTTTATATATATATATATATACATGATTACAAATAAATATATATATATATATATATAGAAATACATAACATAAATACATACGTATAGTTACCAACATATTTTATGTAGGTAGATAATATTTATGTTTATAATATAGACAGTGTATTGTATACATAATAATATTATATATTAAATAGCTTTACTGTATATTATAGATGTATTAATATGTATATATATTTACAAAAAATACGTATTCAAAGTATTATCCATCAAAAAAGGATAAAATTTCATTGCAATAAGTTTTTTTTGAATGTAAATCCGTAGAGTGGAGATAAATTAGTTGTTTTTTTTTAATATTAATTAATTTTTAGAAAATTAAGTTATCATAGAAACCTACGATAATTTCTACCTACACAGGGTTAACAAGTCTGACAAAGAAAAAAAAAGAAGAACTTTTAGTCCGTAAAAAAAGGAACAAAAGAGGGCAGCCCTTTACTTTATCTGAAAAAAGTTTAAGGTTTTGAAAACAGAACAGTGATGTCATTAAAAAGATACTAATTTTTTTTTGACACCTTGAAAAATAAACCCTAGTTCAGCTAGAATGTAAGATCATTGATTAAGAATACTAAAAAGATTATCTGTTTCATTCGTTAACTTACACCTTCAAATAAAAATACAAATTTATTTTCTGTACATAATTTTTAAGTAAAGTAGCTGTTTTTGCTTAAAAATTCTATACTTAACTAATTTTTGACAATAAAAATTCTAAAAAAAAAGTTGGTATTTTACAAATGTTTGAATCCTTGTTACAGAATTTTTATTCTATATTTTCAATAATGCCAATATACAACTTTTTACATATCTTTTTCTATATTATTGTTCCTAAAATGAAATTCCTTTTTATTATTATCCTTCTTTAGTTTAATGTTTATGGCATACTACAAGGTAACTAAAAAATAATAATAAACAACAATTTTACTCATAAATTCAAAATGGATAATAGAGCTACCATTGGATTTATTGTCTAATGGCTATACAAATTTTCACAAGTGCTTTTATTTTTCTCTTCTATTTTTTTCCTTTCTTTTTTTTAATAAACTGGAAATAAAAATGTTGATCATATTGTCTAGATTCAATATGCGAAATTAATTCGGATACATACATACATAGGAGAAAACTTATTATACTACTTACTAGTTGCTCAAATAATTTGACATTTTGCTTTGAGTAGTGTGCATTCTTTTTTTTTCTGTGTTTTTGGTATTTAATAATTTAATTTAGGTCTATGGAAACATTTTTTTCTTTGAATTGTTATCTTCAACTAAATTGAATTATTGAAATTTGAACATTAAATTTTTCTAGAGTAAACTGTAGTAGAACCATTTTCAGAATAAGGAACTAAAACTCCCTCAATAAGATTGCTTTGTACTTTGACCACTACACTATGATTGTGATAGCAAAGTATACATTATAAATATTGCGCAAAATATTTTGTCGTCAAAATATTTGGTCGATGTATTTTTAATGGTAACACAAAGAAGAAATATAGAACAAGAGTTAATTTATTTTATTTGTATTTTATCATTTTCCAACTTAAATTAAAAATTTTCTATTTAAAATTTTAAAAAAATAAGTTAATTTGCCATATACCGTAAATAAGAAAATAAAGAATGCTTCTAACTAAGTATGATCTACATAAATATACATGGATTGTGATAAACTTTAAAGTTTTTTTTTTAATTTAAAACCAATTATCAATTCATATAGACATTCACGATTGAATCCAGTAAGAGGACAACTTAATATAATTTAACCTTAATTTTTTATTAATAAATATTTTCAACTTAAAAATCTTTTGACGTAAAGCTAAATCATTGCAAAGAATAATTTTTGAGATGTGAAATGGTCAACAAAAAGTACTAAAAGTATGTGGAAATATGTTTTATGATTAAAAAAAAACACTTTTAAATCCACTTTTATTTTTTAATTAAAGTTATTTAAAGTATTTTCAATTTGAAAAATTTGTTCTGACCTAATAAGTAGATATATGAAAAAACACTAAAGTTAGTGCAAATTAATGAGACTTATTTCAATTAGCATATAGTAGATACGATACTACATATACCTTCGTATATTGCGTTTAAACTTATTATTGTTTAGACTGTGGACTGTAAACGTAGAGGGTAGGGTGTATTTTGCTTTTCAAGAATTGTACTAAAGATACACGGACTTTTCCATATCTAAATACTTTTTTCAGTGAAAAAATAGATTTTAATAATATTTTATTATTTAGCTGTTAAAACTTAAAGTTTCCAAATATTTTAATATCCGTTTGTAAAACATCCTTATAATGTTGTGTAATCATATACAATATGAAAGTTTCATTTATTCGTTATATAGGTACATATATACTTATTTTATGTACATTTATTTATGTATTTATTTTTTTTTGGCAAAATTTTCTACTAATTAGCAAAATGTAATTAAGTATTTTGTTTCTAAGCTGTTGCTAGAAAACAATCAAATTAATTAAATTTTAATTAAATTTAAAGAAGAATATTTTATATCTATATATATATCTATGTACACATGAAATTGTACATTTAGATAGATACTTTATACTATATATATATATATATATAATTTTATGTTTATATTTATGTTAAAAACAAGTGTTAAAAGTGTATATTAACTATATATTACTGCAATATTATATTATATTATATCATGGTATATATAAAAGAAAAATTTATATTCGTAAACAAACATATTTTGAAGTATATGTGTAGAATAGGTATGGTATGCTGTATATATATATATCTGTATATAATTTATATACATATCTCATCCATATGATATGAGAATGATTTATTAAACATTAAATTACTTCAATTTAATTATTATAAAATGTTTTACGCCATCAATCACGAAAACTTCATTCATGATATTCAATTTTAATTAATTTCCAGAGAGCGAAAGAGCGTCGCAGAAATGTAAAAAAAAAAATAAAAAATAATAATAATAAAAATAAAGAGGAAAAAATGAAATGAAAATAAAATTGAACAGCGTGAAAAATTGATTCATTTTCCAATTTTGCTATCGCAATACAAAACTGAACTTTTTTTTTTTTTTTCTTTTATTTTATTATTTTTTTCATTGAGGGAAAAATGAAAAAAAAAAAGAAAAAGAATTTACTTATTTTGCAAAGGGATTTAACTTTTTAAGGAGTACCTACACTTTATGTCATATGTATATTGTATATATTTTATATGAATATTATATGCTTGTATCTATGTATAAATGTATATATGTGTTATTATATGAAAAGGTTCTTTAACTCAAAATAACCAATTAATTTTAATTGAAGTTAATCTATTAGTTGTTTTTTACATTTTTATAATGATTCTCAAGCAAAGATATAATTTCTTGTAAAGATGATTATAAAAAGTTAAATTGAAATAATAAAAAAAAAATATCAATAATTGCATTTAAATAGAATTTTGAACTTGTTATTCTCATAAATGTCTAAGAATTTTACCTTGACTTGATCATAATTTCAATTTCAAAAGAATAAAAACAATATGATAATAAAATTGTTTTGAAATATATATACCACAGAAACAGAACAGAGTGTATTTCTTATGCATTCTTTCGAATTTGTGAAGTCAGTACGAGTACTCGAATACTCGAAAGTTTTTGATAATTTAGAAGTATAGTCGTAAAAAATTATGTAAAAATAATAATTTTTGGATTCATAATCAAAATTATGAATCATTCTTTTCGTTCAATAGGAATCTAAGAACCATGCGAATTAACAGGGCTTGCATAAAAATTGAACTTATTATAATTAGGACAAAGTTATTTCGTGATATTCGCCCATTTGTTTCGTTTTAAGTTGAAATTTTATAATAATAAATAAATAAATAGTTGAGAAGTTTTTACTTTAAAATTTATAATATTATTAGGGATGAATATTGCAATATGAAAAAGATTTATATTTAACCTTCGAGATTTATTTGTCAAATTTTTAATCGATTTTATCTACATAGTTAATGAATTATTTAATAATAAACTTATAAAAAATTAATAATTAAATAAAATTTATAAAAATATTACCAGATAATCCAACGAACAAATATCGAAGAATAATTACTTGGATTAGCTAGTCCTAAAGCTGATCTGAAAAAAATTTTG
>OZ023273.1:126735730-126796512 GCA_964007475.1 Hybos culiciformis
GGTTTATACTCTCTGTTACTCTGTTTTATTATTATATTCACGTTGTATGTAAATAGTATAATAATAATCATACACTGTATGTCTAACAAGAGTATAAATATAGTATATATATGTATATAGTGTAATATATAGTAATGAGGAAATTTACAATAATTAAGCATATTTAAATAACTATTATGGTTTTTTTGGTGTAAGAAAATACATAATGACATTAAGTTTTCCAATAATAAATTTTTTAATAAAAAGAAAAATTTTCTTAATAATCAAATCGATGAACACATTTTTGTGCATCTTTGCAATAAAGTAGCTCACAATCTTAAAAAAAAAAAAACTTGTCAGGTTTTCAGTGATTGTTTAACAGAGGAAAATAATTTAAGTAAGAGTTTATAGTTTGATGGCAATATTTTTTTTTATATTCAGTAAAACTACTTATAGTAAAAACATACAATTGTTGTTCAGTGAAAGTTCAGTAAATATAAAAAGTTATTTGAGAGATTTAACTTTCAAGAGAGATTGAAATCGGAATCAGTTCAGAAGAAGAATGGTTTTAGAATGATAATTAATTATTTTATGGTATTAGGACAATGGGACATAGCATATATGTACATTTTTGATTGCGTTATGCCTCTGGCTAAAATTTAAAAAATTGATACTTTCAATGAAAAGTTGACATTATTGAATTAAGTATTTCAAAAAACATTTTGTTTGATTTTAATTTTAATTGATAGAAACATTAAAATTAGAAAGTATGTTTTGAAAGATAGATCATTTGAAAACCCAGCAGCAGCTAAACAATAAACGAACGAAATACAGTATATATATAATTTAAAGTTACACTAATTAAATTTAAATTTTAAGTCATTATGTAAACAAAATAAACAAGCTATTTATTTAAAAAATTATATTTATCACATACTATGTACAATACATTATATATTATATTATTATCATAAATGTATGCCAAATTAAAGTAATTTTGTTTTCTTTCAATTTAAATTTATGTCATTGACATCATGTTAAGATTTAATATCAAATCCCAATCTACAATAATTTATAATTTGGTTTTGTTTTTTTAATTTTTTATTATGTTTATTAGCTTTTAATTGTGCAAATAATAATAAAAAAAAAAAAAAACTTACAAAAATGATTAATAAAATCATTAAATGAATCATTAGCTTTTTGAATATACTTATATGAGTATTATTTTATGAATAATATTTTCCATGAATGGAAAAAAAATATATATACCTTAATTACAATACAGTCAACGTTACCTAATTACGACATAGAGTTGTATTGTATGAAAATTAAAGAGTTATATTCAGAAACCTCTAAAACCAAAAACATTATAATAATAATAAACTAACGAATTAACGATTAAATTTTTAGATTGTATGGTTTTTTTTTTTTTTTAAGATTGTTTAGCTTTGATTAAAACAATATTAAAAATACATTTACATTTTTCTCAAACAAAACTAGCTAAATTTTGTATATTAATTTTATTTAAGTTTTGATTATTATTATATTATTTTTTTTCTTAACCACTAATTCTATATAAGCAATTTATTTTGTAAAAAAATACGAAAAAAATCAAGTTCTCATTTTTAATATTTAATATAGAAATACTGATTGCCAACGATTTGCTAATGTTATAGATAGTTAAGTCTATTGAATTAAGTTTTAGAAAATTGCTAATAAATATTAAGTTTTGTTTAGAATTTTGAAATTATATTTAAGAAAATTTATTTGCAAATCTTTTTTATTTTAGACAATCTTAATATAAAAACGTTAATCACAGTGGATCATAATTATGGGCGTCAAAGATGGTGCTTTCTTGAAATAATAACTGACAGTATATTATTTTAATTTTTCATTTAATGATTTTTTTATATTTATATTTTCAATCAAAAGATATCATAACACATAAATGAACATTATAATTATAATAAATATAAATTAAAAAAAATATTTTTAATGTCATTTTTATAATATCAATATTTCCAACTCTGTACTTTAAATACTCTATATGCTTGTTGTTGTTACTCAAGCGCGCAATAAATTGTTCATAATTTTGATGATCAAGTAAAATTATTAAAAAGTTTCTTATACCTCTATATATATATATATACGTAATTATAATTATATACACTTTCATAAGAATAAAAAAGAAAAAACCAAATCATAATGATTTTAATACATAAATATTTCATTCATTGTATCATATTGTACACAAAAATAATTCCTCTAGGGCAAGGAACCAGTTATTTTACCAGTTCTTCAGTTTTATTGAATTGTTTTTTATACCCTTTTCATTTATTTAGTTCACTTATAGTCTGCACTTTTTTGGATGAAATGAATCCGTATTTTATCACTTCGGAACCGACCAGTTTTTTTAATTTTTCAATTGTGTTGCCCTGGTATCAAGCTTAATACATACTCATTTATAAAGTTTCTGAACTTTCTGATGTTATATATACAACATAATTAATTAGTTAGTTGAAAATAGTTTATACCTTACCTATAGAAAATAAAGTTAATTAATTAAATTTTTTAAAATTTTAATTAGGTACAACGAACTATAATTTTATGTTTGAAAAAGAGCTATTTAGAAAAGAAATTATTTTCTATACAAGCAAGTATCATGCCACCAATGTACGTAATTAGATAGCTAAAACCTCTTCTTATGTGGAATCGCTATAGAAACATTTTTTAAACTACTTTTGTTTTATTAATTTTTTATTTAAAAAAATTTTCAGTTTTTGTTTAAACAAATTCGCAAAACATTATGCCAAATCCATTTGTACATTTATATCTTTGAGAAATAAAATAATTTGTTATAAAAATTACTATAGTACCTTCAAATTGTGATTTTTTTTTTCATTATTCTATTTTTATTTCTTTATTATCGTGTTAAGAAATATATATATGTATATATTATACCCAGCCATAAACTATTTAGTTATTAAATGAGTACATAGTTCTTAGAAAAAAAAAAAAAAAAAAAATGTTTAACAAAAATCCATCGCATTCCAAGCTAATATGTTTTTTAGCTGTTTATCGTTAACTCGAATCTATGTACTTTATTTTTTGCTTATGAATGTTTTCTAGCATAAAAAAAAAAACCTAATAAATTATGCATAAAATAGTTTTGTACATAGTTTCATTTTTGTTTACTATGTAGGGTAAACGATTTAAACATAAAGTGTTAATTACAACAACTTAATTTAGTTAAAAAAAAAAATTATTTGAATGTTATTTTAAACGACTAGGTATAAAATAATATTTTTTTTTTTGCAATGAATTCAGTTGAAAGAAAATACATGGTCTGAGCAAACCATATGTACAACTCGGACTCATCTCTAACTTCTGTTATTTAAAAATAAATGAAATAAAGGAATCATTTCCTTATTTATTCAAATTGTTAGATATTAATTTGAACAAAAATTTATACTCAGAATAAGAATAATTTAGAATGTGAAAATTCTGAAAAATAAAAAAAATCTAAAATAAAACATAAATATTAAAATAAATCGTCATTTAAATTTCGCTTTCAAAGTTCGATAATGATAGGGTTAAATTAAATATATTGGCTTTTCGGCTTTTAAATATATTTTTCCAATGTTTAACATTAATATGAATTCAGTAACGAAAGAATTAATCAATTGAAAGATTTTAGGGCTTGTTGGATTAGAACAACCATGAATTGAATGATTGAATGATCGAATTATTTTATTATCATGTTAGTAAGTGAGAGTTTAATGTTGTTTTTATCGCTAAATCCAAAAAAATTTCAATTTTTTATTGTTATGCTAAAACTGACATTATTAATCTAACTTCAATCTATCATTTTTGAAAAACAATTACAAAACGAAGCCCTTCGTGATAGTCAATTAGAGAAATTGTTAATGGAGATAATTTTATACTTCAATTATTGGATTTTTATTCAATGTCAATTATAATATACATTAATCTAGAATATTACATACAATAAAGATCAAATCATTATTTCAATTAATTTCTAGGGTCACGGCCACATTAAAGGCCTAACTGCATTATTCGAAATCACTTCAAAAAAAAAAATTAAAAATTTCAATTTTCACATTTAGCACGAATTCCTGTATATATACATATACAAATTCTCTTTTATCCAATTTTATTTATTCTCCCTCTTTAATTTTGAATAATTATCCTTTTGATAAACTCTATGGTGAAGTTTCTTTAATTTCAAAGTTTAAATTATAGAGAACAACTATTAAAACAAAAACAAAACTCACAATTGCCAAAGGCAAAATGGTTAAATAAAAAAATAAAACTAAATAAAAATAAAAAATAAAAACAAAAGAAAACCTATAATTAGGGAATTTAACCACACGTTAATTTTGTTCTATAACCTTTTCATGTTCACGTTCCTTAGCTTAGCAACAAATTATAGTATAGAGCAAAGCAATGTTTATATAAAAAAAAAAAACTAAAAAAAAATGAATATCATATAATCAGATTTAACTAAAATTTATTTCAAACACCATGAATGTGAAAATTGAGAAAATGAAAATACAAGCTTAAATAAGTAATTTGTTATGTTATCAAAAAAAAACAAATCCAGTCTAAGCATATTTAGCCAAAATCCAAATATCGGATTGATAAAGTGATAAGTTGAGTATCTCTTGACTGTTCTTTTTAGTTGAAATCTTAAATATGAATTGAGTATTTCCGAACGTCAAATGCAAAAAATTGGTCTTAGTTTGGCTTTGATTGTAGGGTTACTACAATCTAGACTGAAGTGATTTTTTGATATGTTAGAGAGTATATAACTAGCTCCAGGGTAGGTGAGGCGGATTTTTTATATTTTGAGTTTTTTGGCCCAAATGAGCCTTTAAAAAACTTGAACATATTTGCTTGGATTCTGAAGTAAAGGAAAAAGATAATAAAAAATCTCACACGCAGAAATAAAGCTAAAATACCACTCTCCAGGGCTGGAGACGTGAAATTTTGAATTTCTTTAATTTCCTAAACAATTTTTAATTAATTTGATTTATTTTCAAGAATTTTTTTATTTTTTTGATAAATTACAGTTTCTGCACAGAAATAAAATTCAAATATAGTTTTGTGATTTTCTGGTAGAGGTGTTTTTCGTACAATTTTTGTCGCATTTTTCACGGCCGTTTATTTTCTGTAAAATAAAACAAAAAAAACTGCAAAAATAGAAAACAGAAATAGCAAACAGAATTTCACATGGAGGGCTCTTAATATCTCAAAAAAAAGATATTTAATGCTACTATTTTATTTTCACAGATATACATAAAATATTTCCTTTCATAATATCAACTCTTTCAATTATGTTTTATCTGATATTGATACTGAATAATATCATTAGTTTTATTTTGCGCCAATATTGAACCAAAGATATTGATCTAAAATGAATGAAATCTTGATTTATGTATCATTTTCTAATTCTTATATAAAGTATAGTCTTGCAAACTAATTCTAAATGCATTTGAAACAAGATTTTTATACAGAGCATATAACTTAAAGATTTTTTTTACTAAGTACTAAGATATGTATAATACATCTTATTGTAAAACCGTAAAAATGGTAAAATTGCTGTTTTCAATTTATATATTCAGCATTTATGTATATTTGTAGAGCATTTTTAAGGAATAAATTTGTGATAAATATTATATATAATATTTAATAAGGCTGTAGGACACAAAAAACATAAGTGATAAAAGTGTCATATGAACTTATAGTAGTCTTGATCTGTGACTGACTGACTTGTTTTCAAGCCAAACTCTTTTGTTGAATTTGAATTGAGGCAAAAAACAAGCTCGCTTTAAACATCATAAAAAGTGAAAGTTTGACTCCAACAATGTTTAGTTACAAGAAATAAAAATAAGTTTAAAGTAGGGATAATTCTTTGATTTATTTGGCGCCAAAAGTGTGTTATTGTGATACGACGAACTAATTTTCTATTTGAAATAATACCCATTATTATATTTAAAAACTCCATAATGTTTTTAAAATTAATAATTCAATTATCAAATTTTTCCTATTTCCAGAACATAGTTTTATGATTTTGAGTGCCAAATATTAATTGTAGATTTTTAAGTAGTTATAAAATAATTTTTTTATGAAAATACCAAGTTTTGAATGTTGACCTATAATGATCACCATGAACTGTATCTTCAATATATACAAGCGAATATATATATATACCTATACAATAAAGTTAGCCTGTTGTTTCTTTTTTCTCTTTCATATAGTCTTATCTTATTTTGGAATCTTTAAAAAATACACTATTTAAACATTAAGGTTAAAATACTGAGAATAATATAGTACATATGTAGCTACAACATAATAACATATCTGAGAAAACTATACTTTAATAAGTAATTTTTTTTTCCACGATGATGTAGAAAAAGAAAAAAAAATTTCAGAATATTTTTGCTGAATGATTTTAATTAATAACTCGAATATTCTTCGTCTTGATGTTATAAAAATAGTTTGAAAAATTGAAAGCTGGAGCTAGAAGAGATCTAGCAGTATTTTTAATGATTTAAGAAAGATACATACATTATTACTACTCAAACAGAATGTTTGAATTAGACATTGATAATGGATGGACAACACTGTAAATGCTACGCAACTTGTACATGTTTTTAAGTGGGTTTATAATGTGTAAATAAAAATATAAATGGTTAGATACAATAAGAAAATATCTGTTCCCAACATCAAATCAGCTGAGAAAGGTGGGTTCGATTCTAATTTGCGTTCTGTTTGGTTAAATACTTATTATTAACACTTTTTATTCTCTTGAATAGTTATAATAAAAAACATAAAAATCTTAGATTTCATAAAATTCATATACTTGCTGTTGATGCTTCAAAATTGTCATAATTACCTGAAAAGAAATGTAACTATAATTAATATAGATAATATATTTAAATTTGTGAATAAAAATTAAATAAACAATAATTTTGAAAAAAAAAAATTGCCACAAACAATGAAAAAGACATATAAATTTCTTGTTCCATCGAACTAATATTTACAGAAAATTGAAATTACTTTGCGCAATATCGTTATAAAAAAAAAACTTAACTAACTATCTATAATAAAAATTTATGAGTTTTGTGAAAATTTATACTATAAAATAAAACATTTAACAAACATTAAACATGGAAGAAATTTTAATAGTGTTTCTTTCATAATAAACCGCGCTCATTAAAAATAAAATTATGATTGCAATGCAATTAATTAGGTTTATTGAGTTATGAATAATTTAATTTATGTCTAAGTACTCAATATAACTGGCATTAATAACATGTAATAAATAAATTAATGTCACGTGATTGAATGAATGAAAAAATAAAAAAAAAATAAAAATTATCAATAGATTTCATAATAAATATTTTCAACTGCAATCAATACACACCTCATACTCTACTAAGTACATGAATATATCTAAATTTATGTTTTATTTCTATTTTTTTTTTTATCCATGTTGTTATTTTGGAACTATATGGAATATTTTTGAGTAATTTCTAATGAATAAAAAAAAAAATAAAACAACATTTTTTTTTTTTTAAATTATATTTTTTAAACTCATTAATTTTATCACGACTTTACTAATTATTGTATAATATTGTGATAAAAATCTTTTAAATAATGAACTAGCTGCATATACAGCACCTATATCAAATTTTATATCCATTTCCCAATTAAATTATATACATTTTTTTTTTTTTTTTTAACACAATGTATGTATATAGGCATGCATATGGATAGTATAATATAGGCAGATAGTTTTTGTAAATTAAAAATATTGTACATAAAAAGCTTTTAAACATGGCAAACATTTAAATGGTTAGGCATAATAAAGTTGGAGGACAGTAAAAGAATATTCTCACTTCTTTCTTTAAACTTACATTTTAATCGAAACTAACATTGACCAATTTAGGGTAATAATAAAAAAATGCACTTAAATTATAAACTCTACATAGAAATAATTTATTTAGGAACAAAACTAAATTTTAAAAATTTCTACTTTCGCTTTAATATTTTGCAATTGATCAATATTTTCCTTTGTGTGAAAATAAACTGACCTAAAATTATATGCAATTGCGTATTATTTTATAATATATATGTTTCAATGTAGCAAAAATTATGACCATAACATTTAAAATCAGTTCAACAATATTCCATGAAATACAACGCTAATAAGAATCGTCAGTCTAGCTCTTAGTTTAATTCTTGAATTAAAGAAATTGTATAATTAAAAATAAAATACCGCCTATTGGTGAATATAAGTGAAATAAGTGCATGAATATCAGTTTTTTGGAAATAATATTTGGACTAAAGACTATACTTCCAAATTTTTCTTTTATAAAATAGTCATTCCAAGGAATATATTCAGATATTAATAAATTTATTGAAATCATCATATGAATAAAACAAAGAATTTTGTCTCTCTTCTTGCATATTTATTATAAGTCTTCAAAATAATTTTTTTTAACCGAGTATTTAGGTTAATAATAATGTTAATTTTATTTGGTTTTTTTTTGCTTTTAACACAAAGAATTATAAAATACACAACAAATTCATTTAGTTCAGTCAGTGTATCTGTGTATTATTATTATATTCTTTTAATATGGATTTTTTTTTTGTTTCATAAACATCTGCTTTTATTCACACTGCGAAATTTATTATCATTTACTTAGTGCTCTTTAAGAGATATTATTTATGAGGATGAGTGTACTATGAAGACTGTGTAGTGTATAGTGCAAAATGTTAAATTAAAAAAAAAAAGAAAAAATAGTATTATAATATTATATATAGATATCATAAATGTACCTAAGTATATATATAAAATATAAGCAAGAATGCAACGTGTGGTATTGATATTAATTCGTTTTAAAAATATACTTAAGCATTATAATATGTAAAAAAAAAATTTCTTATTCAAACATTTTCATTATTTAATTATACATGAAGTTTCGGAATATCTTAAAATAGAGGAGGGGGTTTGCTTAAAAATTAAAAATCAACGTTAAAATATCTTTTCTTTATTTTAAACAGAAGATTACTTTGTAGGATTTATATAATATAGTGTACCACCGCCGCCGTTGTAATTGCATTATTTTAATGTTGAATTCACATTATGATTAAGGTCTAGTTTTGAAATTAATATGTTTATTTTTGGAATAAATGCAATCTTTAAAAATGTAACTTTAACTTTGTGACTTTAACTCTAAAGTCTGTTTTATGAAACTCCGAGGTCCGAGGTCTCTGCATCAAAAAAGTGGTTATAATTTAGATTTGTAAACATTTAATAGAAGAAAATTTTTCAATCAAATTATACAAATCTTTAAAACAAATCTAAAAAAAAAATTTCATCAAAGTATATTCAGAATTATATTTATTTTTGTAATGACCGCAAGTAAATATAATGAATATTGTAATTGAATATGACATCAAAAGATAAACAACAAAAAAAAAAAAGGAAAAAATAATACGAGATTTAATATTTCATTTTTTTTTTTATTTATTTTAATTTCTGGAATTGTAAAAATATCACTGAATATTGATTTTATTTATAAATATAAATTGAATCCTTTTTCACGAAAACATTGTCAACATTATATTTGAAATAGTGTTTATACAACTCAGTTCATATAGAATAAATTTAGATTTTTATTTGTGATTTATGTGTACATTAATTAATTTTCTAATTCTATTACAGAAGCTTTCTCTGTACAACCATATTTAAAGTTCAATATTCATCTAATTATGCATAATTTAAGCACCTGCTACGCTTCAAGACAAATTTTATATAAATTGCGCCAAAAGAAAATTTCCTGACATAATTCATTCATTAAAACTAATAATAATTAATTTTTTTTTATTTTTGAAATGTCCCTCTAAAATTTCAAGACAACTACTGAATTCATCAATTTTTTTTTTTTTAAGAAAAACTAAAATATAAATATAGTTTTATGAGTCACACATCTATAAATGTTTAATATATAAGTGCAATTGTCTCTAATGTCTATAATCGGTCACGTTAAAACTCTAGTGATTAATTGCCATCGTTAATACTTTAAAAAATAAAAACATTTATTTGTATCGAATTTGAAATATGTATCTTTTTTTTCTTCTTATTTTTTTAATTAAGATGAACGCTATAATAAGAATTTTACATTAAATAAAAAAAACTTTTAAATATTATATAAATATATATTGCCTGTTTAATGTGAAAATTTTGAAAAGAAAATAAGTTATATATATGTTGAGAAATTATTTTATTGATGTGAGACGAAAATTCATTATTTTAAAGTTGAACATTATTGTACTTAATTTTTATAAAAAAAAAATATATATTTTCTGCTTTTAATATTAACATACTAAAAATAAGTTGTCTCGATTTTTCATTTAAATTATTTGTATTCTTTAATTATAAGATATAAAATGTTGGATATCTAATAAAAAAAATATGTCGAAATTTTGGTTATTGGCTAATTGGATCATTGGCTAATTTAGATAAATTTCTAAAATTTATAAATAATATGTTTTGAAATTGTTCTTTAGTATCACTGTATCGAAAACTAGACTTCAATCTCATCTCTTACTACAGATTTACGGTTTCAATTGTATATCTTTTATATGAATTTAATTAAGAATAAAAGAGATGAAATTATTTCTCCCGTCTGAAAATATATAGTTTCTTTCTTAATATGAATAAAGCTCCAAAAAAGTATGGCTAGTTAGGATCATTTCAAAGCAAAATATTAAAATCCTAATTTAATTTGAATACTTTAATTATAAACTATAAATTCTTTCAGAAATTATAATTCTTTTTTAAGTTTTAACGAAGGTAAAATGCTAGCTAGCTATCTTCATCTTATATCGCTGGAATTTTACCAAAATCAAAAACTATATGTATTTTTATTAAATTTGTAATTTCAATTGCACAAATTAAGTTTAAATTATGAAATATTCATATTTTATTATTTCGATTCCTTCAATGTCCGACGGAATTGATAATTTTAAAATATTGTCATGAGTACACAAATTAAGTACATGTATTTTACCTTTTTGACGAAACAGACTTAAGATTGAGCCATCGAATAACTAGGACTGGCTTTATTAATTAAATAAACTTGCTTAGTTCTTCATAATATAATATATATAATATACATATATAAGTTGGTACCTGGTAATAATTTTCTTTTTGCTTTAATTTATTTAGAACAGTAATTTGTTTATATCATTTTTTATGTATAAAAAGTACTTTATTTTATTATTTTAAATCCTTTTTTTTTTGTTGTAAAATTTTAATTACCATCTGTTACCACCAGCATAAGCTATATACATTTATATGTATGTATGTATGTATATATATATAAATAACATTGCCCAAATGTCTTAAACAGAAAAATTTAATTAATAATAAACGAAAAAGATCATAAATGTACAAGTTCTCCTTTCATATGAAAATGTTACGCCTATTATGTTAAGATTGCCCAACATTTTTTACCGTTTATAATTCTATCTAAGTTGGTTAACATTTAATTAAATTTGTGTTGTATTTTGTTCAGATGAGCCCTAATGAGTAATGAAGCATAAAAATTAGTTTTGAAAATATATTTCTCTTGAAAAATAATAAACGTCCTAGCATTGCAATGATATTTTAGTCGCAAATTTTATGTGCTTCAAACTATATTTAAGTTTTCCTTTTTTCCTGCCTTTTATCACTCCTTTTGACACATTTGACATTTAAAAAATAAAACAATTATTATTTTTTCGTTTGTGACGTTTAAAAGGCATGAAACGAGGAATGTAATAAACGGATATAATGACTTTTAGGCAGCTTCGAATCGTTTAATATTTTTTTGCTTCGTGCAAATATTTGCTATTCTGTACCATTGTGTAGTCCTTCACCATCAAGGTTAATTAAATTTTTTTTAAACAATATACGACGATAACACAATAATTCGGTGTAACATATTTAAAGTTAATGAGTTTTTCTCATGAACAAAAAATAAAATGGAAAAAAAATTATTTAACTTATTACTGGAAAAGAAAAGAAAAAAAAGAAAAAAAAAAAGGAAGGTATAACATGCATACAGCTTTACCTGAGTAAAATCTAATGTACGTATTATATATGTATATATAGAAATACAATATACTACACATAGCCAGAATTTGTTGTTATTTCATTTAATGAAAGCAATAATCATAAATAACATTATTTTGAAGGTATATAAGACTCTTTTTTTTTTCTCTCAAAACAAAAACGACCAAAAAATAAATTAATTTTTTTTAATACTGGTAAATTAATTAAAAAAAAAAAAAAATCAATTTAAAATATAATAATTAAACGCATCATCAAACACATGTTGAAGCACATAAATTTGGTAACAAAAGTACCTACATATATATTATTTTTCCTTCCTTGTCAAATTTGACGGCAAGTAGAAGTGTTAAGAGTTTCAAAATTTACTCCGCAACTTTTTTTTTTATGTTTTTTTAATAATTTCAATTAAAAAAAACCGTACATAAAAATCTGAAATACAAAATTTATTTATTTATTCCCTGTCCAAAAATTGAAAAAAAAATAAAAAATAAAAACGCGCACCTAAATTTGGAAAAAAAATGTTGACATAAAAATTTTTGCAAAAAAAGATTCTGAATATTTTATTTAACTAGGACAATTAGCCGCTGAACAGGTCATCTTAATTTTTTTTTTGTATAATCTCACTGAACAATAATTTCAATTTTGTTTTATTTGCTGCACAAATATTGCCACACATTCAATATGACGGAGACTAGTTCAGTTTTCTTTTAAAGGAGACCAGTTTTGAAAAGTCATATAACTTTGAAGATCATAACTTCCTCGATAAGGTATTCTTAATATACATATTTTCAATTTTCAATGTACCGAATATAGTACGAAAGAATCTATAAAATAAAAATAATAAAATTCCAAAAACAATTATTTTTATAACGCAAAAAAAAATTTATAAAAATTATATTTTATCAATGAAACGGAACGCTCTAAGTTTTTGTCATACCCTTATTTCACATTTATTTTCCACTTTCAATTATATTATTTTGAGATTTAATTAATTAATTTAACGAATAAAAATAAAAAAAAAAAAAGAAATAATAATGTTTTTAATTCAATTCTCATTAAAGAAAAATAATCAATTTTACTATAGTGATTTAGTTTTAATTTCATTTTATTTTTTTATTATTTTTTTTCTTCATTTAACACTCAAATAGTTTTCTTTTCGAAATTATTTTTTTTAAATGAAAATCTACTGAATAGATAGACTAGAGATAAATACTATGAATTTTTTTGTTTTCGAGATCTTTGTGAAGTGACGATTATAAAAATTGGGAAAAAAAAGTTTACCAAACCTATAACCAATTATTTATATTTTTATTTATATTTTATTGCATAAAGAAGTGGCAATATATTTGAGATATAAAAGTTAGAAATTCTTAAAAAATATAAACAATTAAATGGCAGTGCTTCATAAATTGACTCTGTAACAAAGTGATGTTATATTTAGTGACACTTATAATGCCTTGTTTATAGCTATCACAGTAAAGTAATTTTTGGAGGAATGTTCCGGAAACCCATTCACAGCTAATTTTATCTGAAATTAAAAAATCAACTGCAAAAAATATAAAAAAAATTTTTGACAGGAAAAGGTATCTGAAAAAAAAATTCAGATAGGAAGGAAACGCAGTGAAAAAGAAACAAAAAAATAATTTTGTGAAGTAATGAAATTTTTCAGATAGCAAAAAACAATTTGTTTAAATATAAATAGAATAATAACATAGAAAATCGGTTTTTACGGTACCATTTCTTCAGATAGGTAAATTAGCTATAAACATGGCATAATTGTTTTTGGGTATTGGAATTGAAGATTTGCAAACAAAATAAGGTTCGATTAAAGCATTCATTTTTTGTACCTGTCCATAAAACTTTAAGTAATTATGTTTATTATGTTGCTGTCCAATTCTTGAGTAGGTGATTTCCGTAATGTGAAAATGATAAAGATTCATTTTGTTGATTTATAAATTTCTTTTGCATATAATATACATATAGTTATGATTATACATATTTTTTTTTTCATCTTATACACGTTATACATATATGTATATTTAAAAAAAAAAACACTAACAAGTATATAAGGATTTTATACAATGCACAGGAGAATACATTTCAGATAATGTATACCTAATGAGCTTGATTTTAATTAAAACTATGAAGTTTTATATTATACTATATACATATAGAAAAAGTGAAAATAAAAAAAATAAAAAACTACTACTCCACACATTATTTTCCGTGGTTAGCAGCCGGAAATTAAACACTAAATATATTTTTCATATTACACATACAAGTTTTGTAAATTTTTTGAAAAGTATCATGCAGTTACTTCAGACAACTGCTTTAAGAAAATATAAGGTATATTCCCTCAAGGTATACTACAAAGATTGTAGTTAACAAAAAAAAAATAAAAATTTAAACTTTCATTATACAGACAAGGCTAAAAAATAAATACAGGATTAAATTGCTTCACTAAAAGGACGAATTTGTACAAGAATGTCATATGGTACATAACTTGTAATTTTTGAAAAAAGAAAATAAAGGCTGTAATATAATAACTGTAAATTTCTGTAATTGAGATTTTCATCCAATCAGTTTGAATTTAAAAATCTGAATTTTTTCTCAACTGGCATCTTATTATATTATATGCAAACGGAAACCCAAAAAAAAATTAAAGTTGCTTCTCAAATTCTGTAAAATAAAAATTTTAGGCTTATTGAACTTCACAATGATTTCACTTTAAATATTGTATGAGAGTTAGCCTAGTTTTTTGGTAGCAAAAACTCTGAACTTTTAATTGTTGTTCATGAATTTAATTGGCTATAGTTTATTTACACAGAAAAAGAAAGAAAGAACCTAATTAGCAGAAAAATAGTAATTAATTGTTTATTATGTTTAAATAAACTATTAGTTTTTCAGTGTTAATAATACATTAAATAAAAAATTTATGTTATACAGATATTTCTTTTAAAACTCATTAAAATTGTTTTCAATTTTTAAACAGTTAACGATGCTTACGTTAAATATTATCACTTTGTGGAGGAGTTTTAGCTAAAAGGTAAATTGCTTTTTTATTTTTCAGAAAAAATCTAAAAGAAAAGTATTGAGCTTGGAAAATATTGAAAGTTATTATTCAACAAAATTATATATGGATCCAAAATTATTACACTTTTATTCTGTTTTACATTTTTCTCAGGAGAGGGCCTCTTTAATTTTAATTTAAAAAATAATTCTTTAAACTGACTTTTTCAGCTTTTTAATGTTGCTGAATCTTTTACAAAGATGTTTGTTTTTCGAAAATTTGACTTTATCTGGCGCCGTGACATTTGTCCGCGGGACATTTGTCCGCGATGAAATTTGTATGGAAAACTTCGCGGACAAATGTCATTTTGCAAAATGTCATTTGTCCGCGATTGTAAAATGACATTTGTCCGCCGCGGACAAATGTCCCAAAATTAGCGGACAAATGACATTTTACAAAATGACATTTGTCCGCGATTGAATTTTCTAACTTTAGCGGACAGATGTCATTTTGCAAAATGTCATTTGTCCGCGATTGATTTTTCGAATTTTTAGCGGACAAATGTCATTTTGCAAAATGTCATTTGTCCGCGATTGAAATTTTTAATTTTTAGCGGACAAATGTCATTTTGCAAAATGTCATTTGTCCGCGATTGTTTTTTCAGTTTTTTTAGCGGACAAATGTCATTTTGCAAAATGTCATTTGTCCGCGATTGATTTTTCAATTTTGGAGATACTGCAGATTACGTGAACCACTCAGAATCGTTTGAAGCTTGGAAAAGGGAAGAGGGGTAGAGTCCCCCCAAATTGTTCATACATTTTGTATATGCAATTTTTTTTTTTTTGCCCGATTTGCCCCTTAAAGAGAGGGTGGTGGGGGGCGGCGGGTGGACTGGTGGTTGGTCAGTGGGATTTGCGGCTGACGCAAATCCCACTGACCAACCACCAGTCCACCCGCCCGCCCGCCGCCCCCCACCACCCTCTCTTGTTGTGCCGATTCTGATTGGTTCACGTCATCTGCACTTTAGCCTCAAATTTTTAGCGGACATATGTCATTTTCCAAAATGTCATTTGTCCGCGATTGCTTTTTTTAATTTTTAGCGGACAAATGTCATTTTGCAAAATGTCATTTGTCCGCGATTGATTTTTTAACTTTTTAGCGGACAAATGTCATTTTGCAAAATGTCATTTGTCCGCGATTGATTTTTCAGATTTTTAGCGGACAAATGTCATTTTGCAAAATGTCATTTGTCCGCGATTAATTTTTATCGCGGACAAATGACATTTTGGAAAATGTCATTTGTCCGCGGCGGACAAAAGACATTTTGAATCGCGGACAAATGTCATTTTTATGTCCGCGATACAAAAACAAATCGCGGACAAATGTCCCGCGGACAAATGTCCAACCCCCCTTTATCTCTACCAACCTAACGAGCAACAATATTGTTTTACGAGGTTATAGCTAATACAAAAATTCCCAAAGTCTTAAGTTTATTCAAACAATATTGTTTGAGCTTTTTTTCACTTATTTTTCAAAACAGAGATAACTATAGAAAGATATGATAATAATAAAAGAAATGCTTGACTTACAATAAGTGTACATTTGATTACTTAAAAACTGAAAAAAAAAAAAAAAAAAAGATGAAGAAAAAAACAAACTTTTATAGCTGTGAATATACAACATACAGATATACTTTGAGCATAAAATTTAAAAGCGTGAAAGTTTTTTTTTTTTTTCTTATTTTTTTTCCTCTATGCTTATGCTATTAATTGCTCAAGCTTAAGGAAAATTATATACATAAATAATAGTTGTTTACTTGTTTGTTAATGTTCATTTATGTGAACGAAGATTAAAACATACATTTATATTAGCATAATTAAAATTTAAATAACTAATTTCTTGCACAATAACTTTAAATTGAAGAAAAAACATACCTATGTAGGTATATATATTTAATTAATTAAGTTCAAATACATAAAATATCCATAAATTTTGTCTGCAGTACAGTAATGTTATATTAACGCCGCAATATATATAAATTTTTTTTTTTTTTAATAACATGATTTTGCAACAATGCAAATGCGAGCCTAATTAAAGTCCATTGTACGATGTAATTTTTTTTTTTTTTTTCATTTATTTAAAAATAATAATATTAAATATATTACACTTATGTACATAATATATCTTTTTAGAATGCAATTAAAGAATTGCAAAAATTATACTTCAATTTGAAAAAAATAAAAATAATATCCATTCAGCAGCAAAGTCATCAAAAATTAGACAACATTGTTGTTAAGCGGCGTTAAATGCGGTAAAATGTAAATAAAAATGAAAGAATAAATCTTGAAACGTCGATAAATTTTAACTTTTAATTATGGTTATGAAAATAAGTAAATTTTAAATAGGTAAAACAAACGTATATAATGTCTTTATTCTGCAGGACAAATTGCATTCGAATTTCAATACGATAATTAGCTCTAGCTCAGCCTAAACGTAATATACCGAAAACGTTTTGTGAAAAATTCAACGATGAATATTCAGAATTTGGTCATTTAGAATTTTGCAATTCGAAGCACTCTAGAAAGAGCTAGATTCAAAAAATATCACTTTCATTATACAAGTTGTTTAATCTGCTATTTAAAAAAGTTATAATTTACTTTTCTACAGAAAATACAAATTTTCCAATTAATATTAAAAAAGTTTTTTTTTGTTTTTCTAAATATTTTTTTTATCCTCATAATTTTTTTTTTTCATAAAACTCAATTAATTAATATATAGTTATGTGTAGTAATATTAATATATATTTATTGTAAATATTAAAATAAATTTTTAATTTCATTATGTATAGAGAAAACACGCAAAAGCATAAAAAAAAAAACCAATGTATCTCTCTAATTAAGCTATGGTGTAGTAAAAAAAAAAAAAAACTTATTTCTAAATAAATTATAAAAATTGTGATTTAATAACTTGAAAGAAAACCCATATCGCTTCATACAAAATTTAAATGTTCGATGAATTGAGTTTTACAACTAATTTTAAATTATAAAAATGTAAATTAAGTAATTATGTTTTTTGATATTATCCCACTTATTTCATTGCACTGTCTCTGTAGATTTATCGTCAGCTAAGGAACTAATATTTTATTTTATATCTTCAAAAATATAATAGAGTTTTTACTGCCTGAGTCTTGATTTGGATTTCATGTTTGTAGCTCAGAAAGTCGGAAAGTTTAAGTTCACGTTCGAACGTTGAAGTTTACAGGACAAAACATTGTTAATTTGTTTTAAAAACTAAAATGGTTTTCAGCTATTCTGTTGGTCTAATTAAATTGAAATTCTAGGTTTGATTCGTTAATTTGTAAACTAAATCGAACACTTAACTTCAGACTGAGTGCGTATTGTTTTAAGAACTTTTCGCCAACTACACAGATTATTAGAATTTATTTTTGTCTTAAACTCAATACAAATGTCTAATTTTGCAGAACCTAATCGATCATGTGCTTACAATCTGTATCCATTAAACTATTTGAATATTTTTATATTATATATAGTGTTCGTTTGAATCTTTCAGATACTGTGTATGTGGGTATATATATTATCAAAAAAAAAAAATGCGTGGGTATTTAATCTTATTTATGTACATTAATCTCTACAGTTTTGTATATATTTAAAAAAAAAAAAAAGAAGAAAAATTTCTATATAAAAATTCTTGGAAAGTGTGCCATAACACTTTTTTCTTTCTGTAATAACGAAATGCGAATAAAAAATATCGCCTCTCGAAAAAAAAAAAAAAAAAACCATAAATAAATGGCAAAATGACAAACTTATTGAATTTCTACATCATTTCATATAATAAGAATGAATTAAAAATTTCTATTCTAATTTAATTTTATTATAAAATCCATCATCTTTCTCTTTTGTACATTTCTATATAATAATATTTTAATCTTATCGATAGTGCCAAAAAATGATGTCATTGGTAAATAAATTGTAAAAATGTGAAATTATCTTAAAACTTTGATGAAAACTACAGAATTTAAATTTAAATTTCAAATAGTAAAATTTTCATAGGGATTTTTTTATATTTATTTGGTTAGCACTACTCCGACCGATACTGAAAACATTTAACTTTATCGAGTTCCAGAAATCTTCATTCAAAACTTTTCATTCAAAAATTAATCATTAAACTTCTTATATATAGTTTAAATTTAACATAATTATGCATATATAATTAATGTATAGTATTCTTATTATACTTATTCCAATCCCTCATGCTTAATACTTATATGAAATCTAATTTAATGTTGTTGTACTTTTCAATGATGCATAGTTAATTACAAATTTTAGTATTATGTGTTATTTTAAATTTTAATTAATTTTTATTATTAAAAAAAAAACATTTTTTGAATACATATGAAACAAACTCCTTTTTGTCTGAATTAAAGAAAATATATAGCAGTACATCATTAATGAAGAATAGGGACGTTTTCAACATTTCAATTTAAGATACTTTAATTTCAAACATATTTTTACGTTCAATACCATTATCCTAAATACAAGTTAGTCATATATAAATATACTATACTTTTGAGATCCAACCATTTTTAAAGTTCCTCTAATCGATTTCTTTCTACTTTTCTAATTTTCATCGGAATCCATCAAAACCTTTGAAAAATGTCAAATACATAAAAAAAGATAACGAGATTGAGCATATTTTGGAATTCAAGAATTCAAATCGTTGGGAAATTCATTAGTCAACATTTTAGTAGAGGACAGATGACCGGTCATTTAATGAAAATATATATGCAAGGTGTTTGTAAATTATTATTGTTAATTGTTATATATTATAATATTATTATATTGCAGTATTTTAAAATAAAGTTTGGTCAGAATTTTATTCAAATTCATTGAATATTTTATGAACATAAAATTATTAAAATTTCAAGAATTTATTATTTATAATTGAATTTTCTATAACAATTTAATTTTTATTGAAAATTAAAAATATTTTGTTTGTAATAACTTTATTATGAATTTATGCTGTATTATTCAAAGTGATAATATGTATATGCCATTAAATTCCTATACAAAAATTGAATAGCTCTAAAATTAATGGAAAACAAGAAATCAATTAATTTTTTTTTTCTTTTTTTTTTTTGTTATATAATTAAGATTTCTGATTTCTCAGACATTATTGGTGAAGTTTTTAATGAGTTAAAAAAAAATATATTTTTAATTAATGAAGTGTTTACACAAATTAATTGGTTTTCTTTGGTCGAAAATTTTTATATATACGGTATCTATATAATTATATGTATTTTTATATACATATATATATATATATATTTTTAAATAAAATAAATTTTCCGTGTCCGTCAACATTATATATATAAAAGTTTTGAAAAATTACTCCGAATATTGGTGTTACTTTATAAATATAATATGAAAGGTAAGAAAAGTGGTTTTTTTAATTAACTTATTATAATTTAAAAATTAAAAAAAAATACAAATGTCATAAACATAATACTGATAAATTATGTTATTATAGAAAAAGAATTATTTTCAAAAACTCATCTTAATTCGTGATTGCTTTTTCTTTCTTGAAACGTTTATAAAAAAAAGATACTCTAAAGTCTAAATCGATCTTTATGGAGAAACGTAATAATCAGTCCTTTCGCATTCTTCACAATTCTTTCGAGAACTGATTTTTTCCAAAATTTAAAGAATAACTATTATCGAACTAAAATAACTCTAAAGAAAGCTACCCACGCTGTAAATTTTGTGTACGTTTTAACTTTTAATATTATTGATTTTAACATCATCTTGCTAAATTTTGAATTGCCAAGAAAAAATTAAATTTATTTAAATAAATCTTTTAAAATATATCTTTTTGTATAAATAATACGCAGTTTAACGTGTGGATTATTTAAAAATACATATAAAAATACATACGTATATCTAATTAAAATAAATTGTTCATCTCAAAAATACTCTAATTAAATTATAATTACTAATTATATAGTATGAAACTAAAAATATAATGATTGAATATTATTTTTAATTCATTAATTTATAATGAAGTAAAGAAAGGAACAAAAACATATAATATAAATAATAATAATAATTAAAATAAATTCCTAAATTAATACTTATAATACTTTTAATAATACGTAGATAATTATTATTATTATTATTATTGTGTAATCAAATTAAATTAATATTTTTTGTACATTTTTATATGTAAAATTATAAGTATTAAACTATATAACATACAATGTATACGCGCTTATGTATTCTGTAACCTAATAATATATTATCATTATTATTTTGTGTCTTATATGTATTTTTTACTTCATTACTATATAAATTACTAATATTTATTTATTATAAACATAATTAATGTATATATATGAGAAATCATAAAATATACTTATAGGTATGCATTCATAATAAAAATAAATTTATAAGTATATATGTACATTATAATATGAATCTGTACTTTTTCTAAATGAGCAATTACATATCATTATTATAATTGATTGATATAATTTAGTTATTCACATTCATTATCTGTACCTACATATCAATTTAATATTGACAAATTTTCCACACAAAAATAATAATAAAAAATAAAATTATTTTTCTTTTTTTTTATATATAATAATAATAAAATTACCGCCACCACACCACCAACCAATTATTCATCAGTTGTCATATCCTGTATGTTTAATTCCTATATATGTGTACTAATATGAAATTTTGATTCCTTGCTTGTACTATCACTATTATCTACTATACATAATATATTAATTTATATTTATATGTAAGTACATTGTAGACATATCCAAATATATCATAAAATGAACACAGATAAATATAATTTAATAGATACTCTAGAATTTTATGATTTTTTTTAGTGTCTTTCAAATTTATTGTTGAAATATTTCTTCGAATATTGAAAAAGAAAATCATAGAAAAAGTGATGTGATCTTTTTATGTTAATCATTAATAAATGCATTTTGCTTAATAATTTAAAACTTAAAATTAATCGTTTCCTTTTTGATTGATCAATTTAATTCTCAGCACTTTACTAGAAACTTTTAATCGTTCGTCTGTTGCTTAATTAACGTGGCGTACAACGAAATGGTTCTAATTGACCGCGGATCAAAATTCGGTGGTGTGCGGTGACTCTAAAAGTCTACATTTATTATTTCTTTCAATTTAATTATAGGAGAATAAATTTACTAAGATCTCCTACTAGATTAATATTATAAAAGAATATGTTTCAAGTAAGAGACGTCATAAATGTCACAAATTCTTCTCGTTTGAAACAGGACTCGAATATATCAATTGTAGATCAGAAACAGGACTCGAATGATCAATTGTCGACATGGTTAATATCGCCAGTAAAATAATTATTTGAAAAATAAGTTTATTTAAGATTCCATAAATCCGTGCAAAAATAAAAAATTACATTATATACGAAATCAAAAATAGAAAATAAAATTAATACAAAATTTCTAATTAATAAAATATAACAATGCATTTTTACTTAGTACGCAGAAATGCGCCAATTTTTATATAATTCGAAACACTCCAACAAATGATATATATATACCTTTATATAATACATATATCACATGAATCTTTGTAATAATATTCATTCTAATTATTCTCCTCGTAAATAAAGTTTATATAATATCTCTCATTATGTTTCATGCAATTGAATTTCCCCTTAGAATTTTTATTATCCTTTTCTAAAAAAAAAATAATAATAATAATAATAATAATAATAAAATATTACTCACTACCTTTATCATTTTTGTTTGGAAAAGATATAGGAAAATTATACGTGTAAACTCCCACCATTTTCATTTTTAAGGGTTTTCCATATAGTCGAATCGTAATTAAATTTCATCCAACATTGAAATTTTTTTTTTCTTGTTTTTTAAATTGAATGGATAAAGCTTAAGTGTTTTTAGATTTTTATTATACGATACTATATACATGTTAGTTAGATATGTATACATATTTTTATTACTGTTTTATATATATAGCTGAGGCTAGAGAATATCTTCAAAAAATATACACTCTAAATATATTAAATGAAAAGGTGAAATGAAATTTAGTTATTTTTTCGAACATAGTTTTCTTTATCCTTTTAGCGTAGAAATTGAGGTCTTCAGGTTTTTAAGCATATTTCGAACGCATTTTGAGATAGAGTTTAAGTGAGAAGTTTCTTACGAAGTGTGTTTTAAATGATTAAATGAAAGATATTGAAATTAAATGAAAGATCTTGAAATTAAATGAAAGCTCTTGACAGATTTTATTAACGCATACGTAATTTCAAATTTTTGATAATAAATTATTTATTTCTATGCAATTGATTTTTATTTCAACATTTTTAAATAAAACGTTATACTATTCTTCAATTCATATAAATTTAAAGCTGCATAGTAAATGACTCAAGTATACCACTACTAAGCTCAATATCAAAAATTCCAATTGTTTTTAATTGAAATTTTTTCTTAAGAAATTATTTAGTGTGAAGGAAAAATATTTTCTAATGAAATTTTCTTCTCAATACTTTGAGGGGGTGATTTGTTTCCAAGAGAGCAAATTTACAAAAAAAAAAAATCTATTTTTTTTTTTTTTGTTAATCTATAAAATGAGAATGGGTTATAGTTGCATATTGTATAAAATGCAATTTTCACTATTAAACTCAAGTGTTGTCTAATATGTACAATTGTATGCACTCTACAAGAAAAGCTAAAATGGAAAACAAAAAAAAAAAAAAAACCAAAAATGAAAAACTTCTCAAATACAAATTTAATTATGTTGAATATGTTTATAAATGTATATAAATGAATATATATGTATATAGTAAACATATATATAAATATTCCATTAAAATTAGATGAACATATAAGTAAATATATATGTACATTATTATTAGAATGCATGGGAAAAGTATTATACATACAATATATTAAGGTACATTATATATGATAATATAATGACAATATATAGTCTAACTGTACGACGACGACAATAATAATGATGATGATACATATAAATAAGCTTTAAAGCAATTTTACATCAATGTTTAGACAGCAGCAGCACAACATAGAATAGATTGTTTTTTTTAATTGTTGTCAGTGAATATTTTTTCTAATTTATCATCACTTATTATGAATCTATTTGCAATATTTATAATTAAATATATATAAATAGGGTTTTTTTTATATTGTGTATGAATGACAAGATAAGTAGTCGGTCATAATTGTGTGAAATAAATAATAGTGCGGCTGTTATAAAAGAATTTTGAAGCAAAAGGAATACGAATTGAATTAGGCCGAAGTTTTTACATGTATTTTATATTTGTAAAAAATTCTTTATCAGCACAAAAAAGGTCAAAAACATGATTGTAACCCCTAAATCCAAGAAACATTAAAGTAAAACCGTCGGACTTTAGATACATCTTGGTAGTAATTATGAGTAAGTATAGGCACTAATCCTAAGTGTTAAATGGTTTACAAAAAAACAAAATAAACAAAAATGTTCACCTGATTTTCTCATCATTTTCCACACAACAATTTATTTCTCTTACACAAACTATATATAATTATACACATTATGTAAACGTCAAAAATCATAAAACTATAAAACAAATTTGTTATTATCTTAAAATTTATTTGTTTCTAAAATAATATTTATTAGTTTATTTAATGTAAAATTGTTATTCATCAAATAATAATAAAATTTATTTATTTATTTTTTTATTAATTACAAAACACATATTTATTTTTAACTGCATCTGCTTGCCATTCTGTCTACACAGAGCTTTAGGGTACACACAATAATAAAATAAAATTTATATATATGTAATATACCCATTATAAATAATTGTTACCCTACAACCACGTTCTAATTAGAGCAAAACCTTGTCCAAGATAATGAACTGAAATTCTATTGTTATAATAATAATAAATATATACATAAAAAATATATGTATATAATATTAAAAGATATATGCATAAAAATAAAATACGAGAAATATAATAATAAAATCCTCTCGCCTTTTGTATTTCTACAAAAAAAAAAAAACTTTTTCGTTTCTTTTTTTTTTTTTACCTAACTTGCCTTATGCTACATATATTATGTATACATATATATATAAATTTGGTACCCTTCTGCCATCTCCTCCTATTTCCTTGTCCAAAAATTTTCATCCAACTTTTTCAGTTCTTTGAACAAAATAAAAAGAAAATTTATTTCCATACTCATATAGGGGTATTAATATGCATGATACCTTCAGATATTGTGTTTTGGTATTTCGTAATGATTTAAAAAAAAATAAAAAAAAATAAAAATGGAAAAAAAATGTAAAGGACGAAGAAATATAATATTTGGAATTCGGCAAAACCCTTGATATAGATTCTTCAAATAATTACGAAGGATTAGATTATTAATATTGAAATAAATAGTTTTTTTGTTTAATTAATTTATTTATTATTACTTCAACAAGCTCGAATAATTAAGACAAAATTCCAAAAAATTTTTATATTAAGTTTTATTTCTAGTAAAAATAAAATAAGTTATTAGTAGTAAAACTTAAAGAGAACAATATTTCTAAATAAATCTTAAATAAATGTTGGATCAAAATACTTCTAGGCCGACGGTAAAAAATAAAGAAGCATTTACAATTTGAATCTTTAATAAGCCATACATTCCTTTTTAGACTCTTTGAAAAGGAAAGGAAACTGACATAGACATTAATAATTGATCAAAAAATTTTCAAAAATATTATTATTAATTAATTAGAGAAAAAGTTCTAAACATTAAAAAAAAACTTCAAATTCATAGAATCTAAAATTAATTAAAATCTAGAGAAGGCCAATGTGATGAGTAGATCTTCGACAAGTGTCACTATACTATACATTCTTCATACTTACTAGAGATTAGAACTATGTTTTGTCGCCTGTTAGTTCTAGATTAATTAATAAAAAAAAATTATCACACTATTTTAGTTAAAACTAAATTTCGCCTTAAAGTAAACTACCAAAAATTGACTGCCAATACTTTGTTTTTTGTTTTATCTTCCTATTGCCTTTTCCTATTTTGTTGAATCTGTACAATTCTAGAAAACTAAGTGGAATTAATCTTTATAAGAAAATCGAAAAAAAAACGACCTAAAAAGGCGAAAAGTTATATGAATCTGTAATTCGGAACTGTATATTTTTATTCAATTACTATACTTTAAATCAATAGCTCATTTATTTCACCGAAATATTTATTTTTCCCCTAAGCAATTGCCGCCGCTTGTCTAGTCTTTTATTTTCAGGCAAATTCAAATGCCGGTCGAATGTTATGGTATCTACAGGTATTATCATTATGCTGTTGCGTGTTCGGTGATGGGTTCGATTTCCACTTCGGACAGGATTTTGATTCAATACAAGTTTCTACTCTTTCAAAATCACCCCAAAAAAAAACCAAAACTATAATAAAAATTAAAAACAGTATAAAAAAAATTCCAATTCCGACCTAATGCGCTCAACCCCATAAACTTCAAATTAATTAATTATTGATTTGATAAATTAATTTTACATTATACTTTTGCGACGCAACGACAATACCGAAAAAAAAATTTACACGATTGTCTTCATTTTATACAAAAAAAGAAAAGACATTTTCATAATTTTATTAATAATTAATTTGTTTTTTTTTTTTAATTATATTATATTATTTTCAGTAATTTTCCATCACCATATTTTAATAGTTAATCACTTCACACCTCGAACTGCTCTCTCTCAAATATTATAATTTTATTCAATTTTTTTTTTTTTTTCGATCAAATACAAAAGTTTAATATTTGGATCTTAATATAATATGTTTTTTATTTATTTTTTTTAAATATTATTATTGTCATTAAATGTTGAACAGCTTTGGGTCTCTTTCCTTCAGCAACAGCAACAACAACAACAACAACAACAACAACAGCAACAAACAAGAACATCAACATCAGCAATATAATAATAACAGAACAGAAATAATATAACGAGATGTATAAAAGTAATTAATTAAAAAGTAAAAATAAACAGATTATAATTAAAAAAAAAAAGAAAAAAAAAAATTAAAAAAAAAAAAAAACAAACTTTGCCTCTTTTTCTTCGCAATAAAGTTTAAAATAAAATAATTATCAACAAAATATAGCATTCATATTATTTTTAATTAATTTAATTGCAAATATACCATTTATATTTAATAGGCAACATGGGCCTTTTACAAATATGTTGTTTTTGTTTTATTTTTATTTTTTTTTTGTTTTTTTTTCTTGAAACACCATAATAATACAAATTAAATTTCATAAAAAAGATATATAAATCTATATATATGTACATGTAGATAAATATAAGTAAGCCCACATAACATCAAAATTTTTCGTATTTATTTAGACATAATTACTTATATCTTTTAATATTATTATTATTATTATTATTATTTATTTGTATATTTTATAAAACAGTGTATCTATGTATTTGTGTATTCAAGAATATATATTATATTAAAAAAAAAAAAAAAAAAACTCTTTTAATATATATGTACATTTATATTAATTACGTTTTATGTATGAGTGAAATTTTAAAGGAACACAGCAAAAAATAATATACAACACTTTGTTATTGAAATTTTGGTTTCTCTTCATATTATTTTGTTGTTTTTTTTGTGTCATGTTGTAGATAGAGTGTACAGAGTGCATTTAAAAAAAAAAAACAAAAAACAAAAGAGAATAAATCAAAACTTTTGTTTCAGATATACAGTAATCTAAAAGATACTTCTACCTAATTATATTTTTTATGCCCACCAAGCCAAATATATACCTATCTTTCGGAAAAAAAAAAACTAAATAACTGACTACCTACTTGTTACCTTCTTCAATTTCTGTGTTTTTTTTTTATGTTTTAATTGATGTTGTTAAGAAAACCCGGTATTTTTTTTTTTAGTTTTTTTTTTTTTTTAACTAAATTGTTAACATCATAATCTGTAATATAACCGAATGTGCAATTTCTCTCAGTTTTCTATACATTCACATCAAAAATCTAAACACATTTCCAAGGTTTAAATGAAATTTCAGATAAGTTAAAGACACCAAAATGACGTCACTAAATTTATAATGAAAACAATAATTTTAAATAATATTTTTATAAAAGTAGTTAGCAAATATTTAGTAATAATCGCAATAAGTTTACAATAATATTCTTATAAATTGAATGATAATTTAATTCTTACTTTCAGTACTATTAAATATTTTTATAATTGTTCATCATTGGGGTTTGTGGAACGAGATTTTTTATCAGACTAGTTTTTTGTCCTCGATTTTGGTTCTGTAGGTAGATTAACGAAAGTTTTTTTTATTTTATATTTAAATGTTTCTAACTTTTTCCTAATCAAGATAATATTACCATAATTATACAATTTACATATTATATTTTTGGCATTTTTGAATAACCATCTATGATTGAATTTTCCGACAAAAACAATTTTTTGCTGTTTATAAGGTCTTATTAAATAATTATTTTTTAGCGAGGCCTTTATTGCCTATAATTGGATTAGGTTTTGCAATAGTGAGTACATAGTCTTATGATTAGGGTTAAGAAGCAAATTAATCTAATATAAGATCTTTGACACGTTTTTTTGGAGCTAGGATTAGTGTGTTCTACATTTTGGAATGATGATACATATTAACTTTTTCATAATTTTTTAATTCATGAACTATACTGTTTTCCTGCCACTTTACTTCATTTTATAAATTGAGTTATAGTTATCAGAAAAAAACGTTCGAGAATTCTTCCTTCCTTGTAAACTTAAAATTTAAATATTTTATAAACAAATTTATTATCTTTTACTCCTTTTATGGCCAGTATTTCGCACCTGGTAAATTAATATTATATCTCTATTCTAAAAAAAAAACACATTATTATTTGACATTTTATGTTTTTAATTTTCGCAAAGGATATATAAGAGATGAGTTTTAAGAAAGAGGTTTTTTCCCTATTATAAGACTATATATATATATATATAAAAGAAACTTCGGGATATTCCATTTTGCACATAATAATACAAAATAAAAAAAAGAAAAGAATAAAAAAATTAATCTAAAAATGAAAAATAATAAAACATAGAACTTGTCTGCACTTTTCAGTGATTTTAATTATTCAAAAAAAAAAAAAAAATTCTATCTACTTAGTTATATGTTATATATTTTTATTTTATTTATTTATTTTTTTTTTTTACTTTAAGATAGATAGTTTTCCCATTTTCATTTATAATACGATGAAAAAAAAAAAACAAAATTAATTTTTTTTTTTTTTTATTATTTTGTTTATAACTATAATATGTGTGTACGTCTATAAAATTCTCATCAAATATGTGTACACAATTATATATAATTAAAAATTTATTTGCTCTAGATAAAAAGCTATTAAATCTCTTTAATTAATTTCAGATTTTCTCTAAATAAATATATCTACGTAGCTATATATATATATATAAATCTATATCATATATATAAACCTATTCATATATAATATTCCTACATTCAAGTTTATACCTACACATATTTTTTAACACATAAATAGAGGTACAAATAAAATTTATTATGAAAATATCTTTTTTTTTTTGCTATAGATATATACCTATCTATCTACCTATAATAATAAGATATATTTTCATATAGTTTAGAAAGAGAGAAATTGATTTTTCTTGTATTTATTATTGTGTACCGTTGTTGTTGTTGTTGTCGTTGTTGTTGCTGCTGTTCCTGTTATTTTCATTTCATGTTTCCATTATATATATATATATTTTTTTTTTTCGTTGGTTTCATTTATATTTTATGTGTATAAAATAAAAAAAAAAAGAATAAAAAAAAAAGAATAAAAAATAAAAATATATTACAGAGTCTAGTCTGGCAATTAAAAATATAAATTAATGAAAATGCATTTTTTGTTTTTCATTTAATAAATTTTTTTTTAATTCTTATAAGTCCCGAATATGGCAAACTTACCTTTTTTTTTGTTTTTGTTTTTGTTAATTTTTGTTGTCTTACTAAATAAAAAAAATATAAATTTTTTTTTATGTACGTTTTTGAAATTTATTTTGTTGAAATTTCTTTATTGTTTGACAATTCAACATAACCAAACTTTTTTTTATTTATTTGTTTTCATTTTCATATTTTTTTTTTTAATGAAAATATAAAATAAAAAAAAATATAAAAATAAATAAAATAATATATTTTTTTTATTTTATTTGAAAATAAAACTTGAAGTTTTAAAAATTGAAGGACAAATAATTTTAATTTTTTTTTTGTTTAAATTGCAAAATTATAAATTGCAAAAAAAAATTAATTTTTATTTTTGTTAAATAAAATTTCTAATTATATTATATTTTGGATATAAAAAAAATTTAATCAAAAAATACAAAAACAAAAAAATAAAGAGAAAAATATTTCAAAACTATCAACAGAAAAAAAAAAAAAATTTTATATATTCTTCTTTTTTTCCTTTTTCCGGATAAATTAAATTCAACAAACTTTATATATCTTCTTGTGCAATAATTTTCTTTTTAAATAAACACTTGTTTAAAAATAATAATAATTAATTTTGAAAATGAAATAAACTTTTTTAAATTCTTTTTCTTCTTTTTTTAATTTGACTGAATTATTATTTTATTTTAATAATTTTTTTTTTTGGAATTTTTATTTTATTTTATTTTTTATTTTTTTCAGAACAATTCGTATCAACACGCCGTCAACCTTACAATGAAGCAACCAATGTCTTAATGAATCATCGGATAGCACTAGACTAACTTATACTCATAAAAATTCGTTATGAATATCATGCCGCCAGATATTCTACGAAAACTTAATATAATTTAATTCTCTCTATTATTTAATGAAAAAAATATAAAAAAAAAATTATGCTCTCATTATTAATAAATACAACAATAAAATTTAATGTTTATATTATTATTATATCTATATGCATATAATACTAATATTATAATATATACAACATATAAAACATTAACTCTCCAGAAGAGTTAATGCAGCACTATTTATGCTCACGGATTCGAATTAAAAAAAAATTTAAGATACTTTGAGAAATATCTTTTTTTGTTGTTGTTGTTGTTGCTCTTTTATAAATGTGTGTGAGTGCTTTGCTAACATAAAATAAAAAAGTATCTGTAAGAAAAGATATTATATGTTTTGGTAAAAAAAAAAACAAGATAGAATTTGTATACGTCCATGTATGTATCTACAGAAATATAATTGTTTTTAAATATGGCGTTGGGAGTGAAGAGAGAGAGAAAAAAATTTCTTCTTTTTTCACTTTTTTCTTTTAAGAAAAATATAAAAAAAAATAAAATAAAACAACACAACATTCCGAAGCATAGCACAAAAACTATAAGTCAATCTGTGTTTGTTAAAAATAAAAAATAAAAAAAATGTATATAAATATAATAATAATAACAGCATTTTAGTGTTTGTTGTCAATATACACAATATAAATAGCTCAATTGTTTGATTTCAAGCGGTAGAGTTTTAATAATGGTATCCATCCATAACGTAATAAACAGCTGAAATTTTTCCTTATAATGTACATTTGTGTAATACCAACTTTATTTTATGTTCATTCATATAAGTATCTATACCTACTTATAATGTACCTATACATCAAAATAATTACTTCACATTAATTAATTTTGGCTATTAACATAATGAAATTATTTTTTTATTTTATTTTTTTTCAACTGATACAAATTAAACTACTATACATATATATAGTAATTCGTAGCTACATTTGACGGAATACATTTACAAGCAGTTGGATAGTAGATACTATATGGGGTTCTAATTCTTTTAAAACAAAAATAATGTGTTCCAAATTTTTTTTTTTTAAATTTACATACACTAGAGGATTTTTAAAATATTAACAACAATATCACGTATGCCGCTATAATTTTATGGCTAATGCAGACATCCATCCGCTGATGGTAATATTATGAATTTAATAAATTTGTATAGTTGCTAAAAAAAAAAGAAGAAAAGTATCAAATAAAAATCTATAGGTAGTTAGTTATTATTAGAATTATTAAGTAATATTAAATTTTTTTTATTCATGTAATTAGATGATGATGGATTGATTAATTAAATTTTATTAATTTTGCTAATGATTTTGTTGCGAAAATAAAATTTTTATATTTATATGAAACGCTAGATCAAGTTATAATTTTAGCTTTATTAATATATGTTTCTCATTTAAAAGGATGCCATTCCCACGGTGAAAAAACTATCCTACTTCAAAAATACATTGGATCCCTATTGGAAAAAATTCTATTAATTATAATATGTAAAAAATATATTTATAATTTATAATTAAATAATAAATGAATTATTAAAAAAAAATTAATTAATTGATAATTTAATTAATTATCTAATATAAATAATTAAATAAACAAAATCAACAAAACATTCCCTTTCCACTCGATAAAAAAATACATTTTTGAACAAGTAAATAAATATACAAAAATTACAAATTATATTCTGCTGCTGCTTACTTAACTGCTTTAAGAAGTTTTAAGTAAATTTTATAATATTTTTAAGTAAAAATTGAAAATACTTCATGTATTTAATATAAATTAAATTGAATAAATAAATAAAATATTTAATAGGCGATATGAAACTTTTTAAATTTTTAAGACAATTTTCTGAAGAAAGTGTCAAACAAAAATGTTGAACACATATAGGTACTTTAGGTTGCTTCAGGTTGAATAAGTCACAGACGAATCGTATAACAAGTAAAGTCAAAATAAGCAATGACCTAAAACTTTAAGGGTTTTTGACATATTTATTAAATTATCGTAAATTTACTATATCTTATCTATTCGATCACCTTTTCTTTTTTTGCCTGTGAATGTAATCAAAAATAGTTTTGAAATGAATTAAAATTGTCTTCATTATTATTTTGTGTCATCATTCTCATCGTCATTGCATGAAGCATTTGAGCTTAATTTAAGCTTAAAGAAGATGAGAAGAATATACGAAGAATTCATTCGAATTTTTTTTTTGTACATTTATCAAATTTCAAAATCAAAATGTTATACTTACCTAAATCTTTTTCCAATTAAAATCTTAAACTTTTTATCTCTAAATCAAATTTAAATTTGTTCTAATTAAACAATCATTTAAAAGTAAATAAAATAAAATAAAATGTTTCCTTAAAAAAGAAAATATTAGTTTAAAATTTTTTAATTTATTACATTTTTAAATAATTCAACTAAGTTAATTATAGATTTTTTGCCAATTAAAATTAGCATTATAATAATTCCTAAATAATACTTGCTGTGGTTAATGAAATCAATTTGAAGACTTATCATTATATTTATTTCATCAATATAATTAAACTTCATTAATTTTGATTCAAAAAACATTCTTCACAAATTTTCTTAAGTCAAGTTATAAAACAGATAATCGTGAATATATTAATATTATGTTAACAATAAGGACATAATAATATTAATTTAAAAATCTTATTTTGTAAGCGAAATTAAATATTTCAGTTTAGAGAGACGACGACATAAACATTCTACGTATATAATATAAATATAGTGTAAACCCTGAATTATTTTTGTTTTGGGTCATCTAATTTGTACTAGCTTGTTTACTGAAACCACTAATAAAATTTCAATCGTTGTAAGAGCTTTATTCTTTATTATTTTAATGAACTTTTGAAGAAATTTTTTTTTAACAAAATCTTATATCTATGGTATAATTCGTATTTTTCATATTAAATATTTATACCTTTAATAAAAGTTGAAATGATAAGCTATGTACTATACTGTCTATACTGTATACTTTGATATAGAAATTAAAAGCTTGGTATGCGTATACATAAAATTTTAAACAATTTCTTCCGTCTGTATATGGTTTCATATCCTCAAGAAGTAACAAACTTAAAAAAAAAAATGATTCCTTGTACTCCGTACAATGGACTACAATAATATTTAGTTGACTTATATTTTTCTTATATTTATAAAGGTGCACAACAAAAAAAAGAAAACTAAATAAAAATAAAGACGATATTAAAGAGAGCAAAATACAGCATTAAAAAAAGATTGTATTTCTTAACTCTTTAATTGGACCCAATTAACAACTGATATAATAGTGATATTCTATTGAAAAAAATATGCATATTAAATGAAAATGAAAAAAAAAAAAATAATAACAAAAAAAAAAAACAAATAAAAAAGAAGAACACAGGTCTGGCAACATAACAGATGAGAATTTTTTGTTTTAGAAATGCTTGTTAGTTTAATGAACGATAACTTGCGATTGCATAAATTTATTGTACGCGTACTTTTTTTTTTATGTATACAGCATATATGCCAAATGTAATTTAACAATGCTAAATGCAGCTAAATAATAAATTCTAATGGGCTCATAAGAACTTGACAATTATAAATAAAATTGTGTAAAACGTAAAGCCCATAATATGACCTAAGAATTATTTGCGGAGAATAAGGAGACTCCTATATGCAAATCCTTTAGAATTGGAAAAGTTTTCAGGGAGTTAACAAAAACCTTTGGTAAGAAATATGCGTTAGCCAAAAATCAATGTTCAATTTAAGAAGAAAAAAAATAATTCAAATATTATTCAAATTAAAAATTCAAAAATCATTTAATTATTTCTAGAATTTTGGAAGAGGGAAATGCATAAAATATGATTATTTTTGAAATTTTATTACCAATTATATGCTTCTAAATATTGAATAATATCTATTTGATTAAATTTTGATGTTCCATTTAGATATTATCGTATAAAATAAATTAGCATATGGGTCAATTGGGATAAATGTATTAAAATTACATATAATTAAAAACAGAAAATATAATGTTTTTTGACTTTTTATATTTGCATTGAATAAATATTGGAAGCACATTTTCTTTCGCTAATTAAACCCACTGTAGAACAAGTCTGACAACAAAGTTTAAACAATTTTCGATACTTCTTGGGACAGCCTGCTGATAATAGAATCGAAGTTATAAAAAACTTGTAATAATTAAAAGTAATCAAATTCAAAGCTAATTAATTACATATATTACCAGCCTGCAAATGGATTCTCTTTTCTAGATGTGATAACTTTTATTAATACTATCATTCTTTTTTTAGTTGGGGTGTCGTAAGCATTCATGTACTGCATAAGTTTCCTTCTGCAAGATCTTAATTTTAGTTTCTAATTAGTATTATTTATTTTCTTTGGTATAAATATACAAATTTCAAATGAAATACTTTGAATCGTCGCTTAGAAAATAATAAAATTTGAACATTTTCATATATTACTTAATCCGAAAAAATTAATAACTGATACCATAGATTAAGAATACAGAAAGATTGGAAGCTTCATACAACATTTTTTCAGTCTTTTTTGGTATTTTATTGTGAAGGTGTTAGTAAAACTAAATAAAATTCTTTTCATTCATTGATAATTATCACGTATTTTATTTTGTTTTACTAACACATTGACTTAAAAATACCAAAAATAATGTTGTATGAAGCTTCCCATCTTTCTGTATTCTTAATCTATGCTGATACTTATAATTATCATGTATCGTCGGAGTGTCCAAATTTAAAATTTTGGAACTTTTGTGATTTAGTACTTTTAGTATTTTAGAATGAAAAATAAGAAAGATTTTGTATTAAGCATAAATATTTACTTTTTCTATAAAAATAAAAAATAGTATAAAATACAAAATTTTAGTAAATAATTGCAATTTCTATTAGAACACACATTAGATCCAAAATTTAAATGTATAAAGAACTATCATTCTAAAGCTGAAAATTCAATACATTTTATATACCAACCAATAACATCCGTCCTTTTCTTAGTTCAGCAGATATGCTCACACTTGAAAAATTAATTGTAAATTGTAAGTGCTTATTTACCTTCAATTATCCAAATTATTATCTGGATAATAAAAGATAATTTTTTACTCTATCTTTCTCTTTTTCAATTATGTTATGATTATAATAAAATAAAAGCATATAATATCACCCTCAAAAAATCTGAAGCAAGAAAAAAAAAATTGTAAATATATGTACATAAATAACATTCTGGATGGATATAATCCATTAGAGTATAACGTTCATTAGAATTATAAAACGTATCCAGGTAGTTTATTGAAATAGGTATAAATTTAATGAGAAGCAGGATGAGATGAGTAGATAAGCTCTTGTTAAGCAGATCATTTAATATGAAAAGTATTGATATGAATTTTATTTTAAATTAGCATTTAGATATATAGATTTTTTTTTAGATTTTATATATTATGTTACACATAATTCTCTTGATCTGGGAATAAAAGGCAATATTATATCAATTTTAAATTTTATTATATATAGGTAGATGAATGTATTGCAAATGGACATTGCATACGGTGCTCGACTTCTGCCCGACTTCTCAACTACATTATCTGAAATTCTGGTTTGTTTCGCATTATCTGAAATTCTGGTATAGTCATGTTTATAAGAAAACCTACTTAGTGTTTATTCAAAAAAAATAGTAATCATAAGTTTAAGTATTTGAACCATCGTTATTAACTGAAAAAAGCCACCCAAATGCTTTAATTTGAAAATCCTTTTGATTAATAAAATCCTTATAATTAAATTGAAGCACGCAAAGTCTGTTAAAATTTCTAACAGCTCGATCAAAAAAATATTATTTCTGTCCTAAAAATCTAAAAAAAAGTTCAAGTCTCCTACCTAATTACACATAGCTCTTGATTATCAATTCTTTTACGTCCTAAGTTTGTAAGAACCCAATAATTTCCATTAAAAACCCATGAAAACATACCTACCTACCTACATACATAAATACATAATTTACAGCATATCACGTACAATTTTATAATGGCATAAATTTAATGTACTGTATAGTTGGTATCTTCCGAGAATCCAGTATATATACCTAAATACTTCATAAAATATACGCGCATTTATGTATTATTAAACATTGTGTATTTGTATTACTTTTAATGCATTAGTTTTCAAAGAATATTATAGTTTTATCTTCTAAACCCTGATACAAAATTAATTAACAATTTAGTTGTATCGTTTTTTTTTTATTAATTGAAAAAAATAACATAGAAATATACTTTCTATCGTAATTTATTTAAATATGGACCGAATTCTTTGCGAACTTAACAAATTTTTCTACTTTTTTGATTTGTAATTAAATTGAATTAGAAATATTTAATAAATCTTAAAATCATGATAATCATTATCAAATAGAGTTACAAATTTCTAATTTATGATCAAAAAAGAAAATTTTTTAATTATTTAAAACTGTGTTTGCGCAATATCCTTGTAGTTAATTTTTAAGCTTACAACGATTATAAGAAAACGTTAATATACATTATTCTTATATTCCGTAATATCCATAGGAAAACATAAAACACTTGCCATCTTTGGTTTTTTCTTGTATTGTCCTTATTTAGTTTTCATAAAAGTCTTCATAAAAATAGTAGGTACTTATATAAGAAATATTTATTAAATTAATTGCAAATTAAATATTAAATAATTTTGTACAGTGATTTAGTAAGTAAGTATTATGATAGGCAACTATGTACTTGCACATAATTATAATTTGTCATTTATAGTTAACTTTAATAAACAAGTTAATCGCATTTAAATTTTGAAATTATATTATATTTTTTTCTTTGATTATCCCCAGATTTCTCAATCGATCCATAATCCATCTCAAGCTTTGATAATATTATAATCCTATCTAACATATTAGACTAGGCGATTATCTTCAAGTTTTGCCTAAACTAAAATAAAAAGATATTGGAAACGTTTGTTCAAAAAATAGCCTCATAAATGTAAAAAGAGTTTACGCAACCGACACGTATTTGTCAATTTCATAAAATATAACTCCTTTTCTTTTTATTCTAGCAGTTCTGGATTGGCATAAAAAAAAATGAAAATTGTGTCTTTCACAGCTTTCTCTTCTAAATCTATACACTACCCAGTAATAGAAATATTATATTATTGCCATTGATAATTCGTTGAATTAGGTTTATTATATAGAATTAGAAATTCTGACATTTATTATGATATTAACAGTTTCAAATGAAAAATTGTTAAAATAATTTATTTTAATATTCTTAAGATGTAGCTTTTTCATATTTTCACAAAATTCAAAGAAAATTTTGAATTTTCACAATATTGCGTCTGTTACATCTTACAATAACTCAAAAAAATTATTTATTCTATTTAATTTTTGGAAATTTCATTAATCCACGAAGATACTATTTAAGGAATAAATAGTCTTCCTGAACTGATTTAGTAATTGGTTTGTTCTCATTTCTCGGAGGAACTAAATCTATAAATTCAATGAACTGGTTTCTAAATCATTACTTTTGTAGACCAGGCTTTATTCACAGAGGGTTATATTATGTTTTTTTTTAAGATATATGTACTAATAGATTATTTATAAATTGATCTTATGGAAAAAACATATAGAAAATAACAAAAGCCGAAAGTAAAGTTCATTAGAACATAATAATAAACTAATTCTCTTACAATTACAAATAAAATTGAATATAACTTATAGTTAAATAGTTAAATAGTTAAACTAATAAACTAAATTACATATTATTATTATTATTGTAAATTACCAAATCAATAATAATAATATTTTTTGCTTTATCTATGAAAACATTTTCATCACAAATTAGAATTTATAACTTATAAAAATTTTGTAAATTATAATGATTTATAAAATTGTTACATTACAAAAAGGCAGAATGTTATTTTCTATACACCGCACCGTTTAAAGTTAGTCAATAGAACTTTACTATCATCATAAACTATAGAACTTTATAATATATACTTATTATATTATTCCTTTTTAAAATTTCCAACTACTATCAACTTCATTCATATTAAAATTATATTATGCTCAGAACTGACGGTTGTTAGAAATCAAAACGAACAATAAAAAAAATAATATATATTTTTTATTCTAAAAATGTAATTAGGTAAATAGCAAGAAGCAAGAAGAAGAAAGCAACAAACAAAGACAATTTGATATGATAAAAGCATTTTGCCGGTATCATGAATCTTTTAAATGCATTTAACGGATGGAAAATGGGGAAAACTGCTCTTAATATTCGACGAGTGATTAGGCTAATGGCACATTTGATACAAAAAAAAAATTTATATATATTTATATTTATTATTATGATTATTTTTGTTTTGTTATACATACATTTGTTATTTTTTTTTTTTTATTATTTCAAGTAAATTTATGTAAGTTCTGTGTTATTATTTTTCACTCTGGAGTATAGTTATGAATTTTCCTGTTTTATTAATATAAACATAAAGGTAAAATTTATGCATGTTTAGTTATAAATATATTAGTATATGGTTTTTTTAATTTTTATTTTTATTTTTTCTTTAACATTAATAATAAATTATATAAAATAAGTAAGTGGATTTTAAATATAATTAACATATAAAGAATAGATATAATGTTAGAAATATATATTTAATTTAATAATCATTTAGCTTTTGCACAAATTATACAGGATCAGGAGTTGCAAAACAATTAGTATAATTAGCTAAATAATTAGTATAATTAGCCAAAATTTTACATTATAATATTTTTGTATACATAGTCCTTGAAATAACTAATGAAATTATGGAAGTTTTATCGTATATTAATCTCTCAAGAATAATATATGAAATCAATGGTAAAAATTTAAATCTGATTAAGATATGTTTTATTATATATGTATATCGAAGTTCAAAAATAACTATTTCAAATTGTGTAATACAATAATATCTTGTGAATTTTAATTAAATATAAATAAGAAATAAATTTTCTATATTCATTATACACAATTTTTAAAATTTTCAGAGGAGTTTTTTTCCTTTATCCGATTAAATTTAAAGCTTAACCTTAGCTTTATTTTGAGAGCTGTTTGCTCATGCGTTTTGAGTAAGAAGACTAAAGAGAGTAAAATAAAATATGTAAAATGAAAACTTTTTAAAAATCACGTTTGACCAAATAATTAAATCACCATTGACCAAATAATTTTTTTTTTCGGCAGTACGGACATGTTGAATTCGATTCTTGTCTATGTGGTGTAGACCTGATGCACTATGTTATTCACTGCTTTACACTAAAACTGGAAAAATATTGAGCAAAGCAAAAAAAAAAAAATGGTATGAGGTGTTATGATGCAGGGCTCGTATAACTAACGATATTTTCCTCAACGTTTCGTTAATATATAAATATAAATATAAACATAAACATAAATATCAAAAAATATCGTATAAAAAATGTATATTAAAGTTGTTAATCGGAAAAGACAAAAATTATTTAATTACACTTCAAGAAAAATTTTTTTAACCTTAATATATGTAAATATTTCATAAAAATGTTTCTATCATATATACTTATGTGTATCCTATATGCACATACCGATACATATTAAATTAAAATATAAAAATCCTTTATTTCTATACTCAAATAGTAACAACCAAAGAATACACTCCAATTACTAAAAAAATAAAAACATTTTTTTGGTAGTAAATTCATCAGAAAAACTTATCTTGACAGGGTGTTAAAACCTCAACGTTTATTTTAAAATTAAGAAAGCATATACAATAAAGTAAAGCTAATTGTACCTGGTAGTGCACATAACATGAAACATAAACAGAAAATTTATATTGAAATTTTTGTTTAATGAACCATCATATGAGGACTAGATATGCTACAAAAAAAAAAATTTGCGAAATTTTTAAAAAATTATTCATAAAGAAAAAAGTAGATACAATGTGTTTTTCGAATGTAATTTTTTGTTTTTTAATTTTATAGCAGTTTTGAATGAAGTTTGGAATAAATAATAGTAATTCTGAACTACAGTTTTCATTATTAAAATTAACAATTGTAGGTACTAAAGCAACAAATGAGAGAGACATACATAATTTAAATTGGTTTGAAAGTAAAAAAGTTGGAAAAATTTTACCATTTTTTAGATGTTTTTTTAGTCGTGATGGATTTTGGACCTTATTATGCATACTCGAAAACCCTTCCGTACAAATTTTCACAAAGATAGATTTGGGGATCTAAAGATTATACACAGATATTATAGATATTCAGCAGAGGGTTATCATGAATTATGATTGCTAACAAAAATTCCACGAATATTTTATTCTCCTTTTTATCGAGTGTAAATGGGGACCCATTATTCATTGACTTTCATCATCGATCATTATTCATAATAAATTTATTTTACCAAAAAAAAAACGAAATATATTTTGTATAATGAGTGCCATTAAATATATTACATCTTTCATTCCTTATTTTTACTTAGTTTATAAATTAGACAGAGAGAACCGCATTGTTATACCATTTTACCTAGAAGCATTGAAAAATTTTGTTTTAATGCAATTTATAAAATTTCCAGAGATGTTTCTACTGGTCAGATTTTTTCTTTTTTACTGATATCTTTATCGTTTAGTGAGTTAAATTTGATATTCCCATTAAACAATTAGTTTTAATAAAATCATACTATTAGAAAAAGGTATTAAAAAAGGTAAGTATATAATTTTTGTCAACTAATTTTAATTTTTTTTTGCAACTTATGCAAATAATGTATATAATTGCAATGGCATTTGGACACACAATTACTTATTATGATAGGCGGTAAACTTAATAACGTAAGCATATGAAAAGAATTATGAAAACAAAACTTGAATTCAACATTATTAGAAGTGATATATTGGAAATGAAATATAAAAATTTGAAACATGAACATGATTTATAGATCTATATATATATGTGACTTCAACCTAACTTAAAAATGATCTATTTTAAATGCACATAAGCGATGATAGCTCGATCTAAAACTTCTTTAAATAAAATCGCTTCTATTATCGTGCCTGCTGGTAAGTTGTCCTGATCCAAAAGGACTTATTTGCACGGATACTGGATTTTATATCCCTTTTTTTAAGCGAAGACAAAAACAAATGGAACTTAGCATCTATGGAAGTTCATTAATTAATTGCATGTTAATCACCTCTCAATTTGTACAAAGTGTTGGTTTATCATGTACATATTTCTAGTCATTTGTATAAAACTATTATCATTAATAACAAATTATTATAAAAGTTTTATCCTGACGCAGAGATCAAGTAAGCTCAAATTACTATCGATTGTAAAAGTTTTTCGGGATATAAAATTAGTTTCATTTTTTTTTTCATGTAAGTATATACTTTTATTTTAAAACATATGTATGTGGCCCTTAGAAATTTTAAGAATATTGAAAATTGTGCTATTACACTTTTCACTATAACTTCTACATTCAACTATTCTTATTATTCTCATGATTATGGTGATGATGAATGATGATGATGATAAATTTTGAAAATATTTAAAAGTTTATGGTAGAATTACAGATAAAGGTATGTATATGTTTGCACATGTACATGAATTACGTCTATTCATATATGAAGAGAAGAAGATGGAGGTATATTATCCTTTGATTTGGAATTTTTGTTCAAAAGCTCGTTTTTGTTGGAAATATTTTAATTGCAAAACATACACATAAAACCGCCTTTGGGCTTTGTTATGCTGTCATCTCATTCTATAAAAGTTTTTTTTTTTTTTTTTTTTCTTTTTGAAAACCATTCTGTTTACGTATATTCAGGAGTACAGCAGCATCAAAAATTTTTCAAGCATAAACTAAAATATTAGAAAATAATGTGTATTTGAATTTATGGCAAATCCTCTTTCCTATCTAATAAATATAACAATTTATAAAAAGGTGGACCGACGAAACTTCGAAAACAATTTTAAGACTTTTTTCAACAATCGATCTTATTATAATTATGTTCAATATAATTTTATTTTGCGCTTAATCGGATTTAGGATACTGCGGAGTAGTTAAAGTCTGTCTGTACAACCGTCTTTTCCTGATAGAAAATGTTTGGCTTTCTTTTTATCGTGTGAGATACCCTCATAAGTTTAGTCGCTTTTGAGAGCTTATTATAATATTTCCTCTACAACTGCAAATATCAAAGACTTAAAGACAAAATAGTATTTAAAGATTTGCGTTTGAGGTACCAATATGGCTTAAATCTAACAATAATAGATTGTAGTAATTAGCTTCCCATATTTATACGAAGTGATTTCTCTAAAATATCTGGACAACTTCTGTTAAATATTGAAATCACAATTATACAAAAGTTTATTTCCCAAATTGTATAAAATCATTTAAAAAATAAAATTTAATAATCTGAAGAGAGACATATAGTACTATATATACAAAACAAAACTTTTATTAAAAACTTTTATTTTCACGTCATTCATTAAATGAAGTTGAACTGGGAATTTCATAATTGTTTACCCTTTTATCTGTCTTTGAAAAAATAATTGCTATATTTTTTTAGTTAAGTATAAAAGCGGACTTTTGTGGCGTTACTTACAAATCGTAATTGCCAAACTTAAGGACCAAAAGTTATTCATTTGTTATGTTGTGCAGTGCACACATAATTACCCATGCACAAAAATTTTATTTTAAAATAATTAAAAAAAAATATATATCTATATAAAAAATGTTTTGTGTCATATTTGAATATTACATTTTTGTACAAATGTTATATTTTTCTTCTTTCGGGTAACATAATTCTTTTGATAAATAATAAACAGCAGGTATTTTAATATAATGACAATACTTTTAGAAATTAAATTATTTTTTAAATATTATTAAAAAGTTTTTTATTTATTTTTTTTTTGGTGAACCAATTTATAATATAGGAATATAGGAAACATTAAGCAATAAAATAGTGAAATATAAGCAGTGAGAAAACCATATGAAATTATAAAATTGAAACCATGAAGAATTTATTACAACTTGTCGTACATATCTAATCTACTATGTCATATTTTATGAATTAAAAATAATTTTAACATTAATTGAATGAAGCTGATTAATTACATTACTTTTATTTTATGATTAAATTTGCAGTTCTGAACAAAATGTCAAAAGTCTTAAAAGACTATTGCATTCTTGTTTCTTTAATTTGTCAGTGAAAACTGCAAACAAACATAGATTTATCACCTGAATGAACGATTAACTATACCTAAAAACAAATAAAATTTTATGTTAAATCTATTCTATTAGACAACATCACACGTCTTTTTATTTATATCCTATATATACATATACTATACATAACACATAATGCATGTTCTTTTTTAGCAATCAGGATTACAATAAAATTGTTGATACTATAACTAAATTAATCTAAAAATTTTATTTAAAAAAAAAAAAAAAATAATAATAATAAGAAAGAAAACCCCTTCAATTGTCTTGAAAATAAATTTTTTATTGAAAATGATTGGCAATTATCCACATTCAAGAACATCTATTTAATGTTGTTATTTTTCTTTTAATAAAAATATATAAAATTTCTTCTTAAGATATATAATTTTAAGGACATTATTATAAAAATAAAGTGCATGGAATATTATGATGTATTTTTTATTAAAAAAAAAAAAAAAAAAAAAAAATATTACATAGAAAAAGGAAATTGTCCTAAGAAAAAGGAAAAGGAATGATAATAATTCAGCTATGCATATCATTAAAATAATGTTTCAAGTTTTCTGGCTATTATTTTATAGCACTGACCCGCACATAAAGGGAATAGACATCTATCGAACCGTATATTATAAAACCATGTACATGTACATAAACATTACAAGAAAATATCTTGTTATTTTAGATATTTTTTTTTTTTTGTGAAAAAAAAAATAATAAGAATTGTAACTATATTTTAATTCTAAAAGCATCAAAATTCACTCGAAAAAAAAAATTATTTTTTTTAATGCAGTACATTTCAATTTCTTATTTAGTCCTTGAAAAATTGAAGTTAAATCCAAGTTATTAGGCAATTCCTTCTTACGTAAGTCACTTAATATAGAATCAAGTGTGTTAAGAATAAAATTTGCATCAAGAGCAATCACTTTCGTCTAGTAGATATAATAAGAGTGAATTAAGTAGTAGACACCTTGTTTATGTTATAATATCTTTCAAAAATTCAAAATATTTAGTAATTAAGTTTGCAGATATATTTGTTCCAAATATAATACTTTTACCTATATAATTTCAAAAAGAAGTTTTTTATTAAGACATTACAAAGTAAACTTTTTTTCAATACTCTTTTCTATGTATGCAAGCTCCAAAATCAGTGTATACGAAAAATATGTTTAAAATGAATTCTTATAAAGCTCATGTGCGCAAGGCTTAATGTTGCATTTAACCGTAAAACATAACAAGCATAAAGATGAAATTTTTAAATAATTTTAAAAATATCAAGAATGTAAATCGAATGAAATCTTATTTTTTTATGAATTAGAATACGAAATTGTATCTAAATTTTGTATTTACAATATATTTATGTATAAGTTGTTATTACATCAAGTTCTTATATAATTTTGTTTCAGATCTATGCAGTATAGTTTGTTGAAATTAATCATGATTCTAAAATTTGTTGAGACACTTTAGTAATTTGTTCTGCATTCTTTAAGATATCTGATTGATTGGACATTCGCGGAAATATCAAAAAAAGTCGCATTGAAATTTGAGAGTATATAATAAAATGTATAATAAAAAGATTTTGTAGAATTTCTTTAATTTTTTTATACAAGATATTTTGATCAAAAACTAAATATGAACACTAGAAAGAAATCAAATTTTATGTTCTTTCTTGTTATCTAAACTACATAAAAAAAATTAAGGTATTTAAGATTTAAAACAAAATGAACGAAAGTTAGATTATAATATTAAAAAAAAACAGAGTTATTATATCAAAAAGGATATTTTAATTTTTAAACTGCAAGCATTTGGATATCCTTGCCCTACTACAGAAACCACTGTTAAGATTATTCGTAAGTAGTTTAGATACGTACATATTAAGTTTGAATGATGAAGAATTCTATCTTAGTTTTTAAATTCTTATAAGTTAATATTAATATTACCCAAATTACGAACAGAAGAGGGTGAAATAGCACTACTCTTCTTTGATTATTTTAAAACTTCTATATGCCAAACTAATTCATATATTCGTCAAGGTTCTGCATTAAGATTACATTGCAGGTGAATATTTAATCTTAGAAAGAAAATTTAGGCACATAAATTTATTTCAAAAAAGTTCTGATAAGCATTTATAATATTTTTTATGATTCTATCTGTTCATGATCATCTTAATTCGAATTTAAAAGTTAAACTTAAATTAAAAAAAGGGTTTCTAAAAGAAAAATAGTTTTGATTCATACTTAAAATATACTTTTGTCATTGTTTTAAGCAAAAAAATTTAAAAATATTACGAAATGCGAAAAATCTAAGGCTTATCTTTTGAGGTTTATGCTAAAATTTAAAAAATGATTTGTCGAACTTATAGAGCCATACGTCCACCTATATTATGTATCTATATAGAAATTTTTTGTTATTGGAAAACATGGTCAGTTTTTCTTAAATATTATCCTTTTTTTTATTTTTATTATAAGCATATTTACTGTGTCCAATTAATTTTTGAACATTTATCCAACAAGAACATAATTTTATTTTTGCTACATTATTTATTATGGAATAATTTTATTTTTGAGTAAATTAGGTAAATACAATAAACAAAATTTTGTAAGATAATCCGAAAACATGCAAGCAAAATAGCCATCAGCCAATTTTGTAACAACAAAATAAATGGGCAATATGAATAATATACAAAAATTATTTTGAGTTATTTCTTTCAATTAAATATTGTAAATCTAAAATGTATTGGTTATTGATTCTATGTGGACTAAAATAGTTACAATTTTTGAAATATTTAACACAAAATTTAGATATTATATTTAGGTTTAGATAAAAGCAATAATTTAGTTTTAAGAATTTTACTGAATTTAGAAGCTGAATTTTTAAATTAATTGATTTAAACCCGATTATCAAAACTTGATTTAAGTTCAAAAGTTTAATTTCTTACATACAATTCAAGACTGCAATATATTGTATCTGTCAATATTCTAACAAAACACTTCTGTATTAATAAAATTTTGCATACGATCGTTAAAAAATAATAAATTACTGAGAATTTTGAATCAAAAACTTTAACAATAAATTGAATTGTTTTTTTTTTATAATTAATAATTATGAATATGAATTTATCTCATTCATTTTTTAAAGATTAAATAAAGTTGCTTATTATATATTAGAGTACTTAATATATACCTTCTACATACATACCTTCTATATAATTAAAAAATATAGTTATATTTTTTTTTATAAATTGTTATTATCATTATTATATTTAATATTAAACTATAATTTATTTTTTATTAACGTAAAAACTTTTTCATTACACTCTTCAATATTTAATTAAATTGCAAAAGTATACCTAAAATTTTATGAAAACTTTTTAATTGCAAACTAGCAATTCGTAAAAGTTATTCTTAATGAAAAAATAAAAAAAAATAAAAAAAAAATTAATATAAAATTTGCACTAAGTTTTATTTTTTAAAGTTATAATCTTAAAAGCATATTATATTATTATTATTATATTTTTTAATTCAATACAAGCTTCAATGATAGAAATTTCTTAAAAATTTGCAAACATGTACATACAATCATTTGAAAACATTTATGATATCACAAACTACTGAAGGATTGGAAATTAAATGGGGGTTGCACATTTGTCCGCGGGACATTTGTCCGCGATTTGTTTTTGTATCGCGGACATAAAAATGACATTTGTCCGCGATTCAAAATGTCTTTTGTCCGCCGCGGACAAATGACATTTTCCAAAATGTCATTTGTCCGCGATAAAAATTAATCGCGGACTATGGCTTCTTTTGATCAACTTTCGGTCAGTGATTACTTTCAAACTTGTATTGATCGAAAGTTTCATTTCTAAATGAAAGTACTTTCATTTGAAACGATCACTTTCATTTATTTCATTCTATTTTGTTCGAAATAATCGAAAGTTTCGAATTTTAGTTGGAGGAAGGAATATTTTCAATATAAGCAAAAAAATAATAATATGAAATTAAAAACATAACACAACATTTTTTTATTATTCACAACATAACACAACATTTTTTCGTACTATTTCAAACATAATACAACGGATTTTTATTGTATTTTCTTATTATAAATAAAAACACAACATGATTGAACTTATTAAAATTTCGAAAAGACTGTCAAGCGTTAACTTGTTTTAAGCGACAAAGATAACTTTTTTTTAATGCTTAGAGGTCCAAAATTTTTTTCGCTAAACAACAATAACGCTTTACTTCAATAATCAAAATCAAAATTCGTAAGTGGATAGATAGATGTCGATTATAGGAACCAAAAATCTTTCGGACAGCGTATTAAATTCATTTAACCAAAAAAGGTTCCGTAGTATTAATTTTTTTTTTTTTTTTAATTTTTCTTTTGTATATATAAACGTTACGTATGTATAAACGTTATATTGTTAAACTAAAGTCGGACAAACGTCCCGCGAATAAACTAGTTTCGAGTATTAAATCTAAAAAAAATTGTTTTTTTATTTTGCTATATAAAATCGAAATGAAAAAAATTTGCAGTTGTAACAAGCATTTACCTGTTTGTTTTCATAAAAAAAACAAAAATTGTGTATAAGCGGTAACGAAAATATGTTGTACGAGCCCTGCATCATAAGACCTCGTACGGGTTTTTTTTTTTGAGTTTGTTCTACTTTTTTCCAGTTTTCTCCAGTTTTGTATTTTTTTCGTTTAAACCAACCTTTTTTAGGAGTTTTTGGTCTTTATAAAAATAAATTTTTTTTAAGTTAAATTTTGAGAAAAAAATTATTTTCCAAAAGTCTACTTTTTCAACTTTTTTTATGGGCATCGCAGAAATTTTCGAAAGATGCATTTTGAAGGGCATTTGGGAGTAGTTAATTTTAGCTTTTTGGGTTTTGTCGATAAAATAAAGGAGAGAGTCAAAAAACGCCTTTGAAAATCCAAAAAACAGGTCAAAAACGCGAAAAATAGCAATTTTGGCCTGTTTTTTGGAATTTCAAAGGCGTTTTTTGGCTCTCTCCTTTATTTTATCGCCAAAACCTAAAAAGCTAAAATTAACTACTCCCAAATGCCCTTCAAAATGCATCTTTCGAAAATTTCTGCGATGCCCATAAAAAAAGTTGAAAAAGTAGACTTTTGGAAAATAATTTTTTTCTCAAAATTTAACTTAAAAAAAATTTTTTTTTATAAAGACCAAAAACTCCTAAAAAAGGTTGGTTTAAACGAAAAAAATACAAAACTGGAGAAAACTGGAAAAAAGTAGAACAAACTCAAAAAAAAAAACCCGTACGAGGTCTTATGATGCAGGGCTCGTATTTACTTTTTTTGTTATTTTCTGTTCGACTGCGTTTTATATTTTTATTTTATTTTTTTGTTAAAAATTGACTAAAATTTTAAAATTACTATTAACATACAATGATCGAAAGTGTTCGAAAGTTTCATTTGTTTCTTTCATATTGATTGATTATTTCATTCTAGAATGAAAGTAATTTCAAACATTTTTGAAAGCGATCAAATGAAATGAAATGAAAGTTATGAATGAAACTTTCGAACACTTTCGTTTCAACAGAAGCCTTATCGCGGACAAATGACATTTTGCAAAATGACATTTGTCCGCTAAAAATCTGAAAAATCAATCGCGGACAAATGACATTTTGCAAAATGACATTTGTCCGCTAAAAATTTAAAAAATCAATCGCGGACAAATGACATTTTGCAAAATGACATTTGTCCGCTAAAAATTAAAAAAAGCAATCGCGGACAAATGACATTTTGGAAAATGACATATGTCCGCTAAAAATTTGAGGCTAAAGTGCAGATGACGTGAACCAATCAGAATCGGCACAACAAGAGAGGGAGGTGGGGGGCGGCGGGCGGGCGGGTGGACTGGTGGTTGGTCAGTGGGATTTGCGGCGTCAGCCGCAAATCCCACTGACCAACCACCAGTCCACCCGCCCGCCCGCACGCCGCCCCCCACCCCCTCTCTTGAAGGGGCAAATCGGGCAAAAAAAAAAAAATTGTATATACAAAATGTATGAACAATTTGGGGGGACTCTACCCCTCTTCCCTTTTCCAAGCTTCAGACGATTCTGAGTGGTTCACGTAATCTGCAGTATCTCCAAAATTGAAAAATCAATCGCGGACAAATGACATTTTGCAAAATGACATTTGTCCGCTAAAAAAACTGAAAAATCAATCGCGGACAAATGACATTTTGCAAAATGACATTTGTCCGCTAAAAATTAAAAATTTCAATCGCAGACAAATGACATTTTGCAAAATGACATTTGTCCGCTAAAAATTCGAAAAAACAATCGCGGACAAATGACATTTTGCAAAATGACATTTGTCCGCTAAAGTTAGAAAATTCAATCGCGGACAAATGTCATTTTGCAAAATGTCATTTGTCCGCTAATTTTGGGACATTTTTCCGCGGCGGACAAATGTCATTTTACAATCGCGGACAAATGACATTTTGCAAAATGACATTTGTCCGCGAAGTTTTCCATACAAATTTCATCGCGGACAAATGTCCCGCGGACAAATGTCACGGCGCCAAATTAAATACTGAACAATGGACATTAGAAATGTAGATTTGAATTGCTCATTGCATTGCAACAATCATAAAAAGATCTGCTAAAAAATGCGATATTCTTTAGTTTATTTAAGGTAATCAATTCTGATTAAATATATGCATATGCTTCCACCGAACACTCCCATTGAATATTCCAAAAAGGAGAGTCTAATTAAGTTGAAAGAAATTATCCTTCAAATGCATTTTATTATTATATGATCGCTTAAGTAATATTACTTTTCTTTGATAAGATGAAGGATTTACATTTATTTCTTTTCCGACCAAATAAACCATTTTAAATTTTTTTATTCCTTAAAAATATAATTAATTTTGACAAATATACACAATACGAAAATTTTTTACCCTGAATCCACCATTTCTTCGGTTCTGACTAGATTGAAATGTACAATATGATCTTTGGTTAATACCTTTCTTTTCGTTATGTTACCTTATGCTCTTCTGTTCTAGCTCTAGCTCTAATGAAATGTTAATGAAAGATATGATTTTTGAACAAGCACCACTACTCACTAAGATCGTTAAGACGATGATGCTGTTAACAATGCTGCGATTTAGACTAGATTTTATTTTAATAACATTGACATAAAGAAGTTTCTTAAATTTACTTTAGCAATTTAAATTGCAAATTGGGAACAATTTATGGCTTACCATGTAGTATCATAGTTAGAGAGCCATAAAAATAATGAAATATTTATATTTTATTAACCCCTTTTATTTCAAAATATTTATTTCAATTTATTGCAGCCTAGTATGTCAAAAATAAGAAAATTAAAAGACACTTTGAAATACTTAAAAAACAAATAATACTATAAAATAAAATTGAGTTTTTTTTTTATATTTTTATTCATGCCATAATTCAAAAATTGTCCAATAAAACTATCATATATATAAATTATATTATACATACTACATATATGTGAATTTCGAATGAATAAATGATAAATGTCCGTCTGATGTTATACTCTTACTTCTATTTGGAAATTTTCTTAAAAAATAAAAAAAAAATTCACATAATACTTAAGATCTTTCTCAATTATTGATGAATAAATTCTTCTTGTCCATGTTTAGTTTATTTAAAATTTTATTTTTAAGAAGAGTAAAACACTTTTGAGATGAACACTTTCAAATAATGCATTTTTAATATGGTACTTTTTATTCAATGTATCTTTATTTTTATCAAAAAAAAAAAACTATATATGTACATACATATAAGTGTATGAATGTTTCTTTGATAACTTTAATAAAAAAACAACAATATAAAACATACATATATCTATGAACAGAATATTAGAAACAAAATTATGATATCCATTAAATAATTTCCTGGAAAAAAAATGTTTGAATTTAGTTGGTGAAATTATCGGGAGACGTGTTCCACTGTTAAAAATTACAAAAAAGTGACATCAAAGTTTTATTTCTGTAATTATTTGTCAACAAATTGGCTAAGTAATTTTCCAATGTGTATATATATTTGTTTATTAGTGTCAAAATATGTGAATTAAATTATATTGTCAATAAACTTTTATTGGAAAGCTTCAAAGTTGTGCCTCGTTAAAACTTCGTTTACACAAAAAAAGGGTGAATTGGATACATAATATATGTTGCACATTAAACGACTTTAATCATTACCACATGCCACTTGCAACAATGTAATAGGGGTGAAGTTGGAAATTTTTCAATAAAATTATAACATTAATATAAATATTTACGCTCATCACTGTCTGACTGGCTGACTGGTTGACTGGCTGACTGGCTGATTCATTAAAGCAATTTTTGTTTTTTTTTTTTGTTTTTTTTTTTTGTTGTTTTTTTTTTATTAAAAAGAATTAACATATTCATGATTGTTCAACGGGCGCCTTAGGCGGCTTACAATCGACTAGTTAATAATATTTGAAGTAATGTGTCTAATATATCTTAATAAAATGTTTTATAAAGATGTTTTTTGACTATAATTATTAGGCTAATTTTAATGTTTTTTCCAAAAACTATATTTCGAAATAATTGATCCTATAGGATGACCAAAAAAATAGTTTTCTCTACTTTTTTTTTGCTTTTTTTTTAAATGAACATTTTTCCAAAACTGTGTTTGCAAAAAATAAAATTAATTTTCATTTAAAATACTTTAAGAGAGAGTTATGTAAATAAGATTTTAAATATAAGAATATTGCATCTTGTGAACATACTTATGTAAATATAATAAAAAAAAAAAAAATTCCGGATTTAGCATTTTATAAATAATTACTTAACAATATTTTTCACATTTGATTTTGTCGAACTAAAAATAAATTTTTTTACTTACTTTGGATATGCATATAAATTACAAAATAATCTGTTAAAAAATTAATAATACAATTTATCATTGTAAGACTCCTTTTATTTTATTTTTATCAATCTTTTTTTTCTTAAAATCATAATCAAATTATAAATTTCTTGCTGCTTGGTAAAATTTCGAAACATTTCACACAATTATTATGGTGAACTTTTTTCTATGATTTTAATTAAGTGTATATTTTTTATTTCATTATTCATTTCCATAAAACATTTAAATGAGCTAAATAACTGCAAACAGATATAATTAATTTTGTTTTCATTAAAGTCTGATTGAAAATGTATTAAGAAGCATTTGCTTTTGGTTTAAGTTTAATTGTTTGTTCGAAAATCGGGAAAAGCTCGTCATAACCCATATTATAGTTTCCCATAAATATTTGCCGGGATTTAAAACAAAAAAAAATTCAAAACTTTTTTTAACAATAACAGATTTAGACTATTTACTATAACTCGAAATTTTCGAGTTAGCATGTTACTAGTATTATAATAATTTTATAATAAGTAAAACTGTCAATTAACACTTTCATATTATATATTATATATAAAACATAAACAGCAAAGCTTATTTCCAAAGAATAAAATTATTAACGTGATATAGTACAAAAATTTCTTCATTTATTGTTTCCCAATATTTTTCATAATGTAACCAAAACAAAAAAAAAAAAAAAACGAAAATATTTTTAGTTGCTTGCCATATCTCTTCTTTTTAACGAAGAGAACAAACCGCATCCAATTAAAAATAATGAACTTAATTAAAACTATGTTATAGCCCATCGATTTAGTGAACTAATTAATGAAATATTTCTAGCCACATTCAATAGTATATTAATGTTGGAACATCATGTTTTATGTATATTTGTTATATTTATATAAAGTACATAACGTGCTTACATTACATTTGGGTATATAATATTGTATTCCTATATTCTCAGTTATGTTTATTGAAAATAAAATGTAAGAAACATTTATTTTCATATAATACAATGAATAGTTTACCTGAAGCTATAATATATAATTATTTTTTATCACAAAGCTCTTATATTTGGAATCATTAATACACATTTTGAATTTTAGTATTTATTGTAACTCATTTTTTTGTATTATTTATTTATTGTAGTTAGTTATTAACTGCAACCACACAAAATGTAAAAATGGGTTTTATTATTTTTACGCGAAGTATTTTCGCTGGCGAATTCCATACAATATTTTTGTCCTCAAAAACACTACACTACAAAAAAATAGTTTGGTACAACGTTCTTAAACAATAATATTACAAACTTTGTTTCTAGTTCTCGCAGAAAGACATGTTATATTTAAAATTAAATGATATCTTTAGTTATTCTCTGAAATGTATCTTAAATGTATGTAACCTTTGCGAAATCTACACATTTATAATTTATTTTTATTTCTGTTTTCCGGAAAAAAGCTGGAAACTTTCCAGTCCCCGAACTAGCCTTTAACGCAATTGTTTTTACATGTCTGAAAAAGCCAATTTAAAAGTTAGTTTTGAAGTTTTAATTAAACTCTAGTTTTAAGCGTAAAGTCCACATAACATATTACAAAATAAAATTTGCTCCTCTAGCGAATTGTCATACCCTTGATAATAGTTTACCAGATAAACAGTATAGATACAAAAAAAAAAATATTTTTTTTTTCACTAAACATGTAACCAGATAATAAACAAACTTTACTTATAGATATATTTATGAATATTCTTTCCTGACCTCTTCTCCACCTTTGTGCACACATTTTTGGTATTTTCTAAAATAAATTGCATGATATTTTCAAATAGATACTAAATACCAACTTTTTTTTTTTTATATATTTTTGTTGTGTAAAGTAGGTACGAAAATATTAAAATAATATTATAATTGCAATTAGAGAAAAATAAGGAAGAGAAAAATAGATTTGAATATACTAGCAATTATTTTTCTTTTTATTTCTTTAATTCAATTAAAAGTTTATTTATTTGATTTCGTGCTGGTTTTTTTTTTTTTTTTTAGTTTAATTTTTTTTTTTTATAAAAAGTGTAATTAAAAAATGATAATAGGAAAATATTAGAGTTTAGTTATACTATATAGTCTTTTGGTAAAGAAGAAATAAAGTTTTTAAGTATATATACCTAGTATCTACAGAATAAAATTGTAATATTGTAATATGTATTATTGACTTAATAATGCCCAGTAACTATGTTCTATTGCTTTACACTGCGGCTAACACTGCGGCTAACAGTACGGTTAACGATTTTATTCTAAATGCCTATATAGGAATTTTTTTTTTATTTAATTTACAGCAGAGTTCTTAAATTTCAAAAATTTATAAAATGTTGGAAAAGTGTGTGCATCATTATTTTCTTAAGAATGGGTAGTACTAGAAAATTTTTGCACTAAATTTTCAAATACTAAAAGATAAAATGGTTTATTCTTTTTAAATAAATTAAATGAATTCAATTACATTATTATCCTTTTCCTTTAAAAAAAAATTTACATAATACATATTGGGTTGTTCTCACCTCGAGTTCCAAGTTCAAAATAAATTTGATTTAAAATTTTATCAGTCCTTTTACAGTGAGTTCTGAAGAATTCTTATCTAATACGTTTACACTTTGACACATTATTTTTTCATTATACGTTATATACATGCATCTAGGTCTTACCTAATAAAACTTCATTTTCAATATAACTTAAATCCCATATCGGATTAAGAAGAAATTAGAAAAAAATATAGTGCTCTAAATTGAACTATTTTATTGATTTGATATTAATTAAATAATATGCATATCAATTTCAAAATAAATCCTGATTAGACACAAAGGATATATGGTCCTTTAAAATTTACCTAATTAAAATTCAATAAACTTAAAATAAATTCCAACATACAGAGATACCTTATGTGGGTACATATATAGATCTAAATTTGATTCACATGGTGAATACAAAAATCTTTTAAAATGCGAAAATTCAAACAAAAAAAAAGTCTAAAAGATTTTTGTGGGCAGAATAATCTTAATGCATACAATGCATTATTTCTATGATTTTTCAGTTTCCAAGAAAAGAATGTAATATGAAGGTTATACCATAGATTAAGAATATACATAGATTCTTAGCTTCATACGACATTATTTTTGGTATTTTCATGTGAATGTGTTAGTAGAACAAAATAAAATACGTGATAATTATCAATATATAAAAATAATTTTATTTAGTTTTACTAACACCTTCTCTCATAAAAATACCAAAAAAGACTGAAAAATTTTGTATGAAGCTATAAATCTTTCTGTATTCTTAATCTATGGTAATACAGATGCATAGAATTTTTATGGCTTGATTTTCAAATTTTTAGGCTATCCAATAATAAATTCAAAAAAAGGCTTCGGAAAAAACCGAAAATTAACGACTATGTTAATATTTTTACTTACATTCTAAACAGTGCGCCTCATAACTTTTTTTTAGATCTCCATTCACTTCGAAAAGATGTTCGAAATTTGTTAAAACCTATTGAATTTGAAATGAATCTGTATTTGTATCTAGGTTAAAGAAGAAAGAAAAAAAACGAGATCCTGTGTCTATGCGTTTTAGGGGTTTTTTTTTTTTATCGCAGAAAATGTATAGAGCATGTATACAAAAAAAAAAATTCGCATTCACAATAATGCATTAAGAAAAACAAATAAAAACGCAGATTTTAATTGGGACAAAGCATCATCAATTCAAAACGTCAATTAAACTTAAAACACACACAAAATATTTATTATAGATCTACTGGTTTTTTTTTTTATTATACTCATATTAATTGAATGATGTTCATTTTTGCTAAAATTCAAAATGTATCGGCTTTTTGGAAAATGAAAATAATAATAATAATAAAAAAAAAAATGTTCAAAGGAATAAATAAAACTTGTTAATTTTGCTTTCAAAATTATTTTTATTAGGAGACTATTTTTCAAATAAATTCTAAAACTCTGAATATAAATGTGTGTATATATAGGAAAAAATATTCATGTACAACATACTTTGACATCGTATCGTCGGATATTTTTATAAATTTTAAAATAATAAGGTTAACGCAGTTATTTAAAGGAATTTTGTCACCCTAATTCAAAAAAAGGATATTTCTTTTACCTATACGGAAAGAAAACACAATTAAACATTGTTATATTAATAAATAAATTGGTGCTGTGAGCATAAATTATTCGAATCAACAGGAATTCGAACAGAGATGAATAAAAGAAAAGTAAAGAATTCGCTGTTAAAGGTGTTGGTGCCAAAATTGTCCAAAATTTTTATTTCATGATTTTGGGAATATCGCGTAAAAAGAAAAATTGTAGTAGCGACTTTCAAGGATTTTGTTCGAAAGAGAAAAAATCGATTTTAATATTATTTCTCGTATATAATATTTTTTTAAATTAAAACACTTTTCCGAAAAAAAAAATTTAAATAAGAATTACATCTGCTAATTAACCTCAAATTAAACGAATATTGAAATAGTATAACTATTAAACAGAAAAGCCCCATTTTCCGATTTTAGATTTTTGCTGATATCTTTTATTTTTAAAATATTGAAAAATTTTAATAAACTTTTCACACCCTCACACATTCTATCCTTTCATTTTCATAATCATTTGTGCAAACTGAGAGTAATTTTTTAAGTGATAATTGTTTGTTTTTATTTTCACATTTTTAAATTAATAAAAATATGAATCTTATAGTACAGGCAAATTGTCCAAAATAAACAAAAAAATTGAGAAGTGGCTGTAACTTGGTATAGACCTTTGAAAATGTATATATTTCAAGAAACCGAGGAGTCCCTAGCGAAAAAGAGTGTGCTGGAGTGACCACACTTGACACTTTGCGGCACATGTAAATAATATTATTTTGTATTTTTATTTTTTTGTAAATTACTATCAATATAGACAAGTTTGGTAAATTTAGCATCCTTAGATCTTAAATAATAAGGTGCATTACTATAATTTTGTTTCTATTAATAATATTGCTGAAATAAACAGAAAAATGTTGTTTTATTCGAATAAATACGATTTCTCGAAAAATATATTTTGGTTTTTAAAGTTTTATATTACATAATAATATGACATTGGAAAACTATTTTAAGTAATTCGTGATAAATATATAAATCAATGATAATATGTATAGTGTATATATATATTTTTAAAGTTAATTGATGTTTTATAGACTTAATCAGATAAGCTAAACTATATATATAAAATTTATGAACTCAAAAAAAAAAACTTGATCACACAAATGCACTTTTTCAACATATATAAATTTTATTATAAGAAGCAAAAAAAAATTGGAATTTTAGAAAGGGAAATAAAAAGAATCCGAAATCTTATTAAAAGTAAATTTATATTGTTTTTTTTATTTTTTACTTAAAAAAAAAAGAATAAAATATTGTGCTATACTTCAGATTTTTTTTAACGTAATTTTTCAAGTTTTTTTTTTTTTTTTTATTATTTTTATTTTTAATTTTAAATGGTTCTAAATTTAATGGTTTTTTCAGTATATTTTTGAAACTGAATCCAACTCCATAAAAATTACCTAAAAAATTTAAGCAAAAGACAATGTAAAACTATAAGTGATTACAATACTGAAAATAATTCATAATATACTATCCCAGACATACATATGATTTGGTATAATTTATTTCTTATTAACTTTATAACTATTTTGTTATTCAGTAACATAGAAAAAATCGAACTATGTGCAGAAAGCCAAACAAGTATTATGACGAAAAAACATTCATTAACTTTAATTTTGGATCGAAATTAATTAAAAATAATATTAACTTTAAGCCCCTAAAAGTGGGCTATATTTTTTTAAGTGTAATAAAAAATTAAAGTTCAGAAAATATTATTAGTAATCATAATGCATAAATGAATTTGCAAATAACCCTATACTATACATAGTGCATTATGTTAAAATTAAATAAACCACATCTATAAAATATAGATTTAGTGCTCTTATGGTCATGTTGTAATATTCAAAAAACTATATCTCTAACTTTAATATGTATATAAAATACATATTATCAAATGAAAATAAATTTTCTTCATGTCACAGCAAATAACTCTTACAATCAATTGATTTTAAGTTAATGAAAATCCAAGAAACAAAAAAAATTGTTACAAAAACGCAAAAATATAATGAGCAAATATTTAAGACAAAAAAATGCAAAAAGTAGTTCATTAAAATTTCAAACACACATTTTAACAATCTACCAAAATACAAAATACAAAAAATACAAAAATACAAAAATAAAAAACTATGCTGCCCACGATTATAAGGCCACTTAATTGGAATCTCCCCATTAATGCAGAATGTCAATTAGGAATAACAAAACAATATATCCAAACACTCCAACTTCGTAAAGAGATTTTTTTCTTCTCATTTTTTGAGCATAATATCTTTTTTATTTCTCTATAATTTTTTTTTTTAAACATTATTTTGATGAAACGACGTGTTTTTAATGACCTCTCTTTCAGTTTCCTTCTTTCTTTTTCCGTTTCTGCAGCTTCATGTGCAACAATAAAGACTTAGATTTGAATAGGGTAATAATTACAAGAATTGTCAATGACAAAAATTTAAAAAAAAATTCTCTAATATTAGATGTCAGATTTTCTAAATATTGTTAAATAGACACACGAGTATCTCTTCTTTATATTGAAGCAAAACCAATAAATTATATCTTTTCTTTCTTCTTCGACTCAAGTGAAAGATTGACTTGGCGAAAACAATTTATTTCTACAAAAAAATTAATTTAAAGTAATTTTGCGTATCATCAGATTCTTGAATTGGAATAGAATTAATAGCTTTTGTCGAACAAAATATCTAAATAAATAAAATTAATTGACTCTTAAACCAATGCTAACAAAATAAATAGCTGGCCATTAGTCGCACCAAAATATTTGCTGTTAATGCATGCCATTTAATGGTAAATTTTCTTTTAAATAAAATTTATTTTAAAGTACCTACTATATAAATATACATCATATGTATATATATAATCATCAAAATCGCATAAAAATAAGTGAATAGCAAAGTGTGCGTTAAGAATTCATCTCATCATCGCATCATTATTATTTAAAAATACTTTGAATTAAAAGAAAAAAAAATTTGTATATATATATATAAAAATTTAATAAACCAAGAATATCTTGTTTTTCCCCTGTGGCTCCTTATTTCACGTTGCACAATCATACTAGTTCTGCATCACAGCATTAACAACAAAAAAAAAAAAATTTATATACAAAAATCTCAGTCCTTTTTGATTTTGTTTATTATTTTAAACGTAATAATTTTTCCTATACTACATCCAATTTTAATGATTTGTAAAAAAAAAAAAAATAATTGAGCCCATTTTTGGATTTATAATAATAATGATGTGGATATTTTGTTTCTTATATTCGTTAAAAATTCATTAATAAGGACTCTATCTATTTTTTAGTTTATTGCAGACATATTATATTTATTTTTTTTTCATACATATTTATTATACAAAATAAATAAATTAATTTCATTCGAATAATATTGGAAATTTTGGCGGGAA